>OY747129.1:79036543-79569221 GCA_963556465.1 Berberis vulgaris | reverse complement strand
GTCCGTGTCCGAGTCCGAGTCCGTGCATCCTTGGTCAAAAGCTTTATAGAAGTCAACCTTGATTATAATCCTTTTCCTGCCTTTGTTTAATTCTTGAATCTAGAAGCTCATTAGTAATAAGAACACCATCAATTAGTTGTGTCTCACCAACTCCAGCAGTTTGGTGAGGGGATATGATTTGGAACAGAACCTCATTCAATCTAAAGGAGAGGACTTAGCAATAATAGAGCACTTTGGTGAGGGGATATGATTACGAAGACTGATTGGCCTAAAGTCAATAATAGAGGAGGGCTCTCTCATTTTGGCAATCCATTCTAGGTAGTTGTTGTTGTTGTTGTTGAAGTTTGCAATCACTCCCAGAATGTCTCACTTCATGAAATCCCAGGCTTTGAGAAATAAATCAGAAAGATACCCATCAAGCCCAGGTGCCACATCCCCTTCATGGCTTTGAATAGCCCAAATTACTCTGTTTCAGTTATATCTGCCTGAAGTTTATCTCTAGCAATGCCCAAATACCCCTTTCTAACTTCCCATAAAACTCCCTACTCCAGTCCCTGACTTTTCGTGGTTGGGCCCAAAGTGTGTTAAAACGTGAATTGCCAAAAACACATTCCATGTCGAGGTCATTTCAAATATGCACACTATGATACTCAAATCCATGCCTGGCTGTGAAAAAAGCCCTAAAGTGAAATCCTTTGACAAGCACTTGTGCATTTCAACTAGAACACAATGCAAAACAAGAATGGGGCTGGGGCTGGGGCTGTCTGACAGGACCCTTTTCAGTCTCTCCTCGAATGATTAATTTGACAGAAATGGGTGAGATTTTGTCTCGAACGTCAGAATATGATGTGTTGATTAAGTGGTTTTGCTGAAACAATTTATTTTTTAAATGTGATTGAGCGGGTGGCGGCTGAAGTAGTTTAATTGAATTGATGTCAGGAATGTGAAGAGAAGGTGAGGGACAAAGTACATTTACTCTTGATCTTTTGGCTTTCAGTTAAAATTTTTACCTGTGGCTTATTCAGACCTAAATTTGGAAAAGAGGAAGGAAAGATTGTAAGTGTCAGCATAAATATTGTTGATAATTAAGCATTGGATACAAAGGGCAACCCCAAAGAGTTGTTATGGATGTCATACATAGATGTCTCAATTCACACACAATGGTAAAAAAAAAAAATAACAAATAAGTAAATAAATTAGGCAGGCCCCATTGCACAAAGTCGCCATAACTCCACAATCACCGTCCTACAATGCATTGCCTTGTTGAAACTCTAGTGTTTCTCTCATTCCCTAAACCCCAACAACATATATCCAATGATGCCTCCTGATGAACATGAGATGATTGTCTTCACCAACATCTTAATTACAAAAGATTTGTGACACCCAAACCACAATAAAAGAGAGTTAAGGGATTCACTTCATTGTTGCTCTCCAAGTTGAAGGGTGTTATGGATCTGTTGTTGTTTGATAAGTTCCTATTTGTAGGAGTTGTACATGATGGAGTAAATGTGCGTTGTGGTTTTAAAATGTGACTATTCACAATGCCAACAACTAAGGACTTACCAAGCTAACTAACCTGAACAACAACCAGGAAGCGGACCACATAACAAACAGTTGCCAAATCTCTAGCCTAAGCAAACATGATGCATTTCCATTGATGGTGCACATGACACTTGTCATGTGCAAGGATCCTCCCACAACACCAAGCACATGAGGAAAGAAACACCCTCCACATCAACTTCACTGATAAGTTAGAAAAATGCTCCCACGCGAGATTATCCTTTTGCTAGCTTGCTGAATGTAGAGTCCACTGAGGAGCCCTTATTGTGTCCAACTTTTTGACAGCTGACAGGTAGGCCACTATAGACATGTAGGCCACTATAGACATGTAGAAGACTAGGTATGGATGTGATATGTTTGCTGGAGACGAACCCTAACTTCAAAACCCTATGACCCTCAGGTGTCCAACAACATTGTTATTAAAAGTGAACAGGGTTTTCAAGGACTCTAAATATGTTGTTTAAGCTTGAAGGGTTTTGAAACCTCAACCTTTGATACCACCCGCCACAAGTCTTACAAGCTAAGCTAGTAAGCTAGGTAGAATTGGCATGTAATTCATAAACATGAATATTTAGCTGGATAGTAATTCATGGCATCACTAACAATAAAATATTTCATCCCTTGTGTCAAATCTAAGTCCATCACATATAGGCCTAAGGCCTGCACTGGTGGGTACTTGTAAAGTTGACCGTAAAATTGATTTGAAGAAAGCTAACGGGTCCTCTTCATATTCTATCATTCTCCTCGAAGTTTAAGGTTCAAAAGATCATTTCTTCTACGCCTCAAGCTAGAAAATGCATGGTAGTGCTTTTTTTTACCATTCCCATTGCCCATTTGAGTGATTTTCTTCCCTCCCACTTCTCTCGTCCCATCTAAGCATCTTCTCCACTGAATTCCTTTAGAAGCATCTTGTCAAGCACATCAATTACCTCATGTTTATCTATTTCTGCAATTTCTTGATGTAGAGTCTCTTGCCACATTCATTACTCACCACTCTTACCTTTTGTACTAGTTGCTTCACTGGACCAGAATCTGAAACAGTGAAACTAATTGAACTTCGACCTCCAATGTCTTCCACTACACCATGTTTCTCAAAACATACATATGAAAAGGAAAAGTATCTTTTCTGAGCTATCCCCCCCCCCCCCCCCCCCCCCCCTGGTAACAGAATTAGACTATGATCCAACCTAAGTACATGGTAGTGGACTGACCATAAACCATACCATGTAAGCTTCCAGTTTATCACTGATGAAAAATATATCACGCTTGTGGATGGACTCAGTCTTCCAATTGAAAGGTCAATTAGCTCATCCTCCTACACAAAATTTAAGAAGTGACTCATGCTCCTAGTTTCTCAAACTGTTCTTTTCCTTCACGTATCTTGTTATGTTGAAAACTGTTCCTAATCACTGAAGGTCCAAGACGTGTGCATCAGGGCCCATAAACCCAGATTGCAAGATTGTTTGACTGCTTGTTTAAGCATACTACAAATAGTTTTTTCAAATGAAAAATGGAGAACGAAGTAGGACGACTGACGCGAAAGAACTATAATGGTTAGATGCTGCACAATACCCCCGCAAAGAACAAGACAATAACTGCTAATGTTCTTTTTTGTCTCATATGCCATTTATACTGATTATTCCTACTGAAATATGTAAAGCTTGAGAAAAAATGATGCAACTTTCAAGATTGACTTACAGAAATCAACTTGAACTTTTCGGACCATATCCTCACCAGAATGGGAATTTAACGGTTGTTGAAGAGGCTAGATAAGAAAATGCATTCAAGGGGTCCTCCTTTTCAATGTCGGTAAATGTTTCTCCAGCAAGTTTCCTCCACAATTCTAGTGGACCTAGGCAAGGAATCCTGTGTCCTCATTTTTATATATGTTCATAGTAGAGGCTAGTCTGGATGATTAGAAACTTCAGTCTCAACTCTCAAGATTACCTAGAAATATTTATGATCAAGGAAATTGTCTTTATATTTGAAGATGATGCTTTGATTAGGTATCTATACACTTTATGACCCTTCTTAACCCTAAAGCCAACAACTTTTCAATGTTATTTGGAAGAAAAGATGTACCAAATCCTAAATGTTTGCCCTACTTTTGTCAGCCACGTTATAATTGTTATTTCAAATTAGAGCAGTATCTATTGTTTCTACAACTCCCTATGTAGCATACTCGTCCTATAAGCCTTTAATACATATAGTATAAAAACGCTGAAAATTATGCATGAAAACAAAAGAGATAAACTTGAAGAATGAAAATTAGAAAAAAAAATAGCTCGACCAGAAGATACCATTAGTTTCTCAATCGAATGAAGCTTCTCTGACTTCCGACATTAATGTATCACCATCTTCATCCAACCTTCCACCCCCACTCCCATCAACACCACTCATCAACCAATTCCCTCCTTCAACAGGAAAGCTGGACACAGTCTCCCCACTATTGGCGGGTCCAGCCGAGCTGGTCTCAGCCTGCGCCATCTGAGTGGGAGACGAAGAAGACCCTAATGAAGACGATCTCATAGGAAACACAAGCCTGTGCCGTCTGACAATGTGCCTCAAAGTAGTCCCTACACTAAACAAATCGTCATGGTCGTCGTCGTCATCGTCCATCAAATTCCGAAACCTGACCAGCGCATCCCCAGTGGTGTGAGTGTGATCATCATCAGTAGGGAGAAGAAAGCGACAGACGGGGCAGGAATTATGGTGGGAGAGCCAAGGGAGAATGCAGTCGAAATGGTAAATGTGATTACAAGGCAACTGCTTGGCTTCGATATCAAGAAGGAATTCATCCTTACAAACAGCACAGAGAATGGTGTCTGATGCTAAGAATGAGGAAGTGATTTTGACAGTAGGGATGGATTCGACGGAGGACTTGGAGGCAGGGGAGGAGCCGTGGAGGTGGTCGTCGTCGTCGGGATCTGTGAGATGTTGGATGAGACGGTCGAGGAGATAGGCGTCGGTGAGGCGTAGAGTGGGGAAGGAGTCATCGGTGGTGGTGGTGGTGGTGGTGGTGGTGGCGGCGGCGGTTAGGGTTTGGGGAGATGAGAGGATGGGGAAAGGGTGGAGAGGTGGAGATAAATTAGGGTTAGGATTAGGATTTGGTGGTGGTGGAGTGAAAAGAGGGGAATCCATTTCTTCGAGGAAGTCGCCATTGCAATAAGGGCAAAGGAGTGGGTGGGTCGAGAGGAGTCGCACGCTCATGTCACACTCGTGGCACCAATATATGTGACCTTCTTCTTCTTCTTCTTCTTCTTCTTCGATACAGGTGGTGGTGGAGGTGATGGTTGATGACATTGGTGGGTGGCTTTCAGTTGAAGAGAGGTTTCTGTGTTGGGTTGGGTGGGTTTGGTTACTTTGGAGAAGGCGAGAGAGGTTGAATTAAGTGATGAGAGAGAGAGAGAGAGCTTAACCAACCAGCTTGGTTTTGCTTCTTCGGCAGCTAAGCTTATTGGTTGGTTTAGTGGCCTAAATTACTGGAATTTCGTCCGAGTGGTTGGAATTTACCAAGGTGATATGGGTATCTTCTACCTTGCTTCACCTCACCTTGTGTTTCTTGTTTGTTTGTCAGAACGACTTTTAATACTCGTTAATCATTGGGCAGTTGCAGTGGTAAAAGTAGACTAGGCACTACTGTCTTCACGATGACCTCGTCGATTTGGCCGAGTCGTTAAGGCGTGCGTCCATGAGATTTTCCTGGCATATTTGAGATTAGGCATAGGAATCGCAATGGGCGGATTTAATCGTACACATCTCTAGAAAAATTTAACGATCCAAATTTATTTGTGTTTACATCTCGAGGTAAATTTAATGATCACACACAGTTAGATTTACCTCGAGATGTGCACATAATTTGGACCGCTAGATTATTTTAGATTTACAATCTAACGATCTAAATTTAATTATGTGCATATCTCAAGGTAAATCTAATTGTGCACGTGATAGATTTACCTCAAGATGCGCACACAATTCAATTTGGACCGTTAGATTTTTCGAGAGATGTGTTCGATTAAATTTAGACCGTTTGATTTTTCTAGATTTACAATCTAACTGTCCAAATTTAATTATGTGTGTATCTCGAGAAAAATCTAATTGTGCGCGTGATCGTTAGATTTACCTCGAGATGTGCAACCATTAAATTTGGACAGTTAGATTTTTCTAGAGATGTGTACGATTAAATTTAAACCTTTAGATTTTCCTTGAGATGAGTTGTTGAAGATGCAAAATTTTTAAATCAACTGTTGAATTTTCCTCGAAATACTATTACGATTTTTTAAAGTAATATGCTTTGAAAACATAACATTGATTCAATCTTAGCCTTTGATTTAGTTTTAGGGGTATTTTTGGTAATTTGGTAATCTTAGCCTTTGATTCAATCTTAGAGCTATTTTGGTAATTTTAGCCTTTGATTATCTTAGGGGTATTTTGGTAATCTTAGGGATATAATTTGGTGGGAATACACTTTTGTTTGAAATATATTTTTTTTAAGTCTATAAGTTTCGGCCGTCCATTTCGGAAATGATAAATTTGAAGGCTCTAATTAGTGCACATGAGCCCCCCCCCCCCCCCCCCCCCCCTAATCCGTTTTTGTCTCTCACAATTCTATTACAGTGAATTCGAAATCCTTTCATTTTTTGAATTTCAAAAATGCCCTCATGCATATTATAAAATTATTGTGCAAATCAAATTAAAAAAAATACATGTCATAGGTATGGCAACGACTTTTTGACACCACCAACTCCTACTTTCTGAAGCATACCACCACCTATTGAAGGACACCACTAATATAAACAAAAAAAATACTACCACTTATTTTCTCTCACTCTCTTCTCCTATCTTCTCTCTCATGGACCACCACCACTGCCACATCGCCTCACCCTGCCCGTCGGTCAGTCACACCTCTCCTATCATTTTTTTTCTTATTCAATTTCTTCTCATACATATATATATATATATGGATTCTCCTCATATTTTCCTCTTCTTTTGTTCTCGACCAACGGCGGCACCATCCTGTTCTTGCTTCCTCTATTCATCTCCTCTGTTTTTTTCTGCCTAAGGGCAGGAAGAGCGGGAAAAAAATAGAGGATAAAAGAATAATAGAGGAAGAGAATAAAAAGGAAGCGCGAAACGGGGAGGTGCCACCAACAATAGAGAAGATAAGAGGAATAGAGGATAAAAAAAATTAAAAAAAAAAGGAGATAGGAAAGAGGAAAGGTGGTAGGGGTGGTGCGACCAGCGTCAAGAAGGGTGGTGTTGTCGGCAGTGGGGGCGCGGTGGTGGTGGTGGTTGTTGTTCTTGAAAGAGAATAAACGATAAGAGTGGAAGAAAATATGAACAATGAATTTATATTGGTGGTGTCCTTCAACACATAAAAAATGGTGATGTTTTCCTTCAGCAACAAAAGTGGTGGTGTCAAAAAGCCGCTGCCCATGGGTAATCATGTACATTCGGATCCAAATTTTTAGTTTTGTCCAATATAATTTGGAAGGAGTAAGCAAAGTCAAGGGTTGTTTTCTGTTTTGAGTTCAAAATTTTCTTAGGTCGATTACTCTCCCTTTCGTCTATTCTGCAACACCTCTTCTAAGTTCTAAGATGCATTCTCTTCTTTTCCATTCATCTCTCCATCTAGGGTTTATTATCTTTAAATACCAACCCTATCTTTAATCAACAAATAAGAAAAGCATAGAGAAGACAAGTAAATCGCCAAAGGTGTACCAGCTGAGTTGGTTGAGGTATGGTGGATGTAATCACACATCACAGGCTCAAACCCTGCCCGCGACATGGGGTGGGGAGGGGTGGGGAGGGTTAAGGGTAAAAAAAAGAAGACAAAAGTAAATCAAATATTTGATTTGATATTCTTTGATTGATTTTAGTGATGGATTAGTTGGTGAAACTTTACCAGTTCGAATGCAAAAGGAGAACACGTATTCTTGGTATATTTTTTAGGGTTATTTTCCATTTGGCCCCCATTAATTTATGACTATTCTTCTTTGACCTCCAAATTTTTTTGTATTCTAGTCTCAATCACATTTTAAAGTTTGACTGTTAGGTCAAACACGTTTACCAACTTCAACCATCTATATTTGTGTTAAATACCATATTATCCATTTATTCGAGATAGGTACAATTCTATATGTGCATCTCGAGGCAATATAAACTCATATTCCCCAAATATATTTTTCCCTTATCCATAATACTATCTCATCTTCCCCACATCTTTATTTTCCTGTAATATTAACCCATCTTCCCCAAATATATATATTTTTTTATCTATAATACTAACTCATCTTCCTCAAATCTTTATTTTCTCTATAATATTAACCCATCTTCCCCAAATATTTTTTCCATTATCTGTAATACTAACCCATCTTCCCCAAATCTTTATTTTTCTTGTAATACTAACTTCATCTTCCTCAAATCTTTATCAATTTTATTTTTTTTACCTTCATACTCTTACAATCCCATAACCACAACAAACCAAAAAAATTTGTTGACTCATCGAGTCGACTCGACGACCTTCAATGGCTATTTTATTGTAACCTATCCTCTTAATTTTCTTCTCTAAACCCCTCTTTTCGACCCCTCAAAAGTATATCTTTCTTTGCCTTTAACAATTTTTGGGGAAGATGAGTTTATATTGCCTCGAGATTCACGTACACGAATAAATGGGCAGTATGGTCTTTAACACAAATATGGATGGTTGAAGCTAGTCAATGTGTTTGACCTAATAGTCAAACTGTAAAATGAAAGTTAGACTAGAATACAAAAACTTTTGGGGGTCAAAGAAGAATAACTATAAACTAATGGGGGTCAGATGGGATATAACCCTATTTTTTAAGTAAATCAAAACATAAACTTCTTTTGAGGGCATGTAGTTGTCCCAGAAGCATGCAAGTATTAGCAAAAATGCTCTCCATGTTGTATTGTATAGACATGAGGGCTTGGCCCTCATGTGCCTGATGATTCGGGAGGAAACTTTCTACTATTTGTTAGAATGTATTTCACCTGATGATGCACAAACTAAAGCGACACTAACTCCACGTGGAACTGTGCTTAAGAGTGTTATTTCTCAACTAGAAAGTTCTCATTCATCAGATTTTGTTAGTGGTTTCGAAATATTGGAATCGTTGTTGTTGCTGCACCACCATCAACTTCACTGCATTATCAACCCACATTATTTCCCCTACTATCATTTCCACCTGATCCTCGTGACAATCTCAGCCCATAATCACCTCCACCTTGAAACCACTCTCCCCAACCCATCACTAGTATCACCTATAATTGTCATCTCCAACCTAACCCACATTTCTATATCTTTTACCTTCCCTAGCTATATACCACTGACACCACTTAGAATACTTCAATTGCCACCTTACCTCCACCATCACCTTCATTTTCATACATTATCCCCCCACCTCTAAATTGTTATTATTCTTTTTTATCTATACTGGAGATCACCACCATTTCAATCCAACAACCATCACAACCTGTAACCACACTCCCACCCAACCATCTACCATTTCAAGCCTCAACCCCTATATGGACGGAGTTGGAGATGAGATTGCTATAGTAAGGTCTCAGAGGTGAATTTAGGCAGTTGTGGAGTTTCTTTGCAAGGAGAGTGAACATAGAGAGTAAAGGTATTTTTGTTTTCAAATTAGTCTTGATCAGACAACGTACAAGAATGACGATTCCGTCAAATTTGGGGGTTGGGACCAAAGTAATATATTGATATGAGAGCCAAAGTGCAAATAAAAAGGAAGAAAGGGGGAGGGTATTTTTGTCTTTTGGTCTTGACCGATCAACATCCATAATTGGATGATTTTCATCTATTTTGGGGA
The DNA here is from genome assembly GCA_963556465.1 of Berberis vulgaris. Lineage (NCBI taxonomy): Eukaryota > Viridiplantae > Streptophyta > Magnoliopsida > Ranunculales > Berberidaceae > Berberis > Berberis vulgaris. The sequence goes on along the minus strand of OY747129.1, from coordinate 79,559,814 downwards.
TTAGACCAATATTCAGCTACATTTTGAGAGTCAAATGAACTATAAACTAACAGGAGCCAAAGTGCAAATAACCCAAAAATTAAACTCAACTTCGTAAGAAAATGAATGTAGAAACTAATTAGGTATAAAATGAGATAAATCTTTTTCATTTTTTTTTGCAATTATATATACTTTCTTACAATTATAAATATACATATTTGAAAACTAAAATGGCTTGGAAATTTCTTAAATGCCAACCCAATTACAATGTTCTTTCTGAATAACATATGTTTTCCTATTTTACATTCATATCCATAAAACAAATAGTAATAAAGGAAAACTATGTAAAAAAGTTAATTGTAAAGGGTAAATATGTAATTGCATTGACGAATCGACATTTATTGCTTGTATAGCTTAGCTCAATATCATGGCTTATATCGCTTGACTTTGAGGCTTGGTTGTTTTTCAAAAATTATGTATTACATGGATGTTAGTTTTGTACTCATCACTATTAAATACTTCTCTAACTAAATAACAAAGGGTATTTTGGTTACTTCCCTGACCGTTATGTATTTGATGGAACGATCATTGGAACGTTCCTTGGATAACTTCATGAAGCCTAGCCTCTTTATAATAATAGAGTTGAAAATAGGGGTGGGCACGGGACGGGATAGACCTCATCCTATTACTTTATCTTCGGGACGGGATAACCTCATCCCAAACGGATTCGGGACATGACTGGACGGGATGGGATGAGCATGATTGTAATTCTCATTTAGAATTTAGTGAAATTATGATACACAAAACAAAACATTGACCGTTTCTATGTGATTTTAACTGACAAAACCGAACTAACCGAAGATATATAATAAATAAAATATATTTTATATAAAAATAATATAATATGTTTAAAATAGTCAGTCAGTTCGATTTTAGTTCGGTATAGTCGATTCGGTTCAATTACGGTTGAACAAAAAACCGATCGAACCGATCAAAACTGGTCGGTTCGGTTTCACTTTTAAAAAATTCAAAACCGAAGTGGTCGGTTCGATTTTCCGTTTCTATGTGATTTTAACCGACAAAACCGAACTGACCGAAGATAATAATAAATAAAATATATTTTATATAAAAATAATATAATATGTTTAAAATAGTCGATCAGTTCGATTTTAGTTCGGTTTAGTCGATTCGGCTCAATTACGATTTGCATAAATTAGAATCGATTCAATTTCGGATTGATTTTGTTAATGATCGGTTCAGTTTTGGTTTGAAAGTTTTGAAACCGACCAAAGTCGATTCAGTTCACGATTTATGTGAAAAACCGAACTGTCGATTCAGTTTTCAACCCTAGCCCATCTCAATCCACATGTTGTGATGAATCTTTAATACAAATCAATCCTTCCTAGCCATTCTCCTTAATTAAATATTTACATTTATTCGTGTCAACTAATCATCATCATTGACTTTCATGGATCCCTCAAACTATTGGTGTATTTTAGTTTATATTAAAATTAATGATAATAAATATTAAATAAAAAATTCGGGATGGGCGGGATTGAAAATCTCCATCTCGATCACATCCAACTCTAGATTGGGACGGGATGGGATCGAGATGGATTTGATCAATTCCAAAAGGACTCAAAAAAGAATCGAGACAAAACAAGACGGGATCATAATCGAGATCGGGATCGCGGGATGAGATGCCCACCCCTAATTGAAAGCTAGTAAAACAAAAATGTTTTCTCCCCCATTCATAATAGGAGGAAATAAGAGTGAAAAAAGATTGCGCATAGACTTCTCCACATGGGCGTAGCTCGTGTTTATACACAAAGCAAAATGAAAAAATTGTAGTCATAATAAAAATCTCGATGGAGATGGACTGTTCAGGGTTTTTTTATGACCACAAATTTGAAAATATTTTAGACATAGTTCACACATTCAATGGATGACGAATATATTTGACAAAAGAGTGCACAAAAATGTGGTATTATGGACCGATCTGAATGTCCTAAAGTATCTGAAATTAAAATAATAGCATGTGATATTAGATTGTAAACAAAAAAATAAGAATAAATAAAATAAAAATTGTCAAGGGCATGTCATTATGGACCAAGGACGATCCATATATTTTTTTTTCTTCACATATTCTTATGAGTTGAAAATTTTTAGACTCTTAGACAACTAATTATTTCACCCACTAAGAAATTTACAATGGTTTAAAACTGAAGAATGTCATAGTTGTTATTCATGAGAATGTATTAGATCCATAATTACACAAAATCAGAAATTGTTATATAAGATTATCATATTACCATCTTAATGCGTCATCAAATTGTTGAAATGAATCATGTAGCTACAGGACCATTTGTAAATTTAGATTAACTTCGTAAATCAAATTTAAGTGTTCGGATCCAATAAAATCATATTACGTTATAACATCAACAAGGCCCATCCTAGGGTTGAACAAAAAACGGACCAAACTGATCAAAACAGGTCGGTTCGATTTCACTTTTAAAAAATTCAAAACCGCAGTGATCGATTCAATTTTTCGTTTCTATGTGATTTTAACCGACAAAACCGAACCGACCGAAGATATATAATAAATAACATATGTTTTATATAAAAATAATATAATATGTTTAAAATAGTCGATCAGTTCGATTTTAGTTCAGTTTAGTTGATTCGGTTCAATTACGATTTGCATAAATTAGAATCGGTTCGATTATGTCAATGATCGGTTTAGTTTTGGTTTGAAAGTTTTGAAACCGACCAAAGTCGATTCGGTTTACGGTTTATGTGAAAAACCAAACCATCGATTCAATTTTCAACCCTAGCCCATCCCAATCCACATGTTGTGATGAATCTTTAATACAAATCAATCCTTCCTAGCCATTCTCCTTAATTAAACATTTACATTCATTCGTGTCAACTAATCATCATCATTGACTTTCATGGATCCCTCAAACTATTGGTGTATTTTAGTTTATATTAAAATTAATGATAATAAATATTAAATAAAAAATTCGGGATGGGCGAGATTGAAAATCTCCATCCCGATCACATCCAACTCTAGATTGGGACGGGATGGGATCGACATGGATTTGATCAATTCCAAAATTACTCGAAAAAAAATTGAGACAAAACAAGACGAGACGAGATCAGAATCGAGATCAGGATCGCGGGATGAGATGCCCACCCCTAATTGAAAGCTAGTAAAACAAAAATGTTTTCTCCCCCATTCATAATAGGAGGAAATAAGAGTGAAAAAAGATTGCGCATAGACTTCTCCACATGGGCGTAGCTCGTGTTTACATCCCATCGTTGAAGCCACAGTTTGGAATGGAAAGCCATATTTTTTGCTTTCCACCCTGTTGTTGGAGACGCTCTCAGACTCCGAATTTGGCGAACTTCATTGTTAAAATTGCTCTTTATATACACACCAGCCTACAAAAGGCACCCACAGTGCCCATCATCCCCAATGTACAATCACTTTTTATTCAACTAACAAAATATGAATAATCACGGCATTGATGAAAACATGCCTAAAAAATTCCTTCAATAACAGCAGAGGACTCAAGAGGAAATCAATTGGGAGGACTATCACTAGGCAGCAACATATAGCACGCATGCATGCAAAATGATGCAAAAATAGATGATTGGAAGTTGCGTGCCTTGCCAAAAGCACAATCAAAGAGTTCATGCCCCTACCGAAGCTTATTTTAGTACTCCCATGTAATTGATTACTTTTAAGTGTACTGATTACAATAAAGAGAATAAGAGTTATTTTGATTTGTCGGATCACCACTCATTTTGGTCACTCAAGGAAATGGATCATATGGGAATTGAATAGGATTTTGGCCAAAAAAGAATGTAGTGATTGCTGTTGAGAACTATTTCGATTTATTGGGCTTCAGATCACCACTCATTTTGCTCTCAAGAAAATGGATCATATGGGAATTCAATAGGATTCTGGCCAAAAAAGAATGCAGTGATTGTTGTTTGTAAATGTCAAGTTCAGAGCACACCGTATGCCCTAACATTGAAGAGCTCCCTATGAATATCTGTCCATCACAAAATCCCTTCACTACAACATTTACCTGTTCCATTTGCACATTAATAGACCTGCATTTAAATTGCATCTGCTGCAGTTATTTGTATTTCAGAAATTAAATAATGGAATATTCAAAACTCAAACTGCAAATCCAACAATTCTAAAGAGCCAGGTTTGTGAGCCACTTTTGAGCCAGTTTGGGATTTTTTGACACTTCTACCCCTTTTATTGATGGTGTTTTTGGTTGTGTTTTGAAGAGATGGGGTAAAAGTGAAAAAAAAAAAACCTGGGGTTTTTTAATGCATATACAATTGAAACATAACATCAGTGTATATGCTCATATCGATTTCTTGCATTCTCTGCAAATTCCACATCCGAAGTCCAAATGAGAGAAGAGTGTATCTTCAAGTTTATTCAAGTTTAGCGCTGCAGTACTTGACTACTTCAAAAACTTCAACTAAAACTTTTAAACAAAACAACCATTGTTTTTACCATATTAAAAAACTCCATAGCCTGTCACAACACTATTGACTCAATAAAATGGTCATATACTTTAATATTATCAAATTATATTCCGAACCCGTCTAACTGTCGAGGAAGACAGCGAGGGACCCCACAGGGGGGGAGAGAGTCGTTCATCTCCCCCGGGATGCACGCTTGAATTATCAACGCACGCATCCCGAAGATTCAACCGCGCATCCCGGGGGGATGGACGGCTCCCACCCCCCCTGTGGGGTCCCTCGCTGGTTCCCTCGACAATTAGAATTTTACTTATATTCCATACATCTATTTAGTGACAAATGTAATAGAATTTTTTGGTACACCACACCAATAGAAGCAACCTACTAAGTGTTTCATTGTCTGGTCTTACATTCGACACACAGATCAACAACATAAGTAACCTGTAGTAGAACACCCTAGTAAATGTCTCATTGTGCAGGAGCAAGTGAACACCTAGTAAATGTCTCGTTATGCAGGAGCAAATGATAGCAATTAGTCGTGATGTCATAGTTAAGTGTAGCAAATAGACGATCCTTGTGTCTAGGGGTGGGCACGAGACGGGATGGGACGAGATATACCCATCCCTATCCCATCCCGTTCATACGGGATCGGGACGGGACGGGATGGGAAAAACCCCATCCCGACCTCGTCCCATCCCAAACGGGTTCGGGACGGGATCAACGTGCTAATCTGGAGAATACATTTTGAACATATTATCAACTAGAAGTCTGAAGTTTTGAATATCTTAGGTGCTGCGATGCATCTATGCAATTAAAGCTCTCCTTTTCTCAACTGCTTTGTCAGTTCTCAAGGATGAATTTCTACGTTCAAGAGATTATCCACAGTGTAGGAGCAATGCTAGGCTCCTCCATATATCACTCACCATTTTTACACACACAATTTGACGACAACCCTATAAGTCCTTTTGGGTGATCATCCAACATGTCCAAATGTCCATAGTCCTTGGTCACAAAATAATAACAAGGAGGCTTGCATTCATAGTAGAACTCTTTATGGTTCACCCCATCTAGAAAACAAGCAGGAAAGCTGCAATTTCTCTTCATGTCACCTAGACCAGTCCCAATGAACATAACTGGGATTCCATACTTGAGTGACTGGGGATTGTTGGTGAGGATTTTAGGATTTATTTGACAATCTTTGGACATTCCTGCAACTGGGTCTATGCATATTAATGCATTGAAGTTTAGAGAAGTTTGAGTGCCTTCTAGGGCAAGTGAAAAGGCAATTTTGCCCCCTCGGCCGTGTCCAACAAGGGAAAGTTTTAGGAGATTGGATGGATATTTTCTGGAATGTGGTTTGGAGGCCTTGGGGTAGCCAGTTTGTGACCTCAAATGCATATTGGATTTCTGTCGCTGGACAAAAACATAAACATAGTTAATTATGTTTTATGGAGTTTTCCAAATTTCAATTAAAACAAAAAACAAGTAAACACTCCCTAAAAGTCAGGACCAATGGTGATGCATGGTTCTCCCTTCTTTATTCATGTTTTATTTTTTGATGTCACAATGGGTTCTAAGAATGCAATATATAGCTAGAGATAAATAACTAAAACCTGGGGAGCAACAACAATCTGACCATGAGAGGACACATGAGTGAGGAGTTTAGCTCTAAAGAAAATCCATGAAGAAAAACCAAAACAGGGTACTCTCCACTCCATCCACACTTGGTGTGAAGATTAACAATGGCTTTGGAGGTGCAGAAGCCTCTGATTTATCCATTGAGATAATTTGTACCTTCAATCTTCCAATTTCAAATACAGAGGTTGCACTTGAAACCATCTTTTCTTCCAACAATGTCATTCTCGCTCTCTTGATTCCTTGCTTGTGGTTTGAGGCTTAAATAATGGTTACTCTTACACATTTTTTGGAAAAGTGCTTATATGGTGTTGCCCACTTGATTTCTTGTTTTTTATTTTACCTTCTTTAGTAGAAGGGGGTTGCTATCCTTAAAATGGTTAGTATGGGATGTGTTTTTGAAAGAATGTTGATAAGATATAGTGATTGGTCAATGTTTCTATATATAAAAAAAAAAATCGTAAATATCTTTACGACCTGTTTTTATATTTTATTGAGCATCTCCAATGTATCTGTTAAATGGAATTTTCAGTACTCAATCACAATATTCAAATGTCTTTATCTTACTAAGATGGGCCAGACTGGTCCTGTGATCAGTATATTTGTATGAGCATCCACAATTCTAAAATAAATAATTAAATAAAAATATTAATAATTAATATTAATAAATTAGTTCGGGACGGGACGGGATTGGCGGGATTGAAAATCTTCATCCCATCCCATCCCATTCTAGATCGGGACGGGACGGGATCGGGATGAAATTATTCAATCCCATTAAGACCCGGAAAAATCGGGACGGGAACGGGATCGCGGGATGGGATGCCCACCCCTACTTATGTCTATTAGATACATAGTACAAGTGCAACCCTGAAAATAAGAGAAAAACGTGAAGTGATGAGGAATAAACTTACTCGACATAAAATGCAAGCCATGTTTATTCTAGAAACTATTGTTTTAATAACTGGTCTATAATCTAGAAACTCTTGATTTAACGGTAACTGATCTCAATAGTTACGAATGACAAATTCAATCAAATCGAACCTCTCAAATCCACCCAACATATCATTATATATATGTAATGAAATCAATTCTATTTGGAAACCGACTCGAAATAAACACCCACACGAAAGACAAATTGAAATCAGACCATCTCAAACTGATTTATACATCTATCTGAAAATCCCCATCATCTGAAAGGACAAAAAGAAAAGGCTTGGTTGTTCCAGTCATTCTAATAGCAAGGATGGTTAGGGGGCATTATGGGAAATCACCATAAATAAATAATAATAAAAGAAGTAGAATTCACAAATTCCACTGCAACTACATTTCAGAAAATTAAAATTGAAGGAATGAAGAGTATGAGTTCAATACAAATCCATAAAACCATTAAAATCACACATTTAATTGAAACCTTAACCCATGAATCAACTTAAAACTTGACCAAACCCTAAAACTCCAAAAAATAAAATAGAGACATAGATGAGAACCTGGTATTCCTTTGGTTGGAGCTGAAGTTGTGATCGTTCAAACTGTGGACGACAGTTGTCGAGCAGAACCTATAAATGGAGAGAATGACTACTGATCAAAGATGATGGATAATTGGATATGTAGATGAGAAAATAAAGAAACAAAATCAAAACAACTTATTGAATATACATCCACTAGAGGAGGTAGCTTGAAACAGGTGATTTACGGGAATAAAGTGCATCAAGGATATCTCATATATCATAGGTAGATAAAAAACCAAACGTTAGATGATTAGTAGCTAATAAGCCAATAACATGGCACTCAATCCCCCCTCCCCCTCATAGGAGGTGTCACCATCAGCCATTAAAAAACAAATGGTATCAGATACAAATTAAGGTTTTATTGAGAATCTCTCTCTGCTCTTATCGAGAACAACATTATAGAGTTAGCCCAAAAGCACGTCTAAAACCCCAAATCCCTAACCCTCATTCACATCCACCATAACCCATTAGGTTATAAAGATCCAATGCAACTTCATTTTGAATCATACCCAACCCAAATCTCAGCCTGTATCAACTTATTTGACACCATCAAAGGCCAGAGCTCTAGTCACACGCAAATTACAAATAGTATATCTTCATAATTTCAACAAGCAAGGAGGTCGATAATGATTACTATGTAGTTATGGATTGGACGTGGATTACCAGTTACCGCTTCAAATCCCGTTATGGACTTGAAAGATTGAAGCAAGGATCTGAAGTGAACTTATAATGGGAAACTTACTGCTATACAATAGCCCTGATAAGTGATAAAGTATCTTTTTAGAATGTATCTCGAAAACAAATGAGTTTTTGTGCAGTCTGAAGGTGTGCCAGAGTGAGTGATGGGGTGTGTTCTATTTTCATAAAACACAACATAAAATTGTGTGTTCTATTTTCATAAAATACAACATAAAATTTACACGAGGGAGAGAACACCAAAGGTGTCAAGGTAGAGAGCGAATAGAAAAGAATGTATTTAGATTCGAAAAGGCCCTGAATAAGAGCTCTCTCTCAAAGTTGACCTCACATAATTATTATATCATCGACCTGGCTTGACCTGGCCCATTTTACAACACTGTAGTTATGTTTTCAGAGTGATGATTCACAGCCTAGAATATTAATTGCACCATTATGAATTTATATACATCTAGAATATTAATTACAAATGAATCACCACAATTATCAAAGAAAAGTTATCACCAAATCTTTGTGATGATACAATTATTTCTGGAACACAAATTAATTGAAACTTTGATTACTTAACAATTAAGTTAAAATTTCAACAGTGTTATAATTCTGCAGCCCTTCCATCCTTTTTTTTTGAAGGCAGCAAGGGCTGTTATGGATGAGGGATCTTAACATGCTATGTCATGGTTTGAACCCAGGACTTGTGATCCGCCACGAGTCTTACCTTCGTTTTAACATGATCACACACTGTATTTCATAACTTTGAAATTAAGTTTCATCATTTAGTCAACATGATTGTTCATTTTATTTTTTTGGAAAATTTTAAATTCATTGCAAAGCCAAAAGAGATGCAATGAAGACCAGAGCAAGTATAAGGAAAAGAGAGACACCTAAATCTTTAGAATGAGATCCGCAGAGAGACGCCGACAAAGCCAAACACCATATTTTGTAAGATTTATTCAATTATAGTCGATTTTTTGGAATTTTCACTTAAAAGGGCAGCAGCTTATGAAGGCGAATACTTGAGAATGTGGTAAAGGCTCTGGAGAGTTCCAGATAGTCGAGAGAAGGGATAAACCTAGAGAACTCTCGATAATTCCTGAGAAGCTAGAAAATTTTAATGTGTTAAATACTAGCTAGAACATCCAGATACTTTCTATATTAACCAATATGGTTGTGACACGCGGTGACATACTAGCAAACCTTTTGCTCCCTTGGGTCTATAAATAGGAGAACTTCCTCATTGTTGTCCAACAAACCGAAAGGTTTGTACGCAAGGTAAGAGGAGCATATAAGGGTGTCTTTGGCTTGATTCTGATAACACAAATGTTATTATCTCTCGACTCAAGTCTCTCATCTTCTCATATTGTGTCTAAATGTGTACTTAGTTTGGGGGAATGGCTAAGTACAGGGGGGGATGACTTAGGTATTGATTTGACATCTCACATACTCAAACCCTAAAAGTAAGTATCTGAATGGTAAAACCTAGTTCTGCTACTTATCTTCAAAGACAAATGTGACTTTGTGTTGTAAAATCTGGTAAGATCTCTCTCTCTTCTTTTTCTTTTTTAGCTTAGATCTTTATATAATTGAAAGCCCATTTGTTCTCTGCATGTGGATGTTTAATTGGTAAGCTCCAGTTAAGATCTGAAGATACAATTTTGGAATTTTGGTTCGCGATGATTGAATCAGGTTTGATATCTGAACCCTGAATTTTTATTTGTTTATATCTCTGGTTGAGCATTTAACTCTAGATTTGTTCCTCAGATATACACTTTTAACCTAATGAGTAGATTTACTATTTCACCGGCATGCTACTTTATTTTGAAAATAGTTACCAGTACATTATTGAGATCTATTTCTCTGTTCTATTTTTGCATCTTGAATATACTTCTCTGAGTGTTACCTTTTGTGTGAATGAGGAGCTGCAAAGCAAGAAAGGAATACTAATTCTCATTTGTCTTCTCCTCTTCCTTTTTTTTTTTGGTGTATAAAAGTTTTTGTTCAATGGAATTAGACATCTACTTACGATACCCACTATAATAGTAATACAATTAACAGCCCAGCTATTCATACTTACTCCATATCAATGAGCTTCTACGTAGAAAAAACAACAGAGTAATATATTGTCAGTCAAACATTCAAATTTCTGAAAGTACAGGGTAATTTGGAAGAAATGAAAAGGAAAAGAAGCAAATCATTAACTCTTTGATCTGTATCACTAGATGATTTGTTTCATCAAATTAGTGGATCATCACTTAAATGTGATTTGTCATCTTAGCCCTTGTACTTACTCTTCGCCTCTCCTTTGTAAGGGTGTTTTGATACCTCCAATTGGTCATAAATATAATACATTTATTTTGATGAAGCTTCCCATTGTATTAGTAAATTGTATAAGCAACACTGGTTTTGTTAGTACATCTTTTCTTTGAAGTCTTTCCTTGTAAAACTCAAAGGTGTGGGAACACAGAAGTACCCCTCTCAAGTTGTCTCATTGCACCTTCAGCCTTTTCTGTTGATGCGGTTGCATCTGGATACCTTTCCATTGGTAGCATTGTCCCTCTTGCAAATCAAGGATACCATTACTTTTATCCTTTTTATTCTCGCCACAGTTTCCTCTTTTTCATCCTTACAAGGGTTGTCAAATTTGTACATAGGTTCTTCCATGGAAATTCTTGGGTATGCATTATTATGTTGAATTCAGTTGGTCGGACATCCACTTTTCTTGTGAGAGGTTGCGGGTTCGAGACTCACCAGTTAGTATTTTGTGAGTTTTCGCCCGATTATTAGGAGCACATTTGCTCCGTCGTTGATAAGCATTCGGGTATTGAATGCAGCTGCTTAGATGGACTAGACCGAAGCGAAGCGAAACGAAACGAAGCGAAAGCGAGTCTTCATGCAAGGTGGAGGCGATGGACCGGAGCGAAAGCAAGTCTCTATGCGAGATGGAGGCAACGAGGATATTAAGTGGCAACAAATTGAGCCTTCGGGCCTGGTTTGGTTAACCCTATAGGGTCAGTCATGTAGCGGGCATGAATTAATAAATAAATAAATAAAAAGGGTCAACGACCCAATTTTTTTTTTAAAATGTTGAATTCATTTCAACACACGAAGAGGTTGAGTAAAATGACAAAGTGTATGTGGATAAAGAAGTGATTTATATCGCATAGGCCATAAGTTTCCTTGTGGATGTTTTGTACTAAAGGATTTGAACTTTAAACCAAGCATATAAAGACAAGATTTGTTACAGACAAAGTGGTTATTCCTTGCGGATGTTTTGAACTCAAAGACTTGGATTTTAAACCAAGCATATAAAGAAAACGATTTGTTACAGACAAAGTGGTTTGATACCTCATACCCTTTATAAACACCATTCCCCTTTCATCATCCAATCTGTTACAAAGATGTGGCAGAACCGCTAACATGGCATGTTCTTAAATGTAGGATAAAAGGGGACTTGATCTATTAAGGAGTGTGGACCCACTTACACTGTAACAACAGCTATCGTCTTTGCAAGTTTGCTTCATATCCTTTCACTATCATCCATTTAATTCCAAATAAGGATAATAGGAAGAAAAATACCTACTCCACCAAAACCTAATCTTTCTTAATGCTACCCATTCAAGGCCTCAAGCCTTGCATGTTGAAAATACATTAACACCAAACTGCCCAAGGAAATTTCTTATTGACTTTGAAAGCTTCGGAGATAAAAAGAGACAAGGTACAAAAAAAGGAAGCAATGATATCCATTACTTGTATGGGAAATAAATGGAACCAATATCAAGGTGCAAACGTATCAATGGCAAGGATGGAGGCCACTGTAGGCCACCAGTTTGACAAGGAAGTACTGCAAAAATTCAATGGTGCTGTGATGATAAAAATGAAGAATCGTCATCAAACCATTTGCATTATGACAAAGGAGGGATCTCAAAAAGCTTGGGTGAGTGGTAAGAACAAGCGATAGGACTATATACATTATATATTGTAAGTGATGATGCAACAATCGGATGAGGCAAATTCGTACTTGCTTAAACGCGAATTAAGATTCAGTCTTTCGGCAATTTTGACTCCCCCCCCTCCCACCCCAAATTGGTAAAATCAAGTCAGAGATGCCTCCCTAAACTCACGTATTCTAGTAGTCAATGGTTTGGTTTATGTTTGCATGACCGAACTACCCTTTGTCACTCAAAGTTAAGGTGTTTGCACAGGAATAGCATGTGCATGTCTAAATCCTGATTATATGGAGAGGCATCCTACTTGGCTATTACTAATGAGGATGCAAGTCAAAATTGCATGTAATCTTTTGCCTCTTATATGTTCTTCACCCTCCTTTCTTATTTTATAACTTTGAGTGATATCAAAATAACTTATGAGTAACAAGGACATGTAGCATATCAATTAGGGGTGGGCACGGTTCGGATCGGTTCCAAATTTTGAGGAACCTAACTCGAACCGTTTAAATTTTAACGATTTCGATTCGGATCGGTTCCTCCATTTTGAACGTTGGAACCGAACCTAACTCGAATTGTTTACAACGGTTCGGTTCCAAACGGTTCATGTATTATATATCTCCAAAAATATTAATAAAAAAATAAAGAAATGTGATCTTTTCAAACTGAAGAAATGCGAATTAAATTATGTGAGACAAAAAAAATCAATTTTTCTTGTTTGCCACATCTCAATTTTCATAGTCAAATTATGTTATATTTGACAGGGTCTCACGCCTATTTGGCGAACCAACTTCATAGTAAAAACAGTTGTAATTGTAAAGTCACAAACACTACTTCAAGACATTGACGAGAACCACCTCCCAAATGTATATGGTGGTAAACAGACACTGGTACCAGTTGTCACGGGCTTTCTTTTCACAAGGTACTTCCCGTGCGGCACTAGCAAACTTTGCCCCAAGTTATCAAAGAAAACTAGTCAGCCTTGCCCACAAAAGACTTACTTAGACTTTGAAAAACTAAGCAAGCTAAGAACACACAAGAGAGCTAAAGAGAACTAGAACTTGTATTGCTTGAATTCTCTGAGGTGATTACAACAAATGAGGCCTTAGCCTATTTATACAACTCCACCTCCTCAATGGACGGTGGTGATCGTTTTAATCTAACGGTCTATATTGAGTTTCTACACACTTCCTAAGAAATATCTAAGGACTAGAATCTTATGGAACTTTATGGGAGGTTCTAGAGAACTCTCTCTAGAACAATGTGGAAAACTCTACATTATGTACACTTGCCAACCTCACTTGGTTAGGCAAGAAAATAGTTGTGACATTCTCCCCCACCTAATCAGGCGACGTCCTCGTTGCCTTCAAATCCTCGTACGCTTTGATTTGTTCCTTGAATTGCCACAAATGTTGGATTGGCTCCCAGCTAGCTTCACTTTCTGGCAATCCCTTCCACTTGACGAGTAACTCATGTGTGGGAGGTTGGTTGGAATGACGCACCACACGATCCGACAAGATAATCTCTGGTTCCTTGTCATGTTGGATCCTCATGCCCATTGGTGCTCTTTGTGAAATTCCTCTGTTTGGATCATCCTGATCTTCCTTATACGGTTTCAGTAGGCTTACATGGAAGACTGGATGAAACTTGATCCTCGGCGGCAACTCGACCTTGTAGGCTTGCTTTCCCACTTTCTTGACTATGGGGAAAGGACCCTCATATCTTCTAATAAGGCCACGATGCAGTCCAGAAAGTCTGGCATGAGCATGCATCTTGACAAGCACAAGGTCTCCAACCTGGAACTCTCGAGGCCGTCTCTTCTTGTCGGCCCACTTCTTCATCCTCTTGGAGGCCTTTTCCAGGTAAGCTCGAGCCTCATCAGCTTGATCATTCCATCCTTTGGCAAACTTATAGGTTGATGGACTCACTCCTGTGTAGCCAGTGGCAATAGAACTCGGGGTCATAGGTTGTTGTCCCATGACAATCTCAAATGGACTACGACCCGTTGCTTCACTCTTCTGCAAGTTGAAAGAGAATTGGGCAACATCTAGCAACTTAGCCCAATCTCGCTGGTTAGCACTCACATAGTGCCTAAGATATAACTCTAGCAAGGAATTCATCCTTTCCGTTTGACCATCCGTTTGAGGATGAAAGCTAGTAGAGAAATTAAGGTCGGTACCCAATAACTTAAACAACTCAGTCCAAAATTTCCCCGTGAACCGAGTATCCCGATCACTGATGATAGATTTGGGCACACCCCAATACTTCACCACATGTTTGAGGAATAAATGTGCGGCTTGCTTGGCTGTGCACTCCTTTGGTGTGGGAATGAAGGTGGCATACTTCGAAAATCTGTCCACGACCACAAGGATCCAATTGCAACCCTCTGATGCAGGCAACCCAACTATGAAATCTAAGGAAACACTCTCCCAAGGTCTCTCTGGGATGGGGAGGGGTTCAAGTAAGCCGGTAGGTGATTGTTGCTCCACTTTGTCTTGTTGGCATACAAGACAAGTCTTCACATATGCTTCGATATCATCCCTCATATGTGGCCAGTAATAGGAATCTTCAACAAGAGCAAGAGTCCGATGTATACCTGGATGTCCCGCCCACTTGCTATCATGGCATTCTTTCAAGACTTCCTTTCTTAGGTTGTCATGAGGTGGAACATAGATTCGCCTTCCCTTAGAGTATATCAAGCCATTCTCCACCCAAAACCGCCTTGTCTTCCCATCTTTGACAAGAGCTATGATGGTTTGAGCCATGGAATCATGTGTCAATCCTTCCTATATGCGTCCCTTCAAGTTGCTTTGAGGTTGACTTATGTCAGCAAGTTCTCCTTTTCTACTCAAAGCATCCGCAACAAGATTAGCTTTGCCAGGCTTGTACTCCAAAGTGTAATCGAACTCTGCCAAGAAATCTTGCCACCTAGCTTGCTTTGGTGTGAGCTTCTTTTGTGTCTGAAAGTAGCTAGTGGCAACATTGTCGGTCTTGACCACAAATTTGCTCCCAAGCAAGTAGTGTCGCCATGTTCGTAGGCAATGTACAACCGCAGTCATTTCCTTCTCTTGTACTGTGTACCGCCTCTCAGTGTCATTGAGCTTCCTACTTTCAAAGGCAATAAGATGCCCTTCTTGCATCAATACCCCACCAATAGCAAAGTCGGAAGCATCCGTGTGTACCTCAAAAGACATGGAATGGTTGGGAAGTGCCAACACCGGTTCTTCCACAATTGCCTTCTTCAATCCTTCGAAAGCTTGTTGGCATATTGAACTCCAATCCCAACTTCGTCCCTTCTTGAGCAAGTCCGTCAAGGGAGTGGCTATGGAAGAGTAGTCTTTGATGAACCTTCTGTAATAGTTCACCAAGCCAAGGAAAGATCTTAACTCGGTGACTTTGGTCGGTGGCTCCCATTCTTGGATGGCTTGTACCTTGGACTTGTCCATACGAAGCTTGCCTTTGCCAATGATGACCCAAGAATGTCACCTCCTCTTGGGCAAATGAGCACTTCTCCTTTTTGACATAGAGCTCGTTCTCCTTCAAGGTTTGGAACACTTGTCTCAAGTGATCCACATGTTCCTCCAATGTCTTACTATAGATGACAATGTCATCAAGGTACACAACTACGAACCGATCAAGGTAAGGAGCTAGTACCTTATTCATTAGAGTGCAAAATGTGGCCGGCGCATTAGTTAAACCAAATGGCATGACTAAGAACTCGTAAGACCCGTACCTTGTAACACATGCCGTCTTTGGTTCATCTCCTTCGGCTATGCGGACTTGATAATATCCCGAGCGTAAGTCAAGCTTGGTAAAGTACCTTGCATCACCAAGTTGATCAAAGAGATCCGCAATAAGAGGAATCGGGTACTTGTTCTTGATAGTGACCTTGTTGAGTGCCCGATAGTCAATACAAAGCCGTAGGGATCCATCATGTTTCTTTTGAAATAAGACCGGCGCACCATATGGAGCTTTGGAGGGTCGGATATAACCAGCATCTAGTAAATCCTTTAGTTGTCTTCTTAACTCCTCGAGCTCAGGAGGTGCCATACGATAAGGAGCAAATGCGGGTGGCTTTGCTCCAACTTCTAACTCAATAGCATGATCCACCTCTCTCCTTGGTGGAAGCTTCTTAGGCAACTCGGCAGGCATAGCATCCTTATACTCCTTGAGAACATCCTGGACGGCCTTAGGTGCATTCACCTCTCCATCCATGGGACCTTCATCTTCCTTGAGGGTAGCCAAGTAAGTAGGTTCATTCCTCTTTACTCCTTTAGAAAGTTGGAGAGCGGACACCATTCTCTCCTTACTTATCTCCCTTACTACGGGCACAACACAAGGTTGTCCCTTCTCCATGATGCACATGGTGTTGGCATATGGTACCAGAAAAGCCTTCACCATGTCCAAGAAATCTATACCCAAATAAAATTTGTGATCATCAATTGGGGCAATCGTTATGTCGTCTTTACCTCGCCATTGTCCAAGCCGAATATCGGTGCCACGAGCTATTCCTTCAATTGGGAGACTCTTAGCATTGACTCCCTTGATATATCCTTTCTCCTTTGTATATGATAGGCCAATTTCTTCAGCAAGGTCTTTGGCCATGTAGACTGTGTCGGCTCCGGTATCCACCATGGCTTTCAAAGTCTTGTCCCCAATCTCGGTCTCCACGTACATCCTTCCACGTGGTTGTTCTTCGACCTTAGCTTGAATGGCACTTAGGAGATTCATTGAGGCGATCCTCCTTTCCTCCTTTGCTTCTTCCTCCATGACAAGCGCGGCAAGTTTCCCTCGGTTGGGACACTCAAATGCCCGATGGGGTCCACTACATAAGAAGCAAAACATCTTCTTGGGTGATCCATCTCTTTTCTCCTTCCCCTTGTCTTTGGAGTACTTGTGTTCCTTGGAGGACTTTTCTTTGTCTCCCCCACCTTTGCCATCATTACTCGACCTTTTCCCTTGTCCCTTGGATGAGTCCTTTCTTTTGAACTCAATCAAGGATTCGGCCGCAGCCATAGCCGTTGCAAGGTCTTGCACACCTCGCCTCTTCAATTCTAATTTGGCCCAACCCGTTAGGCCATCAAGGAAGCTAAACAAAGCATCCTTTTCTCCCATGTCAGGAATCTCCAAGAGCAACTCCGAGAACTCCTTCACATACTCCCTTATGTGGCCTTCCTTATGTTGAAGGCGACGAAGCTTGGCCCTAGCTTCGTTTTCGGCATCCTCCGGGTAGAATTGTCTCTTGAGTTCCTTCGTGAACTCTTCCCAAGTGTCGATGGTGCACAATCCTTTCTTGACATCTTCGGACCTTCTGCGCCACCAAACTGTAGCAACATCATTTAAATATAAGAAGACACTACGTACCTTTGATGCTTCATCTATTATGCCAACCGCATCAAAGTAGCGCTCCATGTTCCACAAGAAGTTGTCTATCTCCCTTGCACTCCTTGCTCCACCATAGGCCTTAGGTTTGGGAGCTTCGACTCTGTGGGTGACTGTCCCTGGCGTAGTCCCACCATTGGCTACCGCAGCCATGCACACCCTGAGTTGAGTTTCAAGTTTCTCAACTCTTTCTTTATAAGCTTCCATCTCCTCTTCTTTAGCAACAACTTTGGCTTCTAGGGACTCGATCTTTTTGGATACCATGTCCACTACTGTGTTTAAGGCTCCTTGCATCTCTTCCCGGAGCTCTTGGTCCTCCCCGTTGGACGTTTGCCCCTCGATGCGTAGGTCCATGTCTTCAACTTTTTCCCTTAAGTCGGACATGGTGGCACACAACTTGGCCAACCTTTCATCCATTGCAGCGATCATGTCCTTAGACTTGTCCTTGCGGACTTTCCCACCTTTGTCAGTGTTGCCAATTGCTGGGTTGTTGACCTCTGACGACATTCTCTTGTGTAGAATGATTTCACCAACCTTGCCAAACCTGGCTCTGATACCAACTGTCACGGGCTTTCTTTTCACAAGGTACTTCCCGTGCGGCACTAGCAAACTTTGCCCCAAGTTATCAAAGAAAGCTAGTCAGCCTTGTCCACAAAAGACTTACTTAGACTTTGGAAAACTAAGCAAGCTAAGAACACACAAGAGAGCTAAAGAGAACTAGAACTTGTATTGCTTGAATTCTCTGAGGTGATTACAACAAATGAGGCCTTAGCCTATTTATACAACTCCACCTCCTCAATGGACGGTGGTGATCGTTTTAATCTAACGGTCTATATTGAGTTTCTACACACTTCCTAAGAAATATCTAAGACTAGAATCTTATGGAACTTTATGGGAGGTTCTAGAGAACTCTCTCTAGAACAATGTGGAAAACTCTACATTATGTACACTTGCCAACCTCACTTGGTTAGGCAAGAAAATAGTTGTGACACAGTGCAAGATATCTAATAAGTCAATTCTTTAATGTATCAAAATCATTATTAGATTGCTTAGTATGATTGTGCAAACTTTACAATTTGAACTTTGTAATGCTCTACATAAACCCTACTTTTGAGAAATAAATATTTTCATTGGGATTATTCTATTTAGTATTTGAGTTCTAAGCCCATGCAACAGAACAACAACATTTGCGTCAAAAAGTAACCCTAGCCCTAGTTGGTCAAAAAGCAACCCTAGCCCTAGCCCTAGCCCTAGCTAGATGTTAATTTACACAAAATATTGGGAATGGAAAAGAAAACCACGCTTTCTTGGTTTTTGTTAGTCTTGGATGGGACACAAAAGAGGGGCTTAAGAATAAATAATGTTTTTTAAGAATTTAAGGCTAATAACACTTCACCTTGATAAAGAAAATATCATACACGAGCAAACAAAAATCTCCCCACGTCTGGAACTCTCTCAACTTTCTACTCTCACTTTCTCATCTCTTCCCTTCTGGACAAAGCAAGCAACCATCGATCTCATCGATGAGATCCATCGGCTTGTGGATAAACAAATCAACAAAAGAGCATCACGATGGGTTTTCATCGTGAACCAGTGAAAGTAATTCTCTGTTGGAGACAACAGTTGATGAGATCTATAGCGTGGGGTGTAAATCGATTCCTTTCGAGAAGGAAAAGTCGATTAAACGGGTATTTCTCCCTCTT
This sequence comes from Berberis vulgaris, assembly GCA_963556465.1. Classification (NCBI taxonomy): domain Eukaryota; kingdom Viridiplantae; phylum Streptophyta; class Magnoliopsida; order Ranunculales; family Berberidaceae; genus Berberis; species Berberis vulgaris. The sequence goes on along the minus strand of OY747129.1, from coordinate 79,540,458 downwards.
TTCTCAGTTCTTCCCCATCTTTTCTTGATTTTTTTTGTATGTATTCATCTTCAACACAATCGAACGATTTGTAACAATCATGATTTGGCGAATTACTCCTTAAATCGGGGGCGGATTTGCTCCGATTTGGGAGATTGACGATTTAATCAGTGATTCAAATCGATGGTGTACCGATTCGAGTCAAATCGGCGATTTGACTCGCGATTTGGAACGATTCGTATAACACTGCATGCATCATCATGTTTAAAGCTCAATTGTATTTCAAAGCCAGAGAACATGAATTATTCAGATTCCAAAGCCAAAGAACAAACACTGGCATTAGGTCAAGAGAAACCATTTTATCAGCATTAACAAAAACATGCCTCACAAAAATGAGTAAGGGGAGTAGCTACAATATATAGCTTACAATTTTCTCTGAAATCCAACAGACCCTATGAAAACACATTATCCAAATTATCAACCAATCAAACCCTATAAAATCTAGCACCCCAGCTTCCAAATTGAGTTCTTCTTTTCTTTCCCTGCAACTCTGCAAGACCGATCGAGGTGAGGGGTGGGTCTAAACTCTAAACACGACTCATCAAATATCAAAACAAAGAGAACAACAACATCAAAAAGAGCTCACTCTCACTCTTGTTAAATCATCGTCATTAACTTCTACTTCATTCAAAATGAACCAAAAAACATTTAGAAACAAGTATTCCAACCCAGCATGATGTCATGCAGTAATCTTTGAGAAAGTTAATTTGTCTTTAACACATATCTCTATTATAAATACTCAATCAACACATGAATCCAAACTAACCTAAATCTGAGGAAGCAAATCTTCAAATCAATCGAGTGAGGAGGCTGTGGGAAGAAGATCAGATCTGCTCACTGCTTGTGCGTCGTCGTCGTGCTTGTGGAGAGTGAGATAGGACGAGGGTGGCTGTGGGAAGATCAGATCTGCTCACTGCTTGTGCGTCGTCGTCGTGCTTGTGGAGAATGAGGTCGTGGTGGGTGGCTGGGTGAAGTGGAGACCGAGAATGAGATGAATGGGGATGTTAGTTAGGGTTAAAAACCCATTTTTTTCTACCCAATCACATTAAGGCACGTGTAAAGAGGTTTATGTAACCGGATCGGAACCGAACCGTTTTAAACAATAAATTAGGAACCGGAATAAAACGGTTCCGGAACCGAACTGAATTGTTGCATAATTTATAAAATAAAAACCGAACCGTTTGGAGTAAAACGGTTCGGTTCGGTTTGGATTCGCGGTTCCTCAACCCGTTTGCCCACCCCTAATATCAATTATCTATATTCCATTTTTTATTATTTAAATAGTGTTTAGGATTTAACTATACAATTTAATATTTGTGAAAAGGGACGACAAAAAGAAGTGTTCCTTTTACATATCTTTCTCCGAACACTATGCACTTCTACTCCAAATCTCCATAACAATTTTCAGAATAGAGCCTCATTCATAATCTGCAAAATCTTTATATAGTCAATCCCCCTACCCTCCTCAACCCACATCTCTAGGAATGAGATTGAACTTTCACATTTAAAGGACCAATTGCCTGCTGATTAATAAGGTCATTTAACCAAATTAAATTTACGGGCATCCACCGAAGCTCTTTAATGATGGATCGAGGTAATCTTATTGAAAGTGACCTACTGACCTCCCTCCCTTGAAAAGGTACTTGACTTCACCTAAATCTCTAAAATCCAAAACAAGATCCCAAATCACCCTAAACAGACCAGATGCTCATAGTGGATACACCAAGATATCAAGTGCGGAAAACTCCCAACCCCACACTCCATATTACTTACAACTCCTGCTTATAAACTCCATTACCAAGCATCCCTCCAACAACATAAAGACTAGTAGATTAGTTTTCGAAGGTTATCACTGATGATAGAGGCCACTTGAAAACACTATAATAAACCTTTGAGCAGGAGCAGGAGCACATGGAATTTCTATCTACCAAAAAAAACACCAAAATGTCATCCACATTATGAAGGTGAGATACTTTCACAAAAATTCCTGATCTTAAAAGCCTCAAGCCACCACATACATTCTAATCTTAAAAGCCTCAAGTTTACCATTGAACAAAGACTGTTTTTGGGCTTTGAAACTAACTTTTGGGTGAGCAAATTAGATCGATCAGATCTCGTCGAGGTTGCAAGATGAGAAAGGAGAAAATAGGGATCTGCGAGGAACTCGAGGTGATTGGCACTTTTGCAAATGTGTAAACAAGGAGACTTTTTTTTCATGTGTTATGTTTGTGGGAAGCTTCAATACCCTAGGTGGTCGGGTGCAACTATTATGGGCCTGACCAATGTTCTAAAAATCGGTCTAGGCGGGCTGGGTGGGCTAGGCGACCTCTTGGGCGGAATTTCGAATTTTTATTTATTTATTTATTTTCAGTTCGAAAAAATAAAAAATTAAGACTTATGTTTTTTTTTATACATTTGCATATGTATATTGGCATTGAATTTGAAGTAATCTATATGCTATTATGCTTAGCTTTTATAAATTATAAAATATAATAAATAAATAAATAACCGCCTAGGCCCCTGCCTAGGCTCCGCTTAGTCCTTTGGGCGTAAGTCCCCTGCCCGCCGCCCGCCTACCGCCTTGCATTTTTTAGAACACTGAGCCTGACAATAGAATTTTATAAAGATCCATCCTTTAAAGCAGATTCTGGACATCATTAACATCATAAAAGAAGAATAAACACTTAGTACGTAGCAGACGAGAATTCACGAAAATGACCTAGATAATTACGAGCTCTCTTCAACACCAAGATGCTAGTATTGCGATCAAATAAAGTATTATAACCTTGGCATAGATACCAAGTACTTGGTGTTAAGAGCATCTCCAACAACGAGATAAAAAATTAAATAAATAAAAATCATCTCCCCCCTTATACCGACCAAATAACTTTCATAATACACCTATCTTCTAGTCACAATATCATCTCTATAAATAAATAACTAAAGCGAGTGATATCTCCCCCTCTTCCCTTTCATACCCAACTTATCTCTTCCCTTTCATACCCAACCAAATACAAGTGATTTCATGGCTTGGAAACTCGCCAATAAAAAGGTAATAGCAAAAACCAATAACCATAACGTTGCATGCTTGGAAAATTGCCAATGAAACGTAAATAACACTCAGATGAATGCATGATTTATAATGTGCCCTAGGAAATCATTGGCAATCAAACTGAAAAAAGGAAATTCTGCTAGCATTTAAATGAAAACAGGACTCACATTCGAAAGTTAGCATCATTTAACAGTCATAGGTTTTTGAATATAAGTTGAAACTTTGGTATCCTTTCAGGTGGCAAAGGGCAATTCACAATTAGTTTGCCTTTCATTGCTCCTCTATATATTGCCTGCACAAGTAACAAATATACGTCAAGATACATATATTTATAAAAATAAAATAAAAAACAAAAAACAGAGATATTTGCTAATTATCCACCGATAAACTCTATCTAGATAGGAAATAGTCCCTGTATGAGAAACAACCTTCAAATCATATACAAATATGGTAAAAATTGAATGCTTATGGGAAATCTGGTATAAATATGCAAAAGAGTTTCAAAGGAAAAGGAAAACGACAGTAAAGATGGATAGCTAAATTCAGGACACAAAATGTTGCACAAGTCAACCATGGTATCTTTCATCCTCACCACATGTTTCTTCCAGCCATCTCCTTATTCAATTGCCTACGGAACTCACACTCAATCGTCGTTCAGTCCTTATCCTCATAGTGTTACATATTTGTATGTGAACATGTGATCCCTTGTTTTCTGCCATTATTATTCATCTTTGTCATTTTGAATGTCTACCTAGACCTGATACGAGTCTAGTTCGTGTTGGGTCAATCGGGTTGGCGGGTCACGTATGTTTGATTATTGGATGAGAAACATAGAACATGAATAAACCTGTCAGAAAACGGGTTAACCCAACCCGATCCGCTTGACATGTTTCAGCACAAAAATATGGTCCGACTCGATCCATTTGACATGTTCCAGCTAGGGGTTGGCAAATGAGTTGAGGATATGCAGATCCAAACCGAACTAGCTCATTTTTCTATAAACGGTCCGATTTAAAATGTGTCTATTAATAAACGGTCCGGATTCGTTGTAGAACGGTTCGAGTCCGGTTCCAAATGTTTGAATTCAAATGGTTTGGTTCCAACCCGTTTTATTTCCACTTTCCACTCAATCGAGCAAAAAATTTCTTCCCTCTCTACCTCCTCACTCCTCACTAGTTCTGGTTCTTAACACAAGATTCTCTTCTAGGATTTGTTGCAGCAGCTTCACTGGAAGAAGGAAGAAACCTAAAGATGGAGGAAATAGTGGGAAGAGAGTTAACTCAAATGAAGATAAGATTAAAGGTTAGGGAGAAAAATATGTGTGGAGTGTCGATAACGTGCTCGCGAAGGTAGCAGAGAATGAGAAATTGAGTCAAAGGAGAGGAGGAGAGAAGTGAGTGAAGAGCATGAGAATTCTAAGGTTTTGGTTTTTGGTGCTATGTTGATGGAGATTCAAATTATTTTGCAAATGCAAGTTTGTTTATTCTTGTTTTAAATTTGAGATTGTGCAAATATATAACTTTGATTTGATGCAAAAAAAGAAAGAAAATTATCTTATTTGTTAGATTTAAGGAAATGGTGCTTAATTAAATTAAAATGCATTATTAAAGCAGTGGATTCAGTTTATAGAGGGGATAGTTCTCAAATCCAAAGGAAATTTAATTTGGCAACTTTGAACCCTTATGGTGAAGTACAACAAGGAACTACAGGAAAGGTGGATGTGGTTCATGTGAAAAGTAAAGAGCTGCCAACATTTGAATCTTTTGATATCTAATCAAGATTTGTTGGAAGAAGATATCATGGGGATGGAGCCTGGTCTTGTTCGAGGTAATAAGACTCATATTTTGTTCATTCAATACATGTTTTCAATTCTCTTGTTTCTGGCAAGGGAATATTTTACTTTCAGTAATTTTAATTGCTATAATCATACTCTTCTTGGATGACTATGACTACCATATTTCATCTATCTGGAACCATAGGAACCGGACCGTTCTAAACGGTTCGAGTTAGGTTCGGTCTTAATGTTCAAAATGAGGGAATCCGGACCGAACCGAATCTGCTAAATTGAAACGGTTCGAGTTACGTTCTTTAAATTTTGGAACCGATCCAGGTCGTGCCCACCTCTAGTTTCAGTATAAAAATTTGGTTCGACCCGACCCAAAATGATACAAAACGACCTGTTAACCTGAAAATGACTAGTTAAACCTGTCAAAAACTGACACGAAACATGTTTGGCACGACAGACTTGTTTGAATCGAAAGTTAAATGTCAAATGAATTGACACAGGTCACGATGCCAAACCTGAACACGACCCAACCCATATGGGTCAAGCGGGTCAACCCAAAATGACACAAAACAAAAAATCATGTACCCAAACCCGTTTATATCAGACCGGTTTCGAGTCTTGTTAATGTGTTCGGACCAAATTGCCAGGTCTTTGTTTCTCCCATTCCAACCTCCTTTCTTTTCTTCCATTAATACAATCCCCTTCTACATTTAATATAGTCCATTCCTCTCCTTCATTTCATTGTGATACCTTCTTATAGCTATTCTCCTTTCCCCAATTATGACGACTCCCAAACAAAATCATTATTTATTATTAAAAAGGGTAACAATGATGGATGCAAACGTGCCACAAATTAAAACATCGGCATCAGCTTGATAAATATATTATTTATAAAAGATAAAAATCAAAGACATTATCGAATCTCTAACTATTACACAAAATGAAGCCTTACAGAATTAAGGTCCTAGGACGAACACTTTGCAATTTGCATGGCAAAGATTCCAGGAAAAGGGGAAAACAACAATATCCTCGCAAGTTGGGAATTGAGCAATTCAACAGCACATTACAATTGAAACCTCCATAATCACAATACCCATTTTTGGTTGCAAAAGTTTCTACTATTATGCTCTTTCTCATACCGTCCAATACAAAGCAAAAGGTAGGACCTCCATAGCAATTTACCTTTAGGAGTAAGATTTCAGTAAGATGAAATCGACTCTTCCAACACTTTAACAAGGCCTCCATAGATATTGATGTTACTGAATTCTTCACACCAAACAGACGAAAGAAATGCATCCACACCACACCCTACAAACCCACCCACAATGAAAAAGAAGATAATTAAGTTCTCCACACACGTCCCTTAAGAGGCAAACACCATCTCTTTCCATACTGCTTTTGAGCCAACTCTACTAAATATTTAGTCATCTTTATTCCTTCTAGTGAATTCCAATGGCCTTTAGAATGAAATTCATCCCAAGTTGCCACATTAATCCTAACCCCTATGGTTTCATCTCCTGCTTCCCAACCATCTAGGTTATTAATGAGCGTGCACCAACCATATTCCACCAGGCTAGGATGCACGGACTCGGATACGGGTATCGTATCGGACACGGATACGATACGGCGACTCGGCAATTTTCAAAAAACTAGGATTCGGGGACTCGGCGACACGTCAAACCTTATTTTTATTTTTATATTTTATTAGGTAGGGTAGGGTCCCAATAAGGTCCAAATAAGGTTTTTATTTTATATGGTAATGAATTAGGGTAATGAATTCTAATGAATTTGGACCCTTAGGGTAATGAATTCTAATATGGGCTGGGCCTAATTTGGACCCTACCCAACTAATCCATATAAATAATAACAATTTCCCTTCCCCCCTTCTGTTTTCCTCGCCATTTCGATTGGAGGCGCAAGAGGTTGAAGATGGGAGAGGCGCAGGAGGTTGAAGAAGCAGCTCGAACTCACCTCCGCTCGATCGATCTCCCCTGGTCTCCCCTGATCTCCCCGATCTCCTCTCCCTGCTCGGTCGACCTCCCCGATCTCCCCTCCCTGCTCGGTTGACCTTATCTCAGCGATCGATCGATCGATCGACCTGATCTCCTCGATCGATCGATCGATCTCCCCTGATCTCCCCTCCCTGCTCGGTCGACCTGATCTCCCCGATCGATCGACCTGATCTTCCCGATCGATCGATCTCCCCTCCCAGCTCGGTCGATCTCCCCTTCCTGCTCGGTCGACCTCCCTGATCGATCGATCTGAGCTCTTTGATCGATGATCGATCTGATCTCTCTGATCGATGATCTCTGTGCTCGATCTTCGGGAAGATTTCAACCGTCCGATTTTATCAGGATCTGAAAAAAAAAAATTTATTGGCAACCGAATCCTGACCGTGTCCAGACCGTATCCGGACCGGGTCAAGCCGTATCCTGACCAAGTCACGTTGACCGATACGTTGACCGCGTGTCGGATACGTATCGAACGCAAATCGCACGCGTATCCGTATCCGACTCGCGTATTTAGGGGATTCGAAGGGTTTTACCGCGAATCCGTGCTTCCTTGCCACCAGGCATAAGGTGTGCAAATGGCTATCTAAAAAAACTCAGGTCACTCCCTTCTTTCTGATGTGGTTTGAATATCAGTCACTTCCCAATCGAATGAAGGAATGGCGGAAAGCCTGCGGTGTCAATGCCATGTATGGAGCAAATTGAGAGATCTTGAAGGGCATCTAAAGCAATGGTACCCTTCCCTTTCTCTTATTTTTCTTTTTCTCTTTTCCCCATTTCTTCTTCTTCTTCCTCGTCTGGGTTGGGATCAGGTGGAAATCAAGTCAACTAGGCTTAAGAAACCAGAAAGCAAAAAAACATAAAAGATGACCTTTAAAATAACTTCACTAAACGGTCCACAAATTTGAGTAGTGCAATTCACAAGCATTTACATTTTTCTGAACTGATTCAAATGGCCGAGAGTCAATTAACCAAAACAAATAATTAAGTTAAATTGAAACTTTAAGAGCTATTATGAAAGTCATTAGCTAGAACAATATTATCACAAGACATAAAACCATAAACTTGTGTTATTTCCATTAATGGTTTTTCATACATTTACTCAAGAAACATACCTCCACAACATCCACGAAGTCTTGTTTCCTGTGAAATGCACCTATCCACTTGGTGTGGTCTGCAGTCCTGAGTAATCAATCAGAACATATTACTAGAGCACAATCAATTTGCTATTTCAAGACAAAGCTGCTAACAAAAATGGCTGTGCATACCCTGAATCCATCTTCATGTGATGCGCATTGAAGAAGAATACCGTGGAAGGTATCAAAGTGATGTCAAAATACTTGACATAAACTTGGATTTCGTCCGAATCGACATCCACCAATGCCACCGTTGCAAACCTAGAAACGTCCCTCGCTGATTTCTCGAGCTGTTGAAACCAAGCAAACAAACTATAATAGGGGATTTTATTTATCTCAACTCGGATAGAAAAGTTTAGAGTCAAGAGAAACTTACGACGTCGTTGAGTTGAAGGCAAATAGCGTCTGAAGCTCGGCCGAAACGAAGGACGAGGACCATGTCGATGGTGTCTCTGATAATGGAGTCTATTTCTTGCTTCTTCGTCAGCGTTGCCAAACCAATAACACTCATCTCTTTTTTTATCACTGCGTCGAATTGCGGGAGTATGGTGCTTCTCGGGAAAGGGAGAAGAGGAGGAGCTTTCAGGGTTTGATCAAAGGACCCTCTAATTCTCCAACTATCCAACTATGTAAAAAGGCAGGTTGATAAATGCACCTGGTAATTACAAGTACCAGAACAACCGCCACCGGATGAAGATAGGGTGATATTGCAACACCTAATAAGAGGCAAACAAACGTTGAATTAAGTTTTTTTTATTCATTCAAGCCAAGTAGTCATAGTTTGTGATGTGTTCAAAGTCTCCAAACCTGCAAAATAAATGTTAGATTACCAAATATCATCTTTTTGGTGGTCGAAAGCACTCCGATGCTTAAGTCAGTAACTCTGTTGGAGATGAAGATGAAATGGACAAAACTCAAGTTAAAAATTGCATACATTTTTCCTTTACCTTATATAAAGGTCGTTATTAATTCTTTGCGTGATTTAAGCATGTGAGACTCATCGAGGGTAGATGTTCTATGTAACAGTGTCCTCCTTTATGAGATATATGTCCTTGGGGGAGTAACTCCCTTTCACGACTTTTTTTTCTCTGTAACGTTCCTCCTCTTTAAGGGAGAACTTTGTTGGGTCTGGATTTAGGCTTATGACTACGATTTGTTTCGAAGGGCCCTTTTTGTACTTTGATGATTGGATCTACCATTTTTGGGCTTTGTGAATTGGCCCGAACTTGAAATACTAGGTCATCGTGATAAGTGATTTTTGCCACGTGATGATAGTCTTATTTGATGTATCATCAGCTACTCCCCCTTTAATTAGTGGGTACACTCACGTGGCTACTAACTCTACAATGGTTGGACTTTCGATTTCATCATTGCAGCACATTTAATGTTGTTAACAATTGTCGCTACGTTTTTCTCCGATGTCTCGTCCGCCTGTTCATTTTGGCGTGATTTTGGGGTTTTGTACAACTATCGTATCTCTTACATTTTTCCATAAGCGGTCTTTTCGTTGCTCAGTCTTATGAAACTGGGAGGTGAGGGCTATATTTCTTTCTTTGTGTTTTCTTCATTCCCAGACTTTGATTTTTCTCTCCTTTATTTTCGTCTCGTCACAATGTCTGGCTTCAGGATTCTAAGTGGTGATGTGCTTGCTACTTGTGAAGCTTTTTTTTGCCTAAGTGGGCGACACAAGTGACCCTGGATAGTGTTCACTATCACTATTCATTGCCAGCTAACCTCGAGATCATCTTGCCTGAAGATGATGATAGTCCTTGTCGTATGAGGCCTGACTACATCACATTGTACCCTGGCATGTTTCAGACAGGTCTTAGGCTTTTGAAGATCTTCTGAGAGTATCTAGACTTATTGGGTATCACTCATACTCAAATGGGTCCTAATGGTTGGAAGGTGATGGTTGCAACCTTAGCGAAGGTCGTTCTATCCGGGATCCCTATGAATATCATGGTTTTGCATTCTGGGGTGAGGTTTAATGTAAATAATAACCGCACTTGCTATCTTCGCACTCCTTGTTTTAAGAATCTTAATGATGTGTATAGGGGCTAGTCGAGGTCCTAGTTTTAGGCGCGTCCATCACTTCTGGTTATTTCAAGTACGCAATCAATATATTTTGCGGTCATTTTTGGAACCCAAGAGGAATGAACTGTCGTTGTCTGTGGAGGAGCAAGAATTTCGTGATCGGTTTAATAAGTTGCCTCGAGCCATAGTAGAGGCTTTTCTTACTACAGATGTTATCGATCACAGTGGCATGTACATTATGACTGAGGCAGAGCATGCGACGCTTATGGAGACTCGAGCTTCCGAGATTACCATTGCACGTGCCGAAAATGTTGTTGTTTCTGACGAGGGGTAGGAGCGTGCTCCTCCGGTTGGCATTGGTGGTGTGAGCATTGATAGGGAAGTGAGTTCCGTTAAGAAGCTTACGGATCTCGATGTTCCTGTTATTGCTGGAGATGTTGTTAATGTTGGCTCGAGCATTAGTTGTTAATGTTGGCTTGAGCGTCAGAAAGAGGAAAGTTCCTAGGCATGTCAGTCCATCTAAGCTATTGGCGATTAGTCCTAGTCATGTTCTGAAGAAGAAGTGACTTGTCAGTTCGGTTCATGGTACTACTAGGGTTCATCCTCATCCAATATCTTCCAGAAAGGGTGGTGGTGAAGTTGTTGACACTGCTGCTCGAGAGACTGAAAAGATAAATCAAACTCTTGAGAAGAGCAAAAATAAGGTGTTTCATCCTTTGGATAATCGTAAAAGGAGCCTCATTTCTTCATATGGCGTGCCCAATTTCGCCAAGTTGTTTGTTGATGATCCTCGTGTTCTCAACAATAAGATGTTTCAGTTTGGTGTCGAGTTGTCTAATAATCTGAATAGTACAAAGACCTTGGCTAATTTCGAGTTTGACCCCTCGTTGGATGATTAGTTTTTGCTCGTGGTCGGAGTGCTAAGTCTCATGTTCTTCCACTGTCGTTGATACTTTAGAGTTGCATGTTTCTTCTTTTTTTGCCCATCCTATTACTATTGCTAAGAAAAATGTCGTTCCGACTGTGCATTTGACTCCTGTGGGTGGAGCTTCGGTTATTCTTGATCCCTCTATGCTTCATCCACAAGTGGGTTGGAGGGAGCCTAACTCCAAGGAGATTCGTATCAAATTCGATGGAAAGTTAAACTGGTTTTCTGAAATTGATGTGCAGAACAGCGCACGTAATCTCATTGCTGAATGGCATAGGCAGTTAGTTGAAAGAGCTTTGATGCCCGTGTATCCGCCTGGTAGTCACCTTGATGAAGGTTTGAAGCAAATCATAGAGGGGGATGAATCACCTCACTTGTGCTGGTGCAATGGGGTTAGATTATAAGGTAGCGCGTGAGCATGTGATATTTGTCGAGTAGAAGATGGTGAGGCAGGCTTTGGTTCTTTCTCACGTTCTTTGTAAATTTGATCCGCTGAGAGCGTAGTGTATGGAGCATGAGAAGGCTGCTGAAGCTGCTCGGGCTTCATTGAAGGAAGTCGAGGTTGTTCAGAATAATTTTGCTTCCGAACTTGAGGCTTCGGAGACAGAGTTGAATAAACTTCGTACTCGGTTGAATGTTGTGGAGAAGGAACTACCTGGAGAAAGAACTGGTCGTGATGAAGCCATGTGTTTCGTTTGCTGAGCATTCTGTCAGCCTAAAGGTTTTACGAATTGCTCAATTGATTGATGAACTTGCTACTGCTAAATCTGCAGTTTCCTTTAGGCCCACCACTATTGAAGATGAACTTACATCGACTAGGGATGAGCGTGCAACAATCACTGATAGATTGAAGACTATAGAAGCAGCGAAATGGAAAAGAGTTGTTGATGGTCGTCATGAATTTCTCGATTTATGGAGTCGCAAGGTTTGGATTTGTCGATGTATCGTTGTTTTGCTGACCAAGTCTTCGAAGATGAAGAGGAATCCATTCCAGATTCGCGGAGTGATCATGTTTGTGGGGAACAATCATCTCTTCCTTTTAGTGGCAATGTTGCCGACACGGATACTCAACCTCATCTGCATATCTCTTCCTGAATGCTTCTACTAACTTATCTCCAATCTATGTAACTTATTTTGATTTAATGAAGTAGATAACCATTGAAGATCTCCTTTTATATGTCATTGTTATTTGTACTTAGTGTGCCTTTTCGTCTAGCTTATTAGACTCGGCTGTTTTTGCTTTTGACATTCCTGATTGAATTCTGACTTGTTTGTCCAAAAAAATTTATAAGTGTGCTTCTTGGTTCGACATATTAGTTGTTTAGAAGCTTTTTAATAAATCTGACATTATATGTATAGATTCAAATGTATTTTGAGGTCGTACATTTTAGTCGACCAAAAAAATTCATAGATAAGTCTAGCTTATATGTCCAAGTACTTTTACTTCATGGTTGATTAGACCATAAGTTTTATGTGTATGTCCGACTTGTTTGTCCTGATACATATATTTTAACTTTACTTGTAGCCCGATACCTTGGTCATGTTTTGTGTTTTTTCAAGTAAAATCTTAGTCTAATTTTTGTCATGACTGAGCTTTATTGCTTGAACGCGAAATGAAGGGTATAAACTTGGAAGTTTTATTGATAATATTTTTTCAAATGCTCTACATTCCATGGTCATGGTAGTTGTTCACCATTCATACTTGCCAACCAGTATGTTCCTGGTCTGTTGATTTTTATCACTTCGTATAGTCCTTCCCAATTCGAATTTAGTTTGCCCACTCCTGGTTCCTTTGTGTTGAGTTGAATTTTTCGAAATACCCAATTGCCGACATTGAACGTGCAAGGCTTTACTTTTTTGTTATAGTATCTAGTCATCTGTTGTTGGTAGGCTATTGTTTTGATCGACACCTTTATTCTCGCTTCTTTTCGAGGAGATCCAATCCGACTCTCAGTGCTTCATTGTTATCCTCTGCTCGGAACTCTTCAGTTCTGAATGTTGGCATACCAATTTCTACTGGTATCGTTGCTTCAAATTTGCACTGAGGGTGAACGAAGTTTTCTCTGTTGGAGTTCTTTTCGTTGTTTTGTATGCCAAAAAGATGTCTGTCAATTTGGACACCCACAATTCTTTCGATGCTTCGAGCTTCCTTTTGATTGCCTGTAGGATTGTTTTGTTTATGACATTGGCTTGTCCATTTGCATGTGGATGGGCGGGTGTTGATAAGTTTTGTTGGATGCTCAAGTTTTTGCACAACTTCTTAACCTTTTTGCTTTCGAATTGCTTCTCGTTGTCTGTGACAATTACTCTCGGGACTCCAAATATGAATATTATATCTTTCTAGATAAACTTTTCGATTTGAGCCTCTCTTATCTTTGCAAACTGTTCCACTTCTACCCACTTAGTAAAGTAATCCACTGCTACGAGGAGGAATTTCTTTCTGTCAGATATTGAAAGCGGTCCTACGATGTTCATCCCCCATTGCGCGAATGGCCGTAGATTGCTCATCGAGATTAGATTTTAGCCTGGAATGTGAGTATATGAGGTGAATGTTTGGCATTTTTCACACTCGCAAACGAGTTTATTTGCATTCGCTTGCATTGTTGGCCAAGAGTATCCCAGTGTTAGAGCTTTTGTGGGCTAATGTTCTTCCTCCTGGATGGTTTCCACATATACCATGCTGATCTCTCGCAGAACATAGACAGTTTAGTTGGGTGATAGGCATCTTAGCAGCAGTTATGTGGCAAATCTCATGTAGCATCTGTCATTAATCAGTGTGTATCATGCTCATCGGCTTCGCAGTTTTCGAACCTCCATCTTACCCGTTGAAAGTTTTCCATTCATTATACATGCTAGGATTGGAGTTGTCAAGTTGTTTTCCTGACCAGTTGCACATGCTTCTTACACTTGATTTTCCAGTATAGAACCTTCATGTATCGTGACAAGCGGATTAACATTTTCTTCAGCTCATGATGCTTCCTTAGCTAGTTCATTAGCTCTTTCACTCTTTGAATGGTTGCGGCTTAAAAACTTTCCATCAACTCGGTAGCCTTTTGGTGGTAGACTTTCATCCGGGCATCTTTGACTTGGAATTCATCGTTCAGCTGATTGACCACCAATTTGGAGTCAATAAAGACATTGATTTCTTTTACTCCAATGTTTGGCCAACTACAACTCAGCTATCATTGCTTCGTACTCAGCTTTATTGTTTGAGGTTTTGAAACTAAATTTTATTGCCTTTTCCAACGTCATGCCTTCCAAGTTATACAAGAGTATTCCAGATCTGCTTCCCGACACGTTGGATGCTCTGTCACAGTGAACGATTCATTTGTGAACAACACATTCAGTTTGTTCCTCTTTGTGATTGATGTATGGTTTGCGTTTGTTGTTGTCCATGAATTCAGCGATGAAGTCCACTAAGGCTTGAGCTTTTATTGCGGTTTTAGGAGCGTAGCTTATGTCGAACTGTCCGAGCTATATCACCCATTTCATCATCCTTCCGGATAGTTCTGGTTTGTGCAGTACTGACCGAAGTGGATGTTCGATCATGACAATGATGGGGTGAGTTTGGAAATATGGTCGTAGCTTTCTTGAAGATATGATCAGAGGGAGTGCCGGTTTCTCCAAAATTGAGGAGTTAATATCTGCATCTGCAACTGTTTTGCTGACGTAGTATAATGACTTTTGTGCGCTCTTATCCTCTCGTATCAATGTTGAGCTTATCGCATGGTCGGACACAGACTAGCATAAATAAAGTGTTTCTCATGTGCTCGATTTTGATAGCAGTTATGTGCTCTCCATGTATGCCTTCAGGCTTTGAAAAACGTTTTCGCATTCTTCATTCCATTTGAACGTCTTATTTCCTTTCAAGATTTTGAAGAAAGGTAGACACTTGTCCGATGACTTGGAAATGAATATGTTCAAAGCTGTTATTCTACCATTGAGGCTTTGCACGCTCTTTATGTTAGTTAGCAACTGCATGTTGAGAAGTGTTTTGTATCTGTTTTAGATCAGCTTCGATTCCTCTTTGATTGACCATGTATCCAAGAAATTTCCATGATTCTACTCCAATTGTACATTTATCCGGATTCAGCTTCATTTTGTATCTTCGAAGCTGTGAGAAGACATGTTCGAATTATTTGATATGGTTAGTTTTGCGTAAGCTTTTGACCAACATATCATCAATGTACACCTCCATTGTCTTGCCTATCTGGTATTTTAACATCTGTTGACAAGACGCTGGTACATAGCTCCTGCTTTATTCAGACCGAACAACATCACTCGTTAACAGTACTTACCTCTTTCTGTTATGAAATACGTCTTTACTTGGTCTGGCGGGTACATCTGTATCTGGTTGTAACCAGAGTATGCATCCATGAAGGTTCGTGTCTGGCAATGGTATCCACTATTTGATCTATAAAAGGGAGTGGAAAACTATCTTTCATGTCTGGCAGTGGTATCCACTATTTGATCTATACGAGGGAGTGGAAAACTATGTTTTGGGCATGCTTTGTTCAAATCAGTGTAATCGACACATACTCTCTACTTGTCGTTCTTGTTCTTCACCAAGATTGTGTTAGCTAGCCAGTCTAGGAAATGAGATTCCCTGATCATTCCTGCAATTATCAGACGATGCACATCCTCGTTTATTGCTTGGTTGAGTTCTGGGGCAATTGGCCTTATTTTTTGTCAGACTGGCCTTTTGTCCAGATTGACTTGCAATCAATGAGTAATGACAGAGGGACTGATTCCACCATGTCTTTCATTATCCAGGCAAAAATGTCTTGGTTATCCTTCAGTTGTTGGATTGGCTTCATGGCTAATTCTGGGTGGATTTTCGTGCCAACCCGAACTGTTTTGCCGCCCTCTCCACCGTCCAAGTATACTACCGTTGTTTCTTTTTCTAGTTGTCCAGTATTTGGTAGATCTCATGGACTAGTTGGAGTCGTATTTTCATCCGAGAAGTCGGGGTCGATTCGACTAGGTCACTGCAGCTGCTCCTCTGGCCGTTGCAGTGATTGGTATATGTGCGGAGCTTTCATTACTGCATAGTGACATTCCCGTGCAATTGGCTGATCTCCTTTGATTATCCTGACGTCGTCATCGATATGATAATTTAGGCATTGATGCATGGTGGACACTGCACCCATCTCATGCATCCAATGACGTCTAAGAAACATGTTGTACGCCGATGGGGCGTCGACAATGAGGAAATTCGTCAACACAAATCGTTGTCTACCCGGTTCTCCCACTTCGACTGGTAATTGGATCATTCCGAGTGGATGAAACTATTATCCGTTGTAACCCACCATTGGTTGATTATTAGGCGATAACATTTGTTCAGTGAGCTGCATCTTTCAGAACGCTATTAGGTACAAAAGATTGGTCGAGCTACCCGTATCGACCAATACTCTTTTGATCTCCAACTTTGCTATTGGTACTGAAATCACCATAGCATCGTTATGAGGGAAATGGACTCTCTTTGCGTCCTCATTGGAGAAGGTCAGAGTTCGCTGCGTCGTTTTGGCGCGTTCTACGGAAGGCTCTAGATATCGGATCCTTGTGTTGTAAATCCTGGATTGATCACTTTCGTGAACGATTGGATAACTCCTTCTCTCAGTTACGCCATGCAAGACGTATATCAGCTCCCTTGTTCGCTTATTGGTAGTAGTGTCCGCCTTCTTTTTTCCCTTTGGACTCTTCCCACCTAATGAACTCTTCGAGTCGTCATTTTTGGATATGGTGCTCGATTTCGTCCTTCAAGTTGTAGCAGTCCTCGGTGTCGTGCCCGTAGTTCTCGTGAAAATAGCAATATTTTATCTTATTTCGCCCATCTGAATCTCTTTTCATTTCGGGTGGCCATTTAACATCCTCCCATTTCGCCATGGTGTTCAGGGCCTGAGCTCGACTTTTTTTCAAAGTCGTGAACAGTTTGTATATGGCATTGACCGTATTTGTTGACCGTTCATATCTAGATCTTCCAGGTTATAGCCTTCCAGATTCTTGTTTGTTGAACTCGGACTTGCCTCGATGTATTTTCGACTGGCCAGTTTCTTCCCGAGGCCTGTCATTTCTTCGTCTTGCTTCCCTCCTTTCCCGACTAGCTGAATCATGTCTCTTTTTACATTCATTCTTCTTCTCAGCAGCCACCATTTCTTTGAGAGTGGTGTATTTTCGGCAGTTTTCAATAGAGTCGCCATGTTCTTTGTGGGGGTCTATGTTCAAAGAATTGTAGAATGGTCCCCTTTTCAATCTGGAGGTGAAGGTGACTATGATCGTGTCGTCGATGCATCCGTCAATCATAGTTAACTCGTCAGTGAAATGAGTAACATACTACCTGACGGTTTCCTCGAGTTTTTGCCTGATGTGCAACAAGTAGCGTGGAAAATTTATCATTCTTTGGCTGCCGATGAATCTCGTAATGAAAGTAGTGGTTAATGCTTGGAAGGAGTCTATCGACCTGGGCGGTCGACTGTTGAACCAACTCATTGCCGTGGACATGAAATTGGTTGGAAACGTTCGACACATAATAGACTTCATGTTTTTTTCAAGGCCATCATGTGGTGGATGTCTCGCAGATGGCCTGTCAGATCAGTAATGCCATCATACTCTTCGAACTTTAGGGGAGTGAACTTCTTTAGTAGAGGAGTCCTCATGAGTGCGTGAGAGAATGGCGGTCTGGCCAACTCGTACAACACGTTGGGATCAGTGACTCCGATCCTGAATAGAACTTGTGTAGGGATCCCATCGTTCTGGAGGCCATATTCTTGTGGTTCGTTGCCTTCGAGATTCACTCGCTGAAGTTCTGCAGGAACTTCATTGGTTTATCGGACATGGTTGGCAAAGTTTTGTTGCGGTGGTGTTTGGACATTGTCGGCAGCTTGAGCACGCTCCTGAGTGAGTTTGTATATCACTTTGGTCAGATAATCCATCTGGGCTAGGAGTTGATCCACGCGGGGATCTGTGACAGTGTCGCCGGATGTCTGAGATGATTATGCTACCATTCCACGTTGCAATGTTGTGTTACCTGGCATAATTAACCCGAATGTCGTTGGGTTTGAAGCACACACTATTGGTAATTCTATTTTGCTAGTGAAAGGGTTGCCTTGATTATTGCTGGGTTGGGGATCTGTAGAGTGTTCCATTTGTTCCAATATTTTTTATCGCTGATTAGAACTAAGGAAGTTTCTAACTACAAACTCTCTTCTTGAAAGGAAATTGTCGTACCCCACGAACGACCAAACTGATACGTCCAAATCTCGTCTCCTGTAAATTCGACCTGCAAAACAAATGTTAGATTGCCAAAGACAACCTGTTTGGTGGCTGAAGGCATTCCGATGCTTAAGTCAGTAACTCTGTTGGAGATGAAGATTAATCTAGACATAACTCAATTAAAAATTACATACCTTTGTTGAATATTCCCTTTACCTTATATAGTGGTCGTTATTAATTCTCAGCTTGACTTAAGCATGTGAGGGTCATCGAGGGGAGACGTTCTCTGTAACAATCTCCTCCTCTATGAAGATACGTCCTTGGGGGAGTAACTCCCTCCACGACTCTTTTTACTGCAACATTCCTCCTCTTTAACGGAGAGATTTTGGGCCTGGATTTAGGTTTTTGACTTCGATTTGTTCCGACGGTCCTTTTTGGGCTTTGATAACTGGATCCGCCCTTTTGGGCTTTGTGAATCGGCCCAGACTTGAAATACTTGGTCCTCGTGATAAGTGATTTTTGCCTCGTGTATGGTCGTGATGATAGTCTTATTTGATGTATCATCAATTTGCATGAGGTCAATTAAGTTGTTTCTATTCATCCAATGTCTTTTAAGACATTCCAGTTTTTCTTTAATCTCTTATAAATGAACATGAGATTAAATGTCGTGAAACCTTCTGGTTTGAAACAAGGTAATAAAGGTCAATCCAAACTTTTTCTTCTTGCTAGTATCTACAAGAGCTTGATCTAGAATAAGTCTTGACTTTTGCGCATGGTTATAACCCAAAATAAGATGAGGGTAGTTGAGTTATTTGACATGTTCCATTCAATATCTTCCGACTAGATGTTTGAGTTTAATTAGTACGGTGTTGGTCTTTCGTGCTATTTCTTGATCTTCTGCTCCCGTGACTCCATGCAGTCCAATATTCATATTTAAATTGATTCAGTTATAAATTAGACCTGGAAATTACGCTACATTGGAGTTGAAAATTGTTTTATCGTAATTCTTTAATGTTCCAACAATTTCAAGCACCATCACTAATTTCATAACTATACACAGTAGTTATAATACACTTTGGTTCACATCACATAAATTAGCTTGTTCAAAATTAGCTATATTTGGATTGAATTCTTAGTCCAAGAGGATGTTATGGGGCTTTATGACGAAGTGTAAGATTTGAGTATTGCAACCATAGTGCAAGTATTCCAATCCACGAGCAATGCCAATCGCTATTTTGTACCTTATCTTCCTTCCAAATTGAATAAGTATTTGAAGAGTCACTTTGTTAAAAATAAATCTTTCGAGGGTTCAATTGGGCACAAACTCATAAACTAGCTTTTTTTTTACCCGTTGATACAAAATCCTAACAAAGTAACAATGTTAACATGGGAAGTCCTACTAATGCTCCCTACTTCAACGATAAAATCAGTCCCGTCACCTCTACTTTTGGTCAAGAGCTTCACAACCACCATTAGCCCATCAAGTAGTTTTCCCTTGAAGATGCTTCCTAACCCTCCTCCACCTATTTTTTCTTTTAATGAACTTGTCATTTATTTTACATCTTTGTATTTATATTGTCATGGTGATAAATACCTACAAACTTCTAATACACCCTCAAGAGTGTTCATGACATTTTTTTTTACTTCTTCATACTTACCCAAAGATGGGTTAACACTACCCAAAGATGTAGGGTTAACACTTAGATGTATGATAACAACCACCAATGTACTATAGCAACCACCACTAAATGATGATATAGGGAAATCGCAACACCTACAAGGAAAACAAACAAAATCAAGTTGTTTCTTTTCATCCAAGTGAAGTACTCATAGTTTGCATGAGGTCAAGTTGTTTCTCTTCATCCAATATGCCTTTTAAGCCGTTCCAATATTTCGTAATCTCTCATAAATGAATATGGGATTAAATGTTATGCAACCTTCTGCTTGAAACAATGTAACAAATGTCAATCAAAGTTTTTCTTCTCACCAATGCTTTTGACATTTGTGTATGGTTTTAGCTCAAAATAAGATGAAGGGTAGTTGAGTTATTTGACATGTTCCATTCAATATTTTTTTACTGGATTGTTTGAGTTTAATTAGTATGATATTGGTATTATCACGAAAGCTTTGTGTCACGCCCTGATTTTCGAAAAAGTTGGATAAATAAATTTCCAACATTTTATTCCACCAACTTCCCGAAAATTGAAACCTGAACTTGTTGCGACATTTCTGTTCAGTTTGATACAATAAATATTCAAAGTAAAGACTTGCCAAATAAAAACCAACCATCACTAAATGAAAATTTTGAAATGCTTAAATCCAAAGGTCCTTAAAACATGTATTTGGACTTGTAAACTACAAGTATAAACTGTCCCACTCATTTATTTATTTGTTTGTTTTACCATTCAAATCGTATAATTTTCATATCATCATCATGATTTCATTTGGGTGAAATGTAGGTACTTAGTCCATTTATTTCATCTTTATTCGAGTTACCATTATTTTTAATTATGGAGATGTCATAAATTCCAATAATTTTTTAGATATTAATAGTTAATTATCAAAGTTTCTCCTTTACGATATTGATACATGTATGAAAGCGTGCATGTGCGCATAAGCTCACTCAAGTGTAAGAAAGATAATGTGTGCACAACACATATTTGAGACTAGTTTAGAATCCACAATAATTTGTAGTTTGCATAGTAATCTTGGAGCTTATCAAAAGGACTTGAAAATGGTGAATTTACTTTTCTGACGAAGTGACAATACAAATTTTATGAATGTATATTACGAATTATTATTATATTATAATAGTAGTACTTGAGTTGTAATTCCTTATAATTAGAAATAGGACCTTCAAGTCCCTCATTTGCACTAATATGCACTTTGCAGGATAACCCACTAATTTTTTCGATTCAAGTCTTTAAAATTGCACATACTTTGCATTGTGCAAAACATGTTTATAATTTTATAAATAACGTTTGAGCTAAAAATTAAAGAACGAACATTAGAAATACCGTTTCAAAGTTTCAATACATTTTGACATGCATGCCTCGAGATCTGTGTTAGCACCAGTGTATAGGACTAGGGTGGGCATCCCATCCCGAGTTCCCGATCCCGTTCCCATTTTTCGAGTCATTTTGGGATTGATCAACCCCATCCCGTTCCCATCTTGTCATGAACTTATTTATTTACTATTTATTATTATCATTAATTTTAATATTTTAATTTTATAACCGAAAGAGAAGTCAAATTAATATAAAGTTTGGAATTATTATTTCAGAAAAAAATAATAACTAAGAATACCCTTTTATTTAAATGTGCTTTATTGAGTTGTGGACATTTATATTTATGGAAGAAATATCATGACACTTCTCATCATACCCAAATAAAAAGTATGATTTGCTCCACCTGTTAGTATCATCTACAAAAAAAAGGAAGCAGTGGCGTCCAATTGGGTTGAGCCAAAATTTGAGTTAACATATGTGACTGGAGAAACCCACTGTTGAATGAAAAGTCATGCAATGCAAGGTTTAATAATTTATGAGGGATAATTCATCTAACATTGCGAATAAGAGAAAAAAGATTGTAGAGACGGTGAAAAGAAAAATAAAATAAAATTTGAAATCAATTATATTTAGAGTTATTGATTCCTTATTAACATGCAGATAAAAAAAAGAATCTCCCTCTCCCAATTTTCTTGAATTATCAAACAATTGATAAGAGTAAGCATTTTGATCAATAATGACACTATACTGTCAATAATAGTTTGCTTTTGTCTCATATAACTAAATTAGGATACCAAACTGTTATATCCTTGCAATAATAAAAGGAATTGCTATTTTTAATTTGGGTATTCAATAATAAAATGGATTTGTATCTTAATTTGGATATTTCGTAGCATTGGAATAAAAAGTCACACTCTTATTTTCTAATATAAAGTTTTAACAATTTATTTTTTAATGGTTTTGAACAATGTTCATCACGTCCCGAACCTGTTTGGGATATGATGAGGTCGGGATGAGGTCCATCTCGTCCCTCGCCCACCCCTATCTAAGACCATTTGAAAGGATGGTCATTAAACACTCCCAAAGACTGTTTATAAGATATTTAATGATAGAGATCTGAATACATATATCGAGAAGTGATGTTGAAACGGTACGAAACTTTGACATGTGATTTTTATTGGTAATATGGAATTTTCATAAAATTTTTATTCAAACGAGTTAAAAAACATTTTTATGTCATGATAGATTTAAATTAGGAGTTAGAAAAACTCAATTCCCCTAATTTAATTATATATTTTTTAAGTATAAAAAATAAAATCCAAAAAATACATTTTTTTCATAAATTTGGAAAGTAAAGGTGTATTTGGTTGCATGAAATCTTATGGCATGAAAATTCATGAGGGACCACCTAAATCTAACTCATCAATCCATTATTAAATTTTGTGAACAATAGTGAGAATGAAAGTCTCACAAAAATGATAATCTCACTCCTTGACTCCAAAGCATGTGGTTCCATCCATTGGACTTTTATTTTCACTCAAAATTAAATTACAAATAATGAGAATTACATCAATTTAACCATGAAATAATATTCAGTGCAGCCGAACAAACCCTCAAGCCCAAAGTGGAAGCCCTCATTTTCTCGATCCTTGTAGATACTTCTTCAAGAAATCGAGAGCACGCCGCCCTTTTTATACACTCTACATCCCTTGGTTGCCTCACTCTTCTTCTTCTTGTTCAAAAACACTAGTTGCACTCGTCTTCCACAACATCTCTTCTCTTCAATGGCGAAATACGGCGAAGGCGACAAGCGATGGATCGTAGAAGACAGACCAGATGGAGCGAACGTGCACAACTGGCACTGGGCGGAGACGAACTGCCTCGAGTGGTCTCGCAATCTCCTCTCTAAACTCCTTTCCAATCTCACAATCGTCAACGGGGAAGGCGACCTCTACATCAAGACCAAATCGGTGGACAAGGTGGAAGGTGAAGCCTATGTGAACGTCCGTAAGGGGAAAATCATCCCTGGTTACGAGATCAGCGTCTCGATTTCTTGGGAAGGCGAAGCCAAGGATGCTGAAGGGAACTCGCTATTGAAGGTCACTGGAACTGTGGAGATTCCGTACATTGCGGACGAGAACGCGGACGAGGATCCGGAGATGAGGATCACAGTGAGAGACGAGGGACCTGTTGGGAAGAGATTGAAGGATGCCTTCTTTGCCAAGGGGAAGGAGGTCGTGTTGGAAAAGGTTAGGCTTTATGTGGAGAGTATGGCGAAGGGTGGGCCCGCGAAGGATGAATTGGAGGTGAAGAAGAATAGTAAGCCTCAGACGACGACGACAACTAAAGCAGTTCCAGTGGCTGAACCGGCTGCAGTGGCAGTGCCGGAGAAGAAGAAGAAGAAGAAGGAGAAGGAAGGGTTTAAGACGATTACGATGACGGAGAAGTTTAATTGTAGGGCGAGGGATATGTTTGAGATTTTGATGGATGAGAATAGATGGAAAGGGTTTACTCAGAGTAATGCAAAGATTAGTAAGGAGGTTGGTGGAGAGTTTAGTTTGTTTGATGGGTCGATTTCTGGAGCGAATCAGGAGCTTCAGGAAGGGAAATTGATTGTGCAGAAGTGGAGATTTGGGAACTGGACTGATGGGATATATTCAGAGGTAATTTAATTGGATTTGTGAAATTCTGTGTTATTTTGTGTTGATTTAAATGATTTGTTTGTTGGCATTTGAGGATTTTTGCAGGTGCGAATTGCCCTTGATGAACCCGAGCCTGGTGTAACCATTGTCAAGTTGACGCAGACCGGAGTTCCTGAGGAAGACAGGTTGGTTGTGATTAAATTTGTTATTTGTTTGTGGTTTTATTTGGTGATATGTTTGTTCATTTAATTTTGATTGATTGTTTTGCAGATACGGGAATTCAACTGTGGTTGAGAATACGGAAAGAGGATGGAGGGAGCTAATCTTTCACAAGATAAGGGCAGTTTTCGGTTTTGGAATCTAAACCATTTATGCAAAATGCATGCTTTCATGTAGAATTTTATAGCATTTTTTATGTGGGTTTATCAATGTTGTGTGATTTAAAAACCCATCTCCTGTGAACTTTTTTGATGGTACTAGTTGTGGATTCGCTGTTTTAATGGGTCTTAATGCTTAATGCTGAAAGCTTGGAGTTCTACTTGAGTTTGACAATTTTGTTTGTGTCAACTGGCATGTTCAGATTGTGCAATACGTGATGGTTAGAGTCATTATCTGAACTATTCCTTTCTACTTTAAAATAATACTTGATTGTTGCCCTTATTATTTCATATAAATTATGACTTCTGATGCACCATGCAATTTTCATGTTGTTTGCTAATTAGTACTTACATGGCAAGGGCGTTATTATTTTCTCTAACAAACTTGTGTTTGATGACTAGTAAGCTTTTTCTATGATTATTTCCTCTAACAAACTTGTGTTTGATGACTAGTAAGCTTTTTCTATGATTATTTCCTTTAGTTATCTGTTAAACCTAAATTTTTGATGTAGTGGTTCTGCAAGCTGCGTAAATAAAGGTACAGTTGCTTACTGTCTCGTATGATTTTATTTTGTTTTTGTTCTAAAGGGTGCGGTACAGTGTGTCTCATATAGTAGTTTTTTGAATTGAATATTACAATAAGTGATGCCTATTTTGGGAAGATATATTTTATTTGCCATGTATTTATCGTACTATGTGTATATGGCACATTGTTTAGTGTTTTACCAAACATAAAGGAGTCTTTATTCTTAAGTAAATGATTTTCTAAACTACAATATTAAATATTGTGAAACATATCAAGGTGTTGGAGTGAACGATGACGTAGCGCATTGGTTTTCAATTTAATAATTCCAAACAACCAAGGAATGAAAAGAAGCTGGGATCTATAAAAGAATGACTAATTCAAGCTCTGGCAATAAGCGTGAAATCAATCTGCCCATCTATCACTTGTCTCAGCCTTTCAGGTGAAGAAACACTAACGAGTTGACATACAAGCCAATGAGAATTAATGAGACTGATAAGATCACACTTGACTACAAGAAGCTAAGGGCTTTATGTATTGAGCAAGGCTTACCTTAGAGTAGAAAAATGAACACGCTGGTTACATTGTGGAAATATAGGGGACACTACAAAGAAGAGGTTTGAGGGGATTAGGGTGTTTGTATCATTGACGATATTCTCATATATCATGCCTGTGGCCTATGTGAACTTTGGGTTCTAAAAGTGGAATTGGTCTATCATGTTGTTTTTGTGGCCTATGTGAACTTTGGGTTCTAAAAGTGGAATTGGTCTATCATGTTGTTTTTGCTTCCTACTTGTCGCCTATTGATTCCTAGACTGAACATATTGTTACAATGGGTTAGCAACGTTTCATGCCTATTGCTGCTTGCTTTTCCGCTGGACTAATCTAAAATAAAATTTTTGTAAGAATAAGCTTTGAGCACCAATTTGACTAGGATTGATCTCGTTTGTACATTCAGGGATGGCAACATGGCGGATTGTGGCAGATTTTGCCAAATCCGTCGCCGCCCAGCTAGGGATGTTTGATCCCTGCATCAGCCCCATTGAACCATTTATTTTATTTTAATAAAAATCCATCCCCGCCTCGTCGTGGTTGGTGGATATCTACCCCGCTCCGTTTATTCACTACAGACTTATATTAAATGACCATTTTGACAATCGCCAATAAGTTCACCTCCATTCTAGGAAAGGCTGGTCCATTTTGCGAACCCAATGAGGTTTAATTGGCTAAGATCCCAAAGTATGAAAATTTCAAGTGTCTAGGCTAGTTTTATAAGAGTAAACACATATGGTTGGCTTTTAGATGATGTGGGTCTATGTTTGTAACATGCAATTTTGGTTTTTGTAGGCTGATTTTATAAAACAAACACACACCATGATTGACTTCTAAGTCATGTGGGATTATATAATTTGCAATTTTGCTCGCAATTTCGATTTTTGTGGCTAATTTTATCGAGCAAACACACAAGATAGTTGGCTTTTAGGTGATGTAGGGCTATGTAACATGAAATTTGGGATTTTGCTGAGTAACATGAAAATTGACTTTTATGTGACGTGAGACTATAATTTGTGAAAGAACAATTGTGATATTAAAATTTGTGAATGAACAACGTAAAGTGTCTAGACTAGTTTTATATCAGCAAATACACATCATTGTTGATTTTTAGGTGATGTGGGACTTAAAGTGTATAAGCTAGTTTTATAAGTGCAAACATATAACATGGTTGGCTTTTAGGTGATGTGGGACTATTTGAAATTTGAGTTTTTGCCAAGTAATATGAAACTTGACTTTCATGTGTTATGTGACTATAATTTGTGAATGTAAAACTTCAAACTAGGAAACTTAATTTGGGTTATACTTACGGCTTGAAAATACCTTGTTGAACCTTACTCTATCTCGTTACTTGGTGGTGATGATGCTAGTAGTTGTGGGTGGTGAGTTAACAATGTTTGTGGTTGTGTATTTAGTATTTTGCTTGGAGATTCTTTGTTGAACCTTACTATATTTTATTGGTGGTGGTGGTGGTGGCTATTGTGAATATGGTTGTGGGTGATGGAGATGATGATAATGGTTGTGTTTGTAGACCTTGTGGTATTATTTGGCATGGTGGTGGTGATTATGCTATGGTGGTGGTTGCGTATTTAATATTTATCTTGGAGATTCCATGTTGAACCTTACCCAATCTTGTTGGTTATGGTGGTGGTTGTGATGATGGCAGTGGGTGTGCTTTTTGTATTGTGGTAGTGATTCTGGATATGGTTGTGGGTGGTGGAGTTGATGATAATGGTTGTAGTTGTATGGTGGTGGTGGTTGGTGGTTGTGGTGATGATGACGATGGTTGGTGGTGGTAATGATAGTAATGGTTGTGATAGTGCTTGTGTTGTGGGTAGTAGAGGAGGTGGTTGTGGTTTTGGTATCGTGGTGACAATTGCTATAACTGTAGGGGTTGCAACGGTGGTGAAAAGTATGCTACGGTGATTGTGGCATTGGTTGTGATTTGTGAAGGTGTTGGTGGTGGCTGAGGTGGTAGCTATGGCTATGAAGGTGTTGGTGACGATTATCATATGGTGGTTGGGGATGAGTGTGAAGGTGTTGGTGGTTATGGTTGTGAAAGTGGTTATGATATGGTGTACGTGGTGGATGTGGAGGTGGTACTGATTTTGCTATGGTGTTGGTAGTTATGGCTATGAATGTAGTTAATGCTAATGATATGGTGGTTATAGCAACGTGGTAATGGTGGTGGTTGTAAATGTGGTGCTGATTATGCTATGGTGGTATTGGTGGTGGTGGGGAGGATCTACTAAGGGCTAGGGGGCAGCTGGCTCCCAACTTTCAAAATGTTTTTAGTAAATACTTTGCCTTAAAAAATTAATTATATAATGTATAATACAATATGATAATTGTTTATTCAACTATTTCTATATGTCTCTATTGGTGTAGTGATTGGAGGTTCAACATTTTTAGTAGACAACCCAAGTACGATACTCTTCGAGCTCATCTATTTTTTTTCATTGCAATTTTATTAGTAATTGAGAATATTAAAAAATGTTTAGTTTTATAAAAACTTATTTTCGGTCCTTTTGGAGCGTATAATTTCTTTATGGCGATTGACAATTACTATATGTCATTATGATCTGCCCTCTACTATTTGTTTTCAATGTAATTTTATATGTAATTGCAAATATTTAAAAAAATGAATTGTTTGTTCACAAGTGATATAAAACCTCCAACAAAAAATATTTGAAATTAATATCTAAAATAATAACTTCATAATTCAATGAAAATATATACCAGTAGCCAACTTATAAAATTTGAGGCTCCTATAAATTTATTTATTTTGTTTTTTTTATGAAATTGTAGCATGATTTTATTATATTTGCAAATTTCAGATTTTTTAAGCTTTAACTAAATACTTATCCTAATTATTTTGTAATTTTAGTTATTATGCTCATTTGCCCTTATTTTGACTTAAATTGGACTACACTGTATTCAATTTGGTATATGTAATGTACTTTTGATAGTTGTATTTTCTTTATTAGTTACTAGCTCATGTAGGAATTTTTTTTTACTCCGCCCTTGATAGCTACTATTATCAACTAATAATTATTTGTCATTTTACCCCCTTGACTAAATTCCTAGATCCGCCACTAGTGATGGTAGTAACGAAAGACAAAATAATAGCCATTTTAGTGTATGCTAAATAAATGAAGTAATTTGATGATAAAAATGGTAATGTTAACTTAAGCAATGCACGTGATTGAGAGTCTAAAAATTATGTCTCACATCCTCTAAAAAGCAGCATGCAAAGGTTTATATTTCTATAAAAACACAAAGATTTGCATTCTTTTAGATGTGAATTTAAAATGTTTTCTCACATCCTCTTAAAAGATAAACTTAACAAGTATATGCTTCTATAAAAAGTTGGGCTCCATATACATTAGGTTGGGCCTAATTGACCTGAAGCTTTGTGTCTTGAATTTGACCTACTCAACAAATTATATATATATGAACGGATATTCGTGTGGCAGATATGGACAAATCAGTATCCACCTTGAATCCGTGATGGATAAAATTTGGATCCCCAAATACGCCTCAAAATCCGTTAAACCAAAACCAAACCCGCATCACATGGTGCGGGGCAGTACGGATAGCTGAGAAAATCCTCCCTGTTGCCAACCTTATGTACATTCTTAGTTTTGGATATCAAGGTAGTTAGGTGATAGGAAAAAAAACCCACCTACGCTGTCAACATTTTCATACGGAATAACAAAAACAACCTTTTCATGTGAAATAGCCAAAGCACTGGTCAGGTTATTATAGATTGGTTCATTATATTTGGCGAGAAAGATTGTGGCTATGTGGCCTTGCCAAATCATGCTCATTGTGTTTTCTTTTAGAAACAAGTGGGAAATTCATTCTTGGGGCTCACTCAATATAGTCTCTTCATAAAAACAAATACAATCTCGATAGTTTCTCAGTAGTTTCTAGAATGTAAGGAGCACACGTCTACGTTTTATTGCATTTTAGCAAAAAGAGAGAACATGTTGATGTCGATCTTCTTCATTCCCTATTTCCCCAATGGTTTTGAGAAACAATGGCAACTACAATTCGCTTAATCTCTTACTGATTTCTTTGCAAGTAGTCATTTGAATCCCGCTTGGGTTGATATCCCGAACCATCACATTAATTCAAAGTGGTCTAGGTGAGATTTGACTTTAGTAATGACTTAGTATCACCAAAGTTCCGGCAGTGTGGGGTCGCCAACTAATAGATGGATCGTTGATTGCAAATGAATTGATAGACTCATTGAGATTGAGGAAGGTGGCTTATGCAAGATTGATTCATCCAAGGCTTTTTCAACATGGTGAATTGGAGTTTCCTACATAATTGTCCTTAGGTATGGTAGTGGTGAAAAGTTTGTAAAAGGCTGACCTCATTCAATCAATATCGATGACTGTTAATGGGGTTTTTAAAGCATCTAAAGGGATTCTCCAAGGCAATCTCCCATGTCCACTCCTTTTCTCCTTAGCGCAGAGCGTGTACTCTTTTTTGTCTTAGTTGGTTGGTGCGGGAAAGACGCTCAGTCTAGTGACATCGAATGATCACTATCCCCTTATTGGGAACGAAAGTCCCAATTCTACGGTTTGTTGATGATACAGTTTCTTTCGTAAGCCAATAGTTGTGATTCTAAGTAACGTCTGGCCAACCAAGTTAATTTGTCCAAAACAATCCTATGGTGGGTAATATTGACAACCTTCATAAACTTTCGAGGTATCATGAGGGTGCAAAGCGGATCTTTGACCACCTAAGTTTCTTGGCCCTCCATGGGGTTGCAAATACAAAGCCACAAGGCCATCAAATGTATACACTCGTGTCTCGCAATGTCGAAAGGTTGTTACATCTTCAAAGTGAACCATCTAGCTCTCATTAAAAGTATCACTGTGTGTGTCCATGTTTTCCTCATATCCCTTGTAACAAGCATGTCTCTACTGCGAAAGGAATGCGATGAATTTCCTATAGTGATCGACATCGCCTTGGGAATGCTACTTGGTGAAGATTGTCCTCCAAAGGAGGAAAAAAGGGTTTGTGCTGAGGAGGCTAACTGATTTCACTTGTCGGCCTAACCAAATGGGATCAACTTCGGTGCCAAAAGGCAGAAATTAATCAGAGAAAAATGGATCTATACCATTGGTTGGTACTCAAAACAACCCAACCTTTGGCAGAGAAGGCTCAAAGAAAAATATTGATTTTTGCTATTGGGTTTGTGCCCAAACAACCCAGTGACAACTAAGGTTGTGCATTTTGGAAGGCAATCATGAACAAAAAAAAAAGTAGTGAGTTCAAGAGACATTTCTGTTTTTAGATTTAGATGATGGTATAGTGGATTTTAGAACAATAAGGATTAAGGTCCCTCCTAGAAAGTACTAATTCACTATGGCATAAATTTGTAAGGATGAAATATGAGATTTGAACCAAATTCGAATCCAATTATGCGGATATAGTTTTCTATAAATTATTTGAATCAGAAAAATGGTTGGATATGGGTATGTGAAAGTTAATTCGACATGGAATATAGTTCTTACAATAAAAATCCAATTAGATTCAAATATATCTAAAATTTTTAAATAATGTTCCTACTTATTATTATTATTTTTTAAAATATTTTGAAGGTGCTAAAGTTGTACTTTTATAGCAAATGCATTAGACTTTTATATTGTTGTTATCTGACATATTTACACATTGATTGATGGAGTTAAATTCTCATTTGAGTATTAATTCTATACTAATTTCATGGATTCCAATGTTCTAATTTATTTGTGTAAAGATTTATGCTTACACTTTTATTTTCTATTAAAGCAAGTAGCTTAAATTTTTTTTAATTGAAAATTATTCTAACTAAAATATGCTCAAGTGATCAAAGTGTAGGAGATGTATTAAGCCAATCCGAATTTAATCTACCCCGAAAAACCATATCGATCCGAATTACTAATTTGGATCGATTCGGATCAGATATAGTTAACCATTTTACCGTTTTTCTTGGATATAGTATGAGGTTTAATGATTCGGTCGGATCCGAACCTGTATCAAATGATTCGGATCCAGATACGGATACCGATGTATTTGTACTGGATCCGACCCATGTTATGCCATAATTTTCACTATTTCCTTGCCGTAGGAATGTACCTTCTCAGTTTTTTTTAAATCAATAATAAAAGTGAGTTTTTTTTAAATCAATAATAAAGGTGAGTTCGATGGAGGAAATGTTATAAGAGCAACTGAATTGGTGCACTTGCTTGAGGGTTCTAGATGCAAGATTGAAATGTTGAGCGATTTTTAGATGATTGGCCAACAAATTTATAGTTAGCATCTGTTTAGACAAGTTCAACTAGTAGCCACAACCCAATCTAGTGGTGACAGTGGGCCGCGTTGTGTCAAAGTAACATCTCAATCACAGTTACTACCTTTTAGACGGTATTTTTGATCGTGCTAAAGTCATTTTCTAAAGTTTGTATATAGTCAGTGCAAGTTTGACACAATTATATTTTGTGGTTGTCCATAATCGTGTCAAAGTCATTTATTTACTAAAAAAATGTATGCTATTGTGCTTATTAATTAAATAATAATTGTGTAATAACAAACGGGTTGGTCCCGTTAACTGTGTCAAGACCTCAAACCGAAACCCAACCCATAAATTTGATGGTTCGTGTTGTGTCATACTTTTTCTAATCCAAATCTGCTACAGAGCGGGTCCTGTCGGGTTATTAGTGACCACCTCTGCCCCTTTTCCAATTTATCATTAGCTGGTTGAGACTTATTATACCCAATGATTTTGGCTCAAGTGCGGCTGAGGCACAATTTCTTCTTTTGGATTCTCGAGCATGCACACGGTGCATTTTCACCATTGATAACCTAGCAAGAAGAGGCCTTGTTGTTGCTAATATATGTGCCGTATGTGGTGAGCATTTAGAAACCAATTCTTCACTTTGTTTTCCAGCAGCTATGGGTGGAGGACTGGAGGGGCCAGCCCAAACTGTAACACGTTCAGTGGCTTAACAGAGCATTTTCAGCCTGAGGAAACTTGTTATAGGCAAACTTCCGTCTAAGCTTATTGTATGTTCAATGGGGATTAATCAAATCATCCTTAAAGAATCCACAAAACGGTGTCATTTTTTTTTTCCTTCAGTGGATTAGTTATCAGTCTGTGAGCTTGTAGCTCTTTGCTGTAACCTTTCCTTTTCAAAACAAACAAAATTTGCTTAATTGTCTCTGCCTCAAATTTCAAACCAGAAGGTTTGGTGAAGCCTTTGTTTTGGAAATCAGTCATTTCTCAGAAGCATGATGTTCCTGCATTAGTTTATTGTGAGTTGTCAGGGTTTGTGAAGTTTGAATTGGATTCAACTAAGTGTTTACTACTTGAAGCTATTTAGGATTCCTCTGATTTTTTGTGGTTTGTTGGAAGTGCCAGTATAACTTTTGCCAAGTTCTTGAAGTTGCTTGATCTATAGACATGATGACATCAATTGGTGAAGTAAGGAGATGGGAGTTAAGGTTTGGTAGAATGTGTGGGGATTGTGATAAGACTCATTAATCGTGCTCTTGAGCCCAGTAGTTCCTACTTAAATGGAGATACAATCAACTTGGCTTTCTCTGTCAGTGGGGGATTATCATCAGTTCCACTCTGATGCAGGTTGTTTTGTTTTGGTCTCTCATTAGTTGGGTTCCCTCGACTTCATCCAACCATCGCGAATTCTTCCACTCCCACTCCTCTGATCCTTGTCTCAGTCTCATTCCATCGCTGAACATATTGTCTGCCTTCCCAGTGGGTGAAGGCAGTTGTTCCTCTCTGTGTTGGATAGAGACACAGGCAGTGTTTTTCTTCAGCTACGATAAGTTTATCCATTAACATGTGAGGGGAAATCATGAGGCTTTCACATGCTTAAATTTTCTTGTTTATTATGTCATTCTTGAGGGTTGTTTGACTTGGTGTTACCTTTAGTAGGAGCTTTATTTCTTGGATAGGTTTGGTGGTAGGAAATATTTTGCCAATGTCTTTACTTCCCCAGCAAGTGTTTGTTATTCAGTCCGAGCAATCAGTTTATGCCCCAGCAATAGTTGTAAGACATCCTTTTTCAATTTCAAGATATTAGATTTGTACTAGGCAGATGGCAAGTCGCAGAAGCTCTTCCTAACCAAAATAAAAAATAAAATTTGTAATGGATAATTCATGGTAGTGGGCCCTAAAAGGTCTCACAATTCCCAGCCCTGATTGGTACTACACTGTCGTCTTCTACAACATTGTCAGAAATGCTTTCGGTGACTATAAAGTCTCGTGATTTTCTAACCTTCAATTTCAAGTATCGGGTAAGTCCTATTAAATGACTAAAAAAAGGAAGGAAAAAATTGAAGAAAGTTTTGCCGGGATCCTTGAATTTTCATTACTGTTTATTGCATCATTGCATCATTTACACTCGTCTGAGGTATTTGTGATAAGATTAAACAGAGTTGTAAAGTCTGATGAACCAAAGGAGAACAGGAGTTGTGCATTTTTTGCAGTAGGTGAGTTCCCATGATTTATAGTTTTACCTTCAATTATACAGATGGTGACAGGAATTTAGATTACTTGTGTACTCAGCAATCCTTCAATTAAACTTTGTTGAACATGACAAAATAATTCATGAATGGGGTTGTGTCAGAGTGTGTTAGATTGTTTTTAGAGCGCTTGTGGGATTTTGAAGGAGCCTATGAAAATGCTGATTCAAATGATGGTTCCTCCCACCCAAAATTATGCCAAAGCTTTGTCAAGACTTGATATATTGATGGGATGCAGTATTCACACCCTGAGATAATTGCTAGTTGCTATTGATATGGTTATAACATGCCTTCAAAATGAACAGTTCAGTGCATAATTTCTGTCTTCACTATACCACTGAGTTTGGCATGGAAAAAGCGGCAAAGTTATCTCTCAGATGAAATTTCATCAAGCAATAGTTTGAATGAAGCTCCTCTGGTTTTCTTCAATTACTGTAAACTTGGTTAACATCGTCAGGGTTGAATTTGACAGTCATGATGCTGAGAGCCATGAAGCTAGACGTTGACTTCTCTATGGTGAGGCTGCCACCCTTTGAGAATACACACAAGTAATCCTCCTCTCTTATGGATAAGTTTATAGAAACATGTATATACAACATTGGAAAATACCAAATATTCTGGAAGTGTGGATTTCTCCTCGTATTCATCATTCAAGAAACATTGTGAATCATTAACAAATCGACAAGTATAACTCATGACTTGAGAACTAGATTTCTCCTCTAAATCATCATTCAAGGAACATTGTGAATCAGTTACAAAATCTACAAGTAGAACTCATGAGTTGAGAAAATATGCAACCAGGACGCGCTGAAGAAGCATTTCTGTGACCTATTTCTCCAAATATGACCTATTTCTTCAAGGACTCTGCCCTAACATGCAGCCATACAGGCCTTGTGGTATGGAAAGATGCATACAGGTTTAATGACGGCTGTGTATGCAGTTGCCATCAAGTAGACACCAGTAATTAGGATTTCCAATGGGTTTTCTCAACACGTTTCTTTTGTTCTGATAAATAATTTTTGTTTAAGGAGACCATTTGTCTAGGGTAAGAATATTGTATCATAATCATATAACCAAAATAGGGAGACAAGTAACTATTATAACGCCTGCAGCCTTGGATGAATGGTGAAGTTACTCAACGTGATTTTCAGGTTTCAATTTTGCTCTCCCAACGTTATAATATTTACAAGCAAAATCAAATGGTGGGGCATTTGTCTTTCAAATGAAAAAAATAACACTTACATTTATTTATTTATTTTACCATTTTGCACTTCACATTGCATATTTTTTACAATCAAAATCAGTCTCTCTCAAACATTAATTGCTTTTAAAATAATTTATTTGAAGCTTCCCAATTATCAATAAACTATAATGGGCTCTTACAACTCGACATATAACTTTTGGATTTTTCATTGCTCTTCACATTTCATACTTTCTATAATCAAAATCAATCCTTATCAAAATTGATTAACTATACCTAGCTCCAACATAATTTATTTAAAGCATCATAATTATCAGTACACTATAAATATGCCCTTACAATAGTGAGAATATAATCTTTAGTTACTTTGGTTTTCCTATTTTACATTTTATAATCAAAAGCCTTGTCAAACACTAATGCGTTAACCCAAGAAAAAAAATAATCATAACGCGGGTCGATACATGCATAGTGTATTTTTCTATTTTACCTTCTAAACTTTAGGGGGTGATATTCAATTACGGATTTTAATGGATTGTGAAGAATTTTAAAATCCATTAAAATCTAGGGGTATTCAATTAAGGATTTAAAATAATATATGTAAATCTAGGGGTATTCAAATACATATTTTAAAGGAATGTTTTAAAATTCATTAAAATCAGGGGGTATTCAATTCCTGCTTTTCAAAAGTCTACAACAATCAGGGAGTATTTAAGAAGTAGCGGATTTTAATGGATTTGTTAAAGTTGTGGATTTTGAAGGATTTGTGAGTGAAAATTATAATCATTCCAAATCCAACATTTTCCCCTTCATATTTCACCAGATTTGTATTGACCATTGTTAAATAACACCACCATTTCAGCTGAAGGACACCACCCCCATTTTTTTTTGGGATCTGCTGAAGGACACCACCACCTTCTATTCTCTCTTCACAAGAGCACCACCACCTTGTCCCACAACTTCCAGCCACACTACCACACCCTACAACCGCTGACTGCACCACCTAGGGGTGTTAATTGGTTACTGAAAACCAACCGAACCTAAATATAACCAAAAAAGCTCGAACCGAGAAAAACTGAAATCGAAATTAGAAAACCAAACCAAGTTGGTTCGGTTTCGGTTTTTGTTTTTACACATCCGAAACAACCGAACCGAACCCTTCCCCTTATCTTGTTTTTAATCCCCTAACCCCCTCTCTCTCTTATTTAATCCCCCACCAACCCACTCTTATTTAAATCCTCACCCCATTCCAATGCACCCCACATCCCCATCCTCTCTCTTTACTCCCACTTTCTCATTTTCTTAATGCCCCATTCATAGAAAGAGTTGAAAAAGCCTATCTTCTCTATCTTATTTAAGCCCCACCCACCTCTCCTCACCTACCAAACTTATTTTTTTTTTTTATTAATGTCCTATTTCTCTTTTTAAACTCTATTTCTTTCTATCCAACCACTTGCAAGTTGAGGAGGAGAGACAAAGTTTGACTCAATCTTGTTGAAGAAAACCAAACTTTTCACTTGCTTGCAGCAAAGATGAGCAATGGAGATGGCGACAACTTCGACACTTCTGATTTGATAAAAAAAAACCTTTTTGCAGGATGAAATTATGAGACTGGTGGAATCGTCATATAAGGTTTCGGTCTTGTTCAAATCATCACATGGGTGTGGTGGAGATTAATTAAGATGCAAACATTGCAGTTATGGTTATAATTTTTTGTATGATGTTATAATATTGTGTATATGAGAGACATGGCAAGGATCCCATAACCTATCAACAAGGTATGACCTACAGGTCAACACCATAAGAAAGTAACCATGCCGCCGGTGGGTCTCGAACCTAGGACGTGGGGGATAAACCCACACAACCCTAACCACTCGACCATAACACCATTGGCAAAAAAAATAAAAAAAATCTTATGGAATTATCAAGACAAATAGGCAAGAAAAAAATTGAAAGAATTCTCTATAGATGAATAGTCGGAGCCTTGAAACTCTCTGTGTTCATCTGGCATTTGCTTGCCTTTTACTGCTTCCCCTTCTCTCTCTATCTTTTATTTTATTTGTACTCTCTCTGTCTTTGGGTTTTCCTTCTTTACAAACTAAGCTTCATTTCCTTATTTCCATTCTTTGTAGCTTTGACTTATTCCTTTTATGCTAGAGCCAACTCGGTTGTATGTAGCAATAGAAAAATAAATAAAAGAAAATGAACAAAAAAGGAAAAAACCGAAAATAACCGAACCGATCGGTTTGGTTATTTATTTGATAAATGTGAAAACCGAACCGAAAATCGAATTCTTGGTTTGGTTCTGTTTGGTTTTGGTCCAACTCTGAACCAACCAAACCGATTAACACTCCTATGCACAACCACCAACACTTTTTTTTCTCCTTGGTTCTTGTTATTATTATTATTATTATTATTATTATTATTATTATTATTTTCTCTCTCATCCTCTTCCTCTTATTTTCTCTTCTTTTTGTCCTCTCTTATCTTCATATTTGTTTTTTGTTCTTTTCATTTGTTTCTTTCTGATTTATTCTTATTCTTTTCTTTTTGTTTTTTTTTCTTCTATTTTTTTCTCATATCTTATTCTTCTCCCATGTTTTTTCTCTTTCGCCCTTGCGGAGGTTCCTACGAGTGGAGGTTCCCCACTTGCCAGAACCTTCGCGTGGGCAAAAATAAGAAAAATAAGAAGAAAGGAGAAAAAGAAAAAAAAAACAGAGAGAAAAAAATGGAAGAGAAAAAGAAAAGAAAAAAAACAAAAAAGAATAAGAAGATGAATATGGGAGGAGGTGGGATGAGAGGTGGCGGTGGTGATGGATGGAGAAGAAGAAGAAAAAGAAAAAGAAGAGAGGAGGGGGAGGAGGAGGAAAGGTGGCGGTGGCAGTAGCGTGATGGTGGCGGTGATTGAAGAAGAAGGGAGGATGAGAGGTAGCGGTGGCGAGGTGGTGAAGGGGAGGATGAGAATAAGAGATGGCAGTGGTGATTGATGGAGAAGAAAGGGAGAGATGAGAAGAGAGTTTATGATTTTTTATTTATTTATATTGATAGTATCCTCCAGCAGGTGGGGGTGTCATTTAGAAAGGTGGTGGCGTCCTTCAGCAGAAATGGTGGTGTTATTTAGCGACAATCATATTGGCTTCTCTCTCCTTCCTTTTTTTCCCCTCTCCCCTTCCTCTTTCTTCTTCTAGGGTTCTTGTTATTTCTGACGAAACAAACTCTCCCATCTCAATCTCAACTGAACCCATTTCCATATAAAACACAAGCGGAGTTAGTGCTAGCGCGTGTAGCCTTACACAACTTTCTTCATAAAGAGTGTCGTTCTGATGAATTTTCAATTGAAGAAGGCGAGCCTTCATCACTGTTAGAAGAAGAAGAAGAAGTTTTTCAAACCCAAGATCAACAACGAGAGAAAGCTAATGAATGGAGAGCAACTATAGCTTCAAATATGTGGGGAGATGCTGAGAGTTTCGGGAGTCAACGATGAGCAATGGAGATGGTGATATTTTTTAATATTTTTATTTATTTAAATTTTTTTCTGGTTTATCTATCTATTTTTATTGGAGAATTATTTGCATTGTTTTTCTTTTCAGAAAGAAAAAGGAAAATAGTTATTTGTATTACTTTTGGACCATCTTCATTATATTTGAATTTTTTTTTTAATTTGAAGTAAAATTCTCGTAGCATATAAACAATTGTTTAATTTATGTTTTGTGTTGGCATGTGTCACGGACTAGCAATCCGTGCGGCACTAGCTATCCAATTCACTAGTAAGCCTATGAGTAGTTACTTTGATGGGCACAAATATTAACTTGAGAATGTACAAATATCAATCTGTAGACAAAATAACGATGCACAATAGTCAGCAAAAGCTTTCATTAACATTCAATAGATTACAATGTGGAGGAACGTTCGAAAGGACGTTGCTCAAGACTAGTTCGATGCTATCAATCGATGGAAATACAAGTTTGAAGTTGAAAAAGAATGCAAAGAAAACAATAAAAATGCTAGCGGTACAGTCTGGCCCGACTATGCAATGGAGGCAACACGTCCTCACAGTCAAGAGCTCAAACCTTCCCCCTATAATATAGATGCTAAGCATTTGGACACTTTTCAAAAGGGAACATTGAGTTTTGAGACCATTAGGAAAGTCTTAAAAGGCCTCTGACGTTGATTTCACCTGACACTCTCCCACACTCAATTCGCTGACACCCTCGCAGCGAACTTTTCCAAGTATTCTTCACGCTTTGAGAGGTACGACAGCAGATGCTCGACTAGCTCCCAACTGATCTCTGAAGGAGGCTCATCCTGCCACTTGACCAAATACTCTCTATTCGGGCCTGTGTTGTTGATGAGGCGATCAGCTAAGATTTCTTCCACTTCTCGATCTGGCTTAGTAGGATGCTTAGGCAATGCTCGGGTAGATACATTTCTTGTGGGATCAGTGGCATCTGCATGGTAGGACTTCAAGTTACTTGCATGGAAGACAGGATAGGTGAAACGGAGCCAATGTGGTAACTTGACGCGATAGGAGACTTTGTCTACTTTCTCAATAATCTGTACCGGTCCCTCATACTTGCGAAACAGATTGTTGTGTGCTCTAGCTGTCCATTTATACTTGTTGAACATATCTAGCTTCACCAATACCAAGTCCCCGACTTCAAAAGGATCAATCCGTCGTTTCTTGTCGGCCCATTTCTTCATGTGACGGGAGGCTTTCTCAAGATATGCTCGAGCAACTTCAATGTTTTTCTGCCAGACTTTGAAAAATTCAAGAGCTCTTGGGCTGGGTCCTTGGTATCCGGTAAGCACTGTATGTGGTGTCAATGGTTGCTGACCAGTGACTAATTGAAAGGGGCAGGAGTGAGTAGCTGAGCTTTTTTGTAAGTTGAAACAGAATTGTGCAACATCAAGTAGTCCCACCCAATTTTTCTGATTTGCACTTACAAAATGATGAAGGTATTCTTCGAGCATAGAGTTAAAGCTCTCAGTCTGTCCGTCAGATTGGGGATGTTGGCTTGTCGACATATTAAGTTTGGATCCCAAGAGCTTGAACAACTCCCTCCAGAA
Source organism: Berberis vulgaris (assembly GCA_963556465.1). NCBI lineage: Eukaryota > Viridiplantae > Streptophyta > Magnoliopsida > Ranunculales > Berberidaceae > Berberis > Berberis vulgaris. The sequence goes on along the minus strand of OY747129.1, from coordinate 79,500,357 downwards.
CTTTCCTATGAAAGAACATCGCCTACATTGCTATCCATGCTGTCAGGACCGTTGATTTCCCTGACCAACGGTACTAGTCCTGACACTATGGATAGCAATATAGGCGATGTTCTTTCATTGTTTTCTACGACTAATAATATATTCATAAGAATCTATTGAATTTATGAGAATCCATAACTAATCTTTATAAAATCTACAAAATTCAATCATCTAAAATCCATCAAAATCCAGTAGATTTTGTAAAATCTACGAGATTTAAAATCCTTCAGAGTCCATTCAAATCTTGAATTGAATACCCCCTTAGACCTTATAATCAAAAGCCTTGTCATACACTAATGAATCAACCCAAGAAAAAACAAATTGTACGGCGGGTCGATGGCATGCAAAATGTGCATCGGTAGCTTATTAACAAGAAAAAAATTTCTTTAGTCAAATCCCATAAAATTTTAGTTTTTACATGTTATTGCATTTTTAAAATATAATAAAAAACTAAATATAGGCGCCTGTATAGCAGGTCTACCTCTCATATATGAAGTATGTCAAGATCTCCAGCGGATCCGTGGCGCAATGGTAGCGCGTCTGACTCCAGATCAGAAGGTTGCGTGTTCGATTCACGTCGGGTTCAAATCCTGCATCTGCATCTTTTTGCATATTTTACTACATTTTTGTTTTTACAATTACTTGAAAAGTTTACATTCTATTTTTTCACATTTCTTTATTTACATTTGATAACAAATTATACATTTACTTGAAAAGTTGCAAACTACGTGTAGGTGAGTATTTGTTAAAGCTCATCGTCCTCTCAGAATCTTTGGAACCAGAAACTATTATTATGCACCGATAAGTAGAAGCTTTGACCCACAAACTTTACATCTGGTCGAATCAGAGCAAGCTGAAGGCAGTCCTTTGCATCTGTTTCATATTCAACTTCAGTAGGTTCATCAGCCTTAGCAGTAACAGAAATTACTATGAACTTGTTTCGATATCATATTTATCATACTTGATTTTCACTTTGAATTAAATGAATATCTGTATTTTGATTAGAAAAAAAAAGGAAATTTCCACGATCAGTAACATGCTTAATTTCACTTTCAAATATATAGTAATGACTAGGAATTGTCACCACTTAGCATCTAAAGAAGAAAAAACTTTGTGATGGCAACAACAATAGATTAGGAACTGTGAAGCTATTCCGAGTGTTGAAGCTATTCATGTTTTGATCGGATCCCTTGTGTGATTTCCCTTCAATGTGAATCGGAATGTCCAAATAGCATTCTTTCCCTGGATAATTTTCATCTGAGCGGGCTCCCCAAATCAAGAAGGTGATACATCAAGGTTGTCACACCCTGAGATATCAAATTTTGAGAAAGAAGGAAAACATGAAAAGCAATAGAGCCATAAGTAGGGCTGAAAACCGAACCGACGGTTCGGTTTTTCACCTAAACCGTGAACCGAACCGACTTAGGTCGGTTTTAAAATTTTCAAACCGAAACCGAACCGACCATTAACAAAACCGATCCGAAACCGATCCGATTCTAATTTATGCAAACCGTAACCGAACCGAACCGACTAAAATCGAACCAAAACCGAAATAAAACCGAACCGAACCGAATATTTAAACATATTATATTATTTATATATAAAAATATTTTATTTTTATATATAAATAATATAATATGTTTAAATATTCGGTTCGGTTCGGTTTTGTCGGTTAAAATCACATAGAAACCGAAAACCGAACCGACCACTTCGGTTTTGAATTTTTTAAAACCGAAACCGATCCGAACCGAACCAATCGGTTCGGTTTTGATCGGTTCGGTCGGTTTGATCGGTTTGATCGATTTTTTGTTCAGCCCTAGCCATAAGCAGAGTCACTCACTTGGGTGGGTTAATCCACACCCAAAGGAGAAAAAGCACCAAACACACCACACGAAAATGAAAGAATCCCAGCTGAGCCTTAACTCAGTCCAGTTTCATCTTTCCTGCACATTTCTATCCTTCCGCGCAATCCATATGAATGCTTGCCAAAAATATTCCAAGTTATCTCACAACTGAGGAATAATGATCAACTAATTCATCACACTTCACGTATAATAAATGATCTAGTTCTTCCTAGCGTCCTTCCCTGCAGGATAATCCACATGTAAGTCATTCCAAGAAGGGGCTTCCTTCAGCCAGATTGACAACACAGCTGACCATAATGTAAGGGGAGTTGACATATTATGGCTTGTAAGAGTATGTCAGTACTGCTTGATACTGGTCAAAACGAATCGTATCACCCTCGCAATGCTACTCTAAAATAATACAAAAACATTTTAATTGCAGTAACAAAACAATATTCATTTATCCTGAAAACTCAACTTTTAGAGTACTGAGATTTGAGATAAAACAGGATCTTCAACCACAAATTCTTCTTTCTTTCTTTCTTCCCCACTCTTTTGTTGTTGTTGTTGTTGTTGTTGTTTTCTCTGGGAAATTTCCTTAAAATTCGAATCTTACTGTTGCTTAATGTTACTAATTGTGATTTTTAAGATCTTAGATCTCTCAATAGAAGAAATCTTGAAATGAATAAATTGATCATGAAAGACAAATAAAGGGGAAAAGAGTTGCTGCCTACGGATCTAGACAAACCTATTCAGTTCCAAAAACTGTGAAGATACTCCACATGGACAAAAAAATCCCAACTTCTGTAGGAGGTTACGGCAAAAGGTGAAAGCTTGCTTATGAGGAAGGCATTAGAGAAGGGCCAAGTAGGTATGCTCAATACAAAACCCCGAAAGAAATAAACTTTTCTAGAATTGTGATTAAAATTTTTAGAATTGCTACAACATTGTCATTTGGGATTTGGGTCATTTACTGTAATTTTAGAGGCATGGACAAGGTATGAAGACATTTGTATTTTGGGGTTTACCATTCCTGAAGTTGTGTTAAAATAGCATGATATCTAATTTTCATTAGTGCAAGATATAATGACATGTATACTACTATTATACATACACAATTGACATCTATGATTCACACTACAATTCAATTCACCAAAATGAATATAATTCATGCTCTGATAAAATTCAATAAATATAGAGGTATATGACAAATTGGTATAATAGAGTCGCAGACTAGGGGTGGGCACGGGACGGGATGGACCTCATCCCTATCCCATCCCGTTCGTTGGGGATCGAGACGGGATAGACTCATCCCGACCTTGTCCCATCCCAAACGGATTCGGGACGGGATCAATAGACAATAAAAAAATTTGTGGTAAATGTGTCAAGCATGTGTTCATTTGTACAAGTTGCGGAGACTAATTTGTTGAAAATTTTGTATACTTAACTTGCAGAGACCAATAGAAATAAGAGCCAAGCATTGGGCTTTTTAATAATGTGCCAAAGAAAGAAATACTCCAAGATGAAGTTTATAATTACAACCAGATATCAGTACATCATGTAAAATACTGGGGAATAAATGTTAGACAAAAAGGATGGACAAGTGTCAATGAGAGAGAATATGTTGGTGATACAATCAAATGATCAATATATATCTTAGAATGCTTATATCATCATAGAATGACTTGTGCTTATATCGTCATTGTGTGAATGTGTATCTCAAGAGTGAGGCTAGGGAACTAGGTTTTGCAACCAGGATGATGTGGCATCATCAGAGGAGGTTTTTTACAACCTCGAGATATACATAAACATTTTGGGATGTCATCATTCTTTCAAGATCACGCCACATCACATTGGTTGCAAAACATGGTTGCAAAAACCTGATTTCCTAACATTTTTGGTATCTCAAATGTTCAATATGTATCTTAGAATGCTTATATCAAATTATCAATATGTATATCATAATATGATCAATATTTGATCTAAAGAAACAATTACAATCCTAAAAAAAATATTAAAATTAATAATAATAAATATTTAAAAATCAATTCGGGATTGAAAATCTCCATCCTAATCCCATCCCACTCTAGATCGGGACGGGACGGGATCGGAATGAAATTGATCAATGTCAATAAAACCCACAAAAATCGGGACGGGATCAGGATCACGAGAGTGGATGCCCACCCCTATCGCAGACTACTCAAATTTCGTAGGTGACGTGATCATAACACCCCAACTAAAAAACCAAGTGATTGTGGGTGTTCGGAAGGTGCAACACCAAACCTACACACTCGAGGTAAGTATGGTGGCTCCTCTAAATATAACTCTCTTTTTCACTTGAAAACCTCATATTTTGAAGGGGTGATTAGGTTTGGACAATATGGAGGAGGACACTTAAGTGACATTACAAAATGAGTTTATGATGCAAGTACTAAATAAATGCATAGCATGCTGTCTTTGGGGGCATTACAAAATGAGATATAATATAAATACCACATGAATGCATATGATATAGAGAATGCAAGGAAAGAATTGACATCTGATCTCTCAAAAGAACATTAGCACATAATGCCTATATCATTTATCCACCATGATACAGTAACGATATACAAAATCAAAAGAGAACTAGACATCAACAACAAAACGACACCGATGGATAAAAGAACCATCACACCAAACTCGCTTACGCTGATACTTGTTAATACCTCACGTCAATGAAATAAAATACCTTGAGATTCACCCAGCAAAAAATCACCACACTAGACATCACAAAGCAGTAAAGAACATCTGTAGTGCAAAACAGAAATAAAGATTGGTCAGAAAAACAATGTTAAATTAAATATGAAACGACAATGAAGTAATTACAATCTTACCAGGTCTGAAGATAACAATTGAACAAGAAACTAATTGGTCACGACTAGCCGATAACAGCATCATAATTCAGTCACATGATAAGCAGCACAAGATGAATGGGGAACTTTCAAATGCTGATACCTTCCTATGAAACACTCTCATGATATCAACTGATTTACCGCACCAGTTTCTCTATTTATTAAGACGAAGACGACTATAAAATTCAGTGAAGTCTAGCCGGAACAAAAGGAACTTCAGATCAACATGTTGTTGCACAGGCAACCGAGCAACGAAACCCTCCAGTGATGATGAGTACTCTTTTGCAATACTCTCCAACTCTTCTCCAACATTCTGAAGAAATTCTCCAGCCCGTTGTGTTAGGGCCTTCCTGCCCCGACTAACCCATGCCCCAGACTCTGAAGGTTCATCACTTGATTTTAACCTTGACTTGGTTCGGCCTCGAGAGGGTAAAGTGGACTCCATTGTTCTGCAGAAAAGAAAATCAAGCATCATTCAATGAGAATAACTTTTAAAGAAAAATGGAAATTATAGGTCAAAGATATTAACAAATTCCATTAAGAGACTGACAAGGATAACAAAGAATCACAATGACAGTTACCTAGACTGCAGCTCATATAGACCTTCATATAACCGCTCTGCATGACTTCGGAACTTCAATATGAAATCAAACAAGACAAAAAGTGTCTTGCTAAGGGTTTGTGATCGTTCTCCAAGGAGAGACTTCTCCACAATCGAGTGAAGGTACTTTTCATGTGCTGCAAGCAGGTCATCTAGATCCTTTGCGGCTTCCATCTCATCCACAAAATCAGCCCATGACACTTCCAAGACTTCAAACATGATATAATATTGCAAGTTAGTGATAAAATGGTTCATTTCAACCCAAATAACTTGGCATCGCCGCAACGTAGATATAAACTGCAATTTCAATGAGCCTTCCTGCTTTGTCAGGAAATGGGAAGTGATACGATTTGGCTTCATCATCTTCCAGGCTCCAATCAAAGCGTGCTCAACACGTCTAAGCTTCCAGAGGAAATTAAAAATTTTAAGGTACCTGGCCATGACGGATTCTGTAAACACAGTATTTAGGGGAATCCTGGCATCATATTCCAATGAGAATACATCCCAACCCCTGTCTCCAGTATTATGTGGCATCATCTTGACCCTCAACCGATCCAAAATGTCTGGATCATCATATTGAGCATTTGATGATCGGATTGCACTTTCCAGTAACCCAGCTAGCTTGAATGAGCTGATAGTGTTGGCTGGCTCAGAAAGATCTGGCCCCACAATATCCATTAGATACTGAACAAAATCACCTTGTCCAAGCAGCAAATAACGCTTAATCGCAAGACAGTGCTCCTTGAACTTGTATCTCTTGTACATGACATCAATCAAATGTTTATCAATCCTCCTTGCTGCTTCAATTACCAGAGCTTCAAGTGCATCAGTTTCACCATACCCAAGCCCTCCTCTTCTAGTCGTGGTCCCAACAACAGCTGCTGCTTCCACTGCAGCATCAGCCCAACCTTGGTCCTCACAGCAAACCCTTAGAAAGTTTATAGACTTGCCCGTCCTCAGAATGCGCTGAGCAAGTGACTGCGAAATAAATGATGGAAGCATCCCAGCATGCAGTCTATACCCTTCTCTCCACAAAGACTCGGCCTTCACAGGCTGCCCGAGAACAAAAAACTCTGCAAAAATATCATCCAGCTCCCCTTCCAAAACCCAACTCCTCACCATCTCAAAAAGCGGAGAACAAACCCGTCTTAGAAGCCTCCTCATAAAATCCTGAACCAACGGATCCCCATGCTGCGCATGAACATGAATAGCACCAGCCATTGCACCACCCCTCAAAACCTTACAACTATCCACCAAAACAGCCATCAACCTCATCTTCACCATCGGCTCAGCAAACCAAACTGCCAACCTCCTCAACGACAAATAATTCCCCTCACTCCTCCCTTCACCCACCATTGGAACTGGATTCATCGACTGCGCTTCAAGCACAGCCAACAACTTATAATACTCAGATAACTCATCCTGCAATGCAGCACAAAACGCCTGCCCTACCGTCCCCACGTCCTCGGCCGGCACCCTCTCCATACTCTCGGAAACATACCCTTTCACCTTCCTAAACAACCACCCCAATTCACAAAGCTTGTGCACCATAATCCTCATCCCCCGCCCCACTCTCACCGAACCCTCCAACACATACCCGTCCAATTTGTCATCAAATTTCACATACTTGCCATCTATCCCTTGACAAGCATACAACACATCTCTCACAATTACCCCTTCACTCACCTCACTCTCTTCCTTCAACAACCCTGCCAACTCCCGAAACGCAATCTCCCTAAAATTGTCAGGATCTTTCTGAACCAACAGCACCCCACCACTATTATTACTCCTAGCACTATTCCTATATTCTAGGGTTTGCTTGTTATCAAGAAGGGAAGGAAGGCCTCCGGAGACTGTGGAAGCGAAGAAACCAGAAGAAACCCTGGAAGAGGATTTATTCTGGTTTCTTCGATCTTCGGCGATGACTTTAAGGAGATAGAGTATAGCCCATTTATTGTGGATACCAGCAGCAGCAGATTTAGAAGAAGAAAACTTGGTGTAGAGATCAGCGAAAGTTAGGGCTTCGGAGGACTTACCTTGGTTGACGAGATTGCGCTTGATGGATTCGGCCATTGCTGACTCGTCGATGGAGATTGATGGGGTCATTCGACTGCTTATGATGCGCATGGCGTACTTTAGCGCCTTGTCGGGGTTGATGGAGGAAGAGGGAGAGTTGGAGAGGAGGCGAAGGACGAGCTCCTTCACTAGATCGACCACCTTCTGCTCCTCTGCTTCCATGGCAGTGCAGAGTGAAGTGAGTGAGGGTTTTGAATCCAACAACTGAACTGAACTGAGAGGGGGGAGAGACGAGAGAGGGAGAATCTCTTTTTTGATTCGGCGTTGAGAGTTGTGGGCGCTCAAAAAAAAGCCTCTCTCTTTTTTATTTTTTTATTTTAAATTTCAATTTTAATTTTACCTCCCTTAAAAGTTTCTCTTTGGAATCAATTGCATCTTTAGCAAATTGGCTGCATTTTATTTTGTTGGCACTTGTCAGTGTTTGAAGACTGATTCATTATGTCAAACAGTTGCTTACCCAACTTAATACATACTAGTAGGGGTTTTTATACTGAAAGCATCAAATTATGAACTTTTAGTTACTAAAAATCCATAACAAGTTGAGCAACAAAAGATGTCGTAACCAATATCAAGCGTAGCTTGTCAATAGGTGAGATTCTAGAGTTGCTCGCAACATCTCATTCAGAGCACCTTCATCGTGACACCTTGGTCTAGAGTCTAGACAAAAAAATGCTATCAACTCATGTGAATGCTAGGTTACCATATTGTTCATAGTTACATGATTCATTTTGGTCATCATTATGGTATAATAGTGCATACTAAAAACTTGAGAAAATGACACTTTATAAAGCATTCCAAATGGGGACTGACATTTCAAGAAATAGGCCTTTCAGTAGATACAAAACAATATCCCTCCATCATCTTTCAAAACAAGGTACACTATGACAGTAGCCAAGTCTCCCAGGAAGCACCAGCTTAGTGGTGATCTTCTTCATCAGATTCTACACATTCCAACAGTTGTATTTTCCTAAACTTGCTACCCAGTAATACATAGTAACCATTGTACAAAAAAAAAACCCATTGCTGATTTTGGATTCTCTAGAGACCCACAGGGGAATTAGAATTACATAATTATGTTATTCTACAAAAACACCTTTTAAATAGAGTTGGCCATTTTCTCACTGTTCTTTCCATATGCGTCCCGTCACTCTCAACTTCAGCTCTTGTCTATCACCGCCTGAAAAAAAGAGTGCCAAATTTCTCTGAATGATAAGTCCATCTTGACTGTCACGGACTTTCCTGTGGCTGTCGCGGATGCTCCTAGGAACTCCCTGCCATGTCAGTTTACGGCCATTGGCTCCAACTTCTAAACTGTAACTGAATTTCTTAGCCTCATCATCATCACCCATAAACCTTAGAAACGCCATGTAGACGGGTGCCATTCCTACTTGAAAAGCCTCAAAGTGCAAGCAGAATTGTCCACCAAAACAGTTGAACACCTGCAACAGAAAGCCGATTCAAGAAACAATGTTAAACTTTAAAAAATATCACAATTAAAATATGAGCCTGTTCACTATAACCAGTGCCTGAAAAACTTTATTTTATACTTCAACAAACTTAGTATGGAACCATGACAGAGTTGACATAAGAGAGACACCTATAAAACATTTCCACGTATTAAAAAGAAGGTTGTGGGAAGGAAAATTTTGTACACAAGGCAAACTTTAGCTTTATTTACTAGTGCTAAGCCACCTTGACCCATGATGTGGCTAACAGTTCTTTCAGTTGATAATTGTTTTACAATGTTAAAATTTGTCTTGAACTCTTTCAGTAACTCTTGTATACAACATATGGACATGTCATAAAACCTTTGTCAACAAATAAAACAAAATCCCATATTTCAAATAGCATAACAAGCATAGTTATCAACAAAAACCCAATGCTCTACCCACACTGGAAACTAGAAGCTAAAAGAATCAGGTAGAACTTACAGTCAGCATCCACGTAGCGTTGTCTACCTCATGTGGATTTGACTTGACATATCGATGGTTGAATGTACAGCCATCATGCATGTCAACTTTGTGGTCATCCTTGAGATGTGCAACAAGCATTAAGATGTCACCAGTGACAGAGCATTCAGATCCAGCATAAGGGCAGTTGTATGGACGAAACCGACAGTGCTGCTCATGCTTGAGTTTGCTGTAGTATGGGAATATATCATGGCAACCCAGGCTCTGATATTTACAAGGAAGTTCCAGTGATTCTGCAACCTTCTCCAAAGCCAAGCACCTTATATTACCAAGCTCATAGCGACAAGTCGGGCAGCAATTGTGCACTCTGGCCTTGCAGTTTGAACATAGAGTGTGGCCATTTGGACACTGCAATGTAAATTTGAAATGCATGCATATTTATCAGTTACAGATAATCCATGACTTTAATTATGATACTATCACAAGAGCATGGGTTAACAATGGAAATGCGTGGATATATAGCAAATTTCCTATTAGCTTCTTCTAGCAAAGTGAATGGCATGGTATCCCATTCATGCTATATGGCAAGAACAACCAAGATAAACCATAAGAGACACCAAGGGAGGTGTGACATAGAATTGGAGAGATGAAGTGTTCAACTAATTTCAGTTCAAATAAATACTATTGACAACATTGCATCCCATAACCAATTTGTAGCAAGTAGTCAACAACAATATGATACAGATACACATTTAGCAGCATAAACACTATTGTAATACAAGGAACCCATATTTCTATATCATAAATCAAGACGAATTTTGTGTCAACACTGAGAATTTTAGTGGAGATCTAATTGCCTCTCGCCATTTGCCAGTAGAGAGTAAAATGGGGTTTCATCCTTTTGTTTAATGGCATAGTCTATTTATAGACAGTATGTAGAAAATAAGACAAAAAGGAGTCAGTAAGGAATGCGCGCGGAGAGAGGGGGAGCACATGTAATGCTACAATTCATGAAATGAATAAGGAAATTTAATCAATTAGTTGGTGGAACCAAGGTTAGAAGGCACATTTGGGAGAGATCTAAACTTAGATTTTCAAGGTAACGGAAACAAGAAACTTATGTTGTTTTAGGTAGATCTAGAAGATAAGGTATAAAAAGTTTTTGATAACCACGGAGGTAGTGCACTAACCACTAACAGAGGTTATGGAAAACTAGGATGGTGAGATGGATGGTGTTTCAATGGAGGATTTAGTGGAAAATAATTATAGATCTAATCAAGAAACTTAGGTCAAGGTAAAAGGATATGGCCAGGTCACAACATCATGTGGAGCTCATTCAGTGAGTAATCTTACTCAGATTTGGTTTATATTTTAGGTCGATTATGGCTTGACTAAAGCTTACATTCTTCTATACTAAGACCTTAAACGATCTTGGACATAATTGATGAACTAGGGAAGGTTGGATCTAGTAATTGGAAGCTTCTGAACAGAGCTTAAGGGAACAAGAAATAATGCATAACTAGAAATGGTGAAAGAGAAACATCCTTGAATGAAAATCGAGATTGGAGTAATTATGTGCAATAAGTCCAATTATTTGCTAAGCTTCCTTGTGCTACTACAAGTACACAGTGGGGAACGAAAGAACAAGGACCAGCTGCTTCTGATCTGGGCAACATACCAGCATCAGTAAAATTATCAAGTGAATGCTAGTGAAGGTTGTGAGGACCCAGACCTGTGATCTCAAAATCACTGTCAAGACGACAGCATATGGGAGATAGAAGTCTTCATCACAGAAAACACATCTCTAAGGAAAGCCAAAATAGAACATTGTATCAAACTTGGCAATTACTTCAACTGAATATACAAAGCAGTGACAAATACTACAAGAACTCCAAATCTGAGTTCTTCAAGGATCCAATAATCCCCTTGCAAGTAGGAGTGACCTAAATTTATTGTTCTTAATGTTGTAACTTTTTAACTGCGCCTTGGAGTTTTGTAACCATGTCCTTTAATAAATAAATTAAAATCAATTATTTAACTTATTTTACCTCTTCAAAGTAGGGTTGGTCAAAAAATCTGTTTACACGGATATCTGCCACGCCCCATCCTGAATGGGGCAGATATGGATTTAGCTTAACGGATTTCGATGTCGATTCGGGGAGGAAAATTTACTCCATCACGGATTAGGGGCGGATATTCATTTACCAATTAACTATTATTACTAAAATAACCCTAAATCCTACATTCCTAATCCATTTCCATCGACCATAGCCTCCCTTATCTCCATCACAGACTCTCGCCTCTGCAGCTCCATGCCTCCACCAGCCACCGCTGTACATTGATGTCGTCCACCAGTAAGTTCTTCTTCTCTTCACTTCACGTTACTTTAAGTTCTTTTTCTTTACTTTATCTTTCTCGCTGCTTCTCTTTATCGGTATATATTGACGAGGAAATTGAGGGCGCACACCACAGCTAGGTTAAAATCCCCCATTTTTTACCAAATCAATCGGTTGATCAATTGAATGACAGTGACGGGTTCGTGAGAGGTTGTTGGCGGTCTTCAATGGCAGAGCGATTGACTGAGAGTGATGATCATCTCATCTGGTCTAGTCGTCAAATCTGAGAGGTTGCAGATTCGATTTGAAAACCGAAAAGAGTGTTTGAAAAAAGGAAAAGAAAGGGAAAGAAAGAGAAAGAGGGGATCGTACTCATTGAAGTCATCAACATCTTCTTTGTTTCTTCTGTATGCCATGGCTTCTTTCGATTGTTTTGTTTTGTGCTTGATCTGTGAATCTTTGTTTGAGGAGATCTAGAGAACTTTTATATAATAGTTGATAGGGAAATGTGGCTCACATCTGGACGGTGGCAGGGATCCGCCATCCGTTGAACCCGCAGCGAACAAACGGAGCGGGGCGGATATCCGCCATCCATGACAAAGCAAGGATGGGTTATATAAAAAATAAAAAAACGTTTAAATGGGGCGGGTGCAGGGATGGATTTGGCAAAATCCGCCCTAATGCCATCCCTACTTTAAAGTATATACATATATATAATATTGCAAGTATTTTCAAATATAAGCACAAAATGAACTTGACAGCCAACAAATCGGGTTAAAAGTTCAAAATTAGGCGTGAGACCATAATGCACACAAATTAAGAATTGTTACCATCGTGTTTCCTTGATCAAAACAACATATAAGATATAGATGGAAGCTTCAAATTTCTTTTTTTATGAAAATGGTCAATAATACCTTGCATTAGAGTGATCATTTTTCATGGTTTAGGAGATGACACTGACATTGAACCAAATAGCATAAAAATGGTGCTTTACACCACTTCAAGGATACAGAAGCTGCATCTTTTTTCCCTTATTTTCTTTTCTTTTTCTTTCACATTAACATCTCAGTATTAAGCTTATTGATATGCCACACAATTGTGTCCAACAAGGGTATGGGTATCATACACATGATCCAGAAACCCACCAATATTGGGCATGCCCATATATTAGTATTATGCTTTTCCAAATTTTAAGCTTAATTTTTCAGTCAATCTTTGACTTGTACATAACTATTACTACTTACATATTAGTGTATTGCCATCTTGCCATAAATACACTTGTAAAACTTATGAAGAATTGTAAGCCTTAATAGATATGTGGAAATTTTGAGGCTCTAAGCATGGTATGTCCATTGGAGTGTCCAAAGGTGTGTCCAATACGTATATACATGGGATTTCGTTTTTTGAAAATACAAATCTCACATGAGTATTGATGATACATTAAAATAGACTAATGATCACGGCCGTACACGTGGTATAGAGACCCATCACGAGGATACAGCGCCCAATCTATTGGGCAACTCATAAAGCCTAGGAAGAATGAAACCAATTACAGAGGCCCAGACTAAGCCCACCACTAAGGCGATGTAAACAGAACAGGTCCAGACAAATTAGAGCCCGAGTCCAGCCCGATACGCGTTCTCTCATAAAAAAGGACGTTGCACCAAGAAAGAGTCGTGGAGGGACTTAAGCCCCCACAAACGAATCTTCAAGGAAGAAACTGTTACAAGAAACATCTCATTCCGTTGCGCTTCACATGCTTAAGTCACGCAGAGAGTTAACCACGACCATTATAAAAGGTAAAGAAAACATTCGACAAAGGAATGCAACTTTAACTGAGTTTTGTCCAGATTTACATCATTCTTCTAACAAAGTTACTGACTTAAGCATCGGAGTGCCTTTGACTACTAAAAATGTAGTCTTTGGCAGTCTAACAGTTGTTTTGCAGGTCAAACTCACATGAGGACGATTTTTGAACGCATCAGTTTGGCATTGTCCGCGGAGAACGACGAGTTTCTTTTTTTCTGCAAACAAAATACGCAGTGACAAAGCTCACCACAACCTGACAAAAGATCAACTAGTTATCAGAAAAAACAATGCAGCCCGCGGATTATGACAACCCTGCCGCTGATGCATTGCTAATAGCTAGAGAAGGAGAAATAGCTTGGATCACCGAACCAACAACATTCGAGAATGCGAATCTACAACACGTAGTAGTCTAGACAACCCAAGTATCCGACGATGTGCCACGAACCCTCGGGTAATAACCCAGATGGAACACGTAACAAAGATGCTGGAGAAGATCACACAGGAACACACTCAACTAGCTAATCCAGTTCAGGCACAACCACAACAAAACTCAGCCAATCGAACTCGAGGGAGTGGTGAAATCCTAGCAGAATCCCAACAAGGAAACTTCGAAAACAGCGAGCTCCCTCGAGGCAAGAGTCCATTGTATGAAGGGACGCTTACCGAAATCCCGTTCAGAATAGGGGTCACGGATCCTAATGTATTATACGAATTGGCAAAACCTCCATTTTTCGATGCCCTCATGAAAACCACAATGCCGAAAAAGTTCACTCCGCTAAAGTTCAAGGTATATGATGGAACTTCTGACCCAATCGATCATTTGAGGCACTTCCACCACAAGATGGCCCTGAAGGAGACCATGAAATCAATCTTATGCAAAACATTCCTAATCAGCCTCACTTCTACAACGATAAACTAGTTCAATAGTCTACCACCGAGGTCAATAAATTCCTTTCAAGCTCTGGCCACCGCTTTCATCACCAGATTTATCGAAAGCCAGCGGATGAGAAAAGGGCCACACTATCTCCTGCACATCAGACAAAAGGCCGATGAAACAATACGGGAATATATCATCTGTTTTACCAATGAATTAATAATGATTGACGGATGTAGCGATGACACAGCCGCTGCAACCTTCGTGTCCGGATTGAAGAGATGCCCCTTCTTTGACACTCTTAACCTAGAGCTTCCAAAAGGCATGGTGATTCTGCTAAAAAATAGCACAAAAACATATCTCCACCCAGTGGAGATGAAGGTAGCGAGGAAGAAAAATGACCAAAAAACGAAGTAAAAGTTGGACACCCGAGACACCTAAACACAAAAAAACTTTGAATCGACCAAGATGTCGAACTAACGAAGTAAAGGTTGGAGAGTCAGCTAAACACAAAAAACTTTGAATCGGCCGAGATGTCGAACTAACGAAGTAAAGGTTGGACACCCAAGTCAACTAAATACAAAAAACTTTGAAACGACCGAGATGTCGAGCTAACAAAGTAAATGATGGACACCTGAGTCAACTAAACACAAAAAACTTTGAATCGACCGAGATGTCCAGCTAACAAAGTAAAGGTCGGACACCCGAGTAAACCAAACACAAAAACTTCGAGTCGACCAAAATGTCGAGTTAACGAAGTAAATGCTCAACAAATAGGTTAATAAAAGGACAATAGTACAAGCGATACAAAAAAGTATTGGCGAAAAACAACTCTTTACAGCAAATCAGGAACGACAATAGTAACCCACAATTAGACAAGCAATGAGCCTAAGCACGAAAGCAGTTATAGCTACAACAAAACCAAAAAGAAGAAGAAAAACAACAAAAGTCAATTTTTACTGAGAACACTACTCTATTACATCAGGAGAAGGTGATACAGAAGTAAGGGAAGAAATAAAAGTAATAGCGGGATTAGTACTCGCTGGAACATGAGAAGAACTCTTTCCAGGAGAGGAGAGTGTTAATGACTTCGGAGTGCTCGATGGTGGAAGAGGCAATGACTCCTCTACTATTGGAGCAGATTCCTCAACATCATCATCCTCAAAAGCTTCACCGACCAAGAGACGATACTTAGACAAGTTTTGTCGAACCCTTCGATATAATCAAGAAACTCAACCCGTCCGTCAACAACTTGCTTCCAATCTTCGGTTTCGACCACACGAAGCTTATCCTTAGCAGCAGCAGCGAATTCATTTTTTGTCGCGGCAAGCTGCCCTTTAGAGTGGAGAGCAAACCGGAAGCATCTGCCTTGACATCATTAAGCACAACAGTTATCTGTTCCAGTGCTTCTCAGCGGCATCACACAACGGATTGCTCCAATTCAGAACGAAAAGCTTCATCGAAAGCCACTTTCTCAGCGGATTGACTCGTTTTCCACATCACGTAAACGGGCGCAAACCTCATCTAGCTTGGCTTTCAAAGAGTCAAGCTCAACAACGGACTCATCCCGCATATCTTTCGCCTCCGTCAAAGACTTCCAAGCGGCCACTGCAGCTTTCTCCGAGCCCGCGCATTGCATTTTCAACACATCAAATTGAATAAAAAAAACATGAGAAAATGTCAACCTCCTCTCCAAAAGAGCCACTTGATCACGACTAGCTTGATAAACCGAGCCCATTACCCCTGCATAAGCGAGATGATTCATCTCATCCATTATCTACTCAAGACCATGGTCAATATGGTCAAACGGGTCAAGAACGCACGGACATCGAAGGCCTTTCCATCAACTGCCTGTACCATTCATTTACCAATCTACGTGCACCGTCCTACACGTCGAGTTGAGTAAACCAACAGAACTTGCCGTCAGACTTGATAGGGATATTCTTCGGCCCAGGCTCAATCCAACTAATCTGTGGATGAAGAACACGAGGATTCAGAAGCACCGAAGAACCACCTCCGATAGCAGGGAGAACATAAGGAATAGCTGTAACACCGTAAAAACTGCGTTTACCTTCCCGTCAAGAAGCGTCTGTGGCGAAGGAAGGACTGACGGTAACAACAAGGGTAGGAGAAACCTGGCGAACAGGAAAGGAAACTAGGAACCCGGCCGCTTCACTGATATTAATAAAATGATGAAAATGATCCCTGAAACTCTGACCGCCAACAATATCTTTAGACTGCTCCACCGCCAACTGGAGCATTTTCTCATTAATGACTCGATCATCATTTGACAACTCAGCAGTGTCCAAAACATCATAAGCAGAAATAAGCTTCATCTCATCGTCATCCTAGTGGACGGATAGTCTCCTCGTTCCTTTCTAACGCGAGCCTTAGTTCCTCAGCTTCCTCAAGAGATTCACGATCTCCTTTTACAGCGTCATTGTCGGAAGGACTTGGACGAGAAGCAATATCCCTAACAAAACTCTGACGAGTCACAAACCGAGCAGAACTACAATTTGAAAGTCGTTTCTTCCTCGGAGCTTGAATAGGATCTATCGGCAATCGCCTTGATGGTAGACCTCACAAGTTTTCCTTTTTCGCAAAGCAGGAGCAGAAACAATAACAGGAGCATCGAGATCCGTAACATCTCGGATCGAGCTCACTTCCCAATCAATGCTAGCATCACTAACGCTAGCACGAGCAACATAGGCCTTAGCACGAGACTCAGTAAATAAAGCTCGTTCTGCTTCACTCATAGTGTATAAACCACTACGCTCCAAGATGCCCTCGAAAAGAAACGCCTCCACAGGAAAACGGTAAAGCTTAGAGAATCGATCTTCTGCTCCTCAACTGATAAGAGAAGATTCTTCCGCCTGTTAGAAACTCGAAATGATCGAAAAATCGAACGACCTCGCAATCGAAAGTAGCCAAAATTCACAGAAGCATGAAACCAAGACCACGACCAATCGCGAATGTCATCACTGCGTTTCTCAAAACAATCAGGAAAATGAAGGAAACAGATCTCCCTGTACACCAATAGACCGACCACTGAGTGCAAAATCCTAACAGTTAAGGGAATACCAGAAAGAGTAGCGCTTGCGTAAGAAGAGACCATCACCTTCCATCCATTAGGGTCCACTAGGGCAGGAGGAATGCCCAAGAAATTCAAATATTCCCAGAACAGCTCTGGAACAGGAAATTGAAAACCAGAAGAAAACATGCACGAATACAGTGCGATGCATCCAGCCTTTGGGTTACAAGGGTTATTGTCCTGTCCAGGCAGAAAAAGCTCGAGGTCGGGCGGAAGATTATAATCAGAACGAAAAGTCTCCAGAGTCGACTGAGAAACTTTATTAGGAGAGTAATGAGCCCCACAAAAAGTTAGCGACTTACCACTTAACTTGTCACCAACAGACATCGTTGAAAAGTGAAAAAACAATGAAAATGAAGAAGATGAAAGAACAAACAAATCCTAAATTCAAAGATAGCGTCAAGAGGCAAAACATACTCGTCATATTTCCTTTTATAGAGCCGAGCAATGAAGAGACGACTCACGGGACAACGTGCGAGATATAATGGCTATGTGAAATCCCAAGATTGTGTACAGAAAACAAACGAGCAAGCAAAGGATTGAGACACCAACTCGCGAAAAACAACTGACGACATTAAATACAAGGTAATGATGAAGTCAAAAGACAAACTGTCACCCAAGTTAGTGACCACGTCTGCATGCCCACTAACTAAGGGGGGAGTAGTTGATGATACATTAAAATAAACTATCATCACGGCCGTACACGTGGCATAGAGGCCTATCACGAGGATACAATGCCAAATCTATTGGGCCAACTCATAAAGCTCAGGAAAAATTAGGCCAATTACAGAGGCCCAGACTAGGCACACCACTAAGGAGACGTAAACAAGATCCGAGTCCAGGCTTGTACGCGTTATCTCATAAAGAAGGACGTTGCACTATGAAAGAGCTGTGGAGGGACTTACGTCCCCCACGAATGCATCTCCATTAAGGAGGAGACTGTTACAAGAAACATCTCCTTCCGTTGCGCTTCACATGCTTAAGTCACGCAGAGAGTTAACCACGACCATTATAAAAGGTAAAGAGAATATTCGACAAAGGGATGCAACTTTAACTGAGTTTTGTCCAGATTTATATAATTCTTCCAATAGTGTTACTGACTTAAATATCGGAGTGCCTTCGGCCACCAAAAAGATCATTGCCAGTCTAACAGTTGTTTTGCAGGTCAAACTCACAAAAGACGATTTTTGGACGCATCAAGTATGATTTAAATATTGATATGAAAGCTAATTTGGACCGCATAAATTTTCAATGAAAGGTCCTACCACTACCAGATACAAAAAAAAAAAAAAAAAAAGTGCCAATTGGCAAAAGTGAACAAACCTGATGAATGGGAGGGTACATTGAGCTCATACAAACAGGGCATTCAAGAAGTTCATACACGCCATTTGTAGATGACTTTCCAAGTTTTCCGCCTGAAGCAAGAACTGATTTGGTAGATGTAGTAGCTTTTACTTCTGTCTTTGGAATCACCATATCATAGTCTGCGACTGCGGAATGAGGCTCAATGACTTCCTTACAAATGCGGGTGCCGGGAGCCATGATTACAATTAGAAGATTCCTATGTATCACTGATTTAGTAACTTGAAATCACTACCATAATCAGCCTCCACCTGCTTCACTTGCTGACTTCCACAGGAACCTTCAGTCTGTTAAATAAAAATATAACTTTAAAAAGGTGATATACTACAAATTTGACTTATAAAGATGAGTAGACGACACACTTCATTGATCATAACATTTGTTAGAAATTACAAATAGGAGGAACTATTTATGACTCATAATTAGTAAATATCCAACTGTACCAAATTTAAGACGGGAGAAAGAAAAGGTCATTGTGTAGTCATATGCTTGAACAACTTCATAAATCAAGGCTTCTTCGAAAAGGAGAGATTTGTTTTTAGAATACACACAACCACGTTCGTAGTGCTGATACGTATGTTTTCCTAATTCATAGAGAACGAATTTCCAAGAGACCACTAATCTGTTGATCTCAGAACTCAGCAAGTATGTCACGAAAAGCCTAGTTCCACCACCATTCAATTCAAATAACTTGGCCATCTAAAGTTCAAATAACAGTCTCTGAGTCCACTGAATTCAAAAGCTGTTCCATACTAAATAAAGTATCTTAAAAAGAAACATGTTCTTTATGTTATCATTAAAATTCTACAAAAAATGAGTTGAATTGCCAAATCTAAGCCAAAATTCAACCCCAAGTGAATAACGAAATAAGAGTACCTAAGAATGTATTTCAACCTGGATGCAACTATTGAGGCTATAAATTGTATTTATGGAATTAACTTGAGGCACTAAGCAATTCCAAAGTCTAAATCTCGTGTAACAAGTGAAGCGTTGCAAAATGTTCAGGCCGACATAGATATGCTTGAGCAAAATAGTTTAGTCTTAATCACTGAGATCAGTACTCCTGCACGTGAAATAATAAATAGATTACCAAATGGTATAATCGTTCTGATTCGTGCAGGGGTTCACATGATGCCAACACTTCTATATTACAGAATTACAGGAATAACTCAAAAGAGTTTTGACAACTGAAACTGTGAGTTGGTAAAATACCATCCATGAGCACAAACTAAGCGAACGGCAACGTTTCTCTAGATCATTCCCAATCGTACCTCAGATCAAGATTTCACTGCCTATTTCTGTGATAGCCTTCATGCACCGCTTTGGATACCTAAATATAGTAATACCTTTATTCCCTAAATTTGGAACACCAAGAAGGTTCGGTAACCAAATCAATGGAAGTTCTCTCAGAGTGATGCATATCCACCGAAACCACTTTTTGCATTGTTATAACTGTAACTACATTTAGGTCTCCAAAACTTAAGAGCTTGATTCAAATATTGTAGTCAACATTTAAACGGGTAGATTTTGGTAGTCGCAGCCGAATGCTCACAGTTTTGTAGTAGAAGGCGTTGCCATCTGGTTTTCATTTGAATGAACCATCAAGGCACCGGGATTAGCATTTTGGTTGCTTCAATCACGTGGCTTCTAGTTCTAAGTAACTCCAAATCATAAACAAATAAGCATAAAATGCTTAGAAATAATTATAAAGCCTCTCAACCCAGGAAGAGACACTTCTTCCAACATTCGAATATTTTCAATTTAAAGCATCTCCCTGGGTATGATTTGGGATGTTGGCGACATTTCACAGATTCCAAATACTTGAAATAGGCCTTCGATGATCACAACGATGATAACATTATTGTATCTACTGTAAATCAAACATGTAAGTATCAAAATTCATAAAATGAATTTCTAAAAATCACAAAATTGAAAACATATTCAAAAAGTAAAACCACATAATTCCAAAGCCAATGTTAATAAACAAACACCCTCTTAACAACTCATGTCACCCACCAAAAAAGTTACAAAAATTGCCATCTACACACATACAATCAACAAAAATTAAAACACCCCACATACCAATTTGAGCTAATCGACAAGAAGATGAGAAAGAAAAAAAATCAAAGATTCAAGAACTATACTCATTAAAAAAAAGATTGCGGAGGAACCCAACTGTTGATGTTGATGAAGACCCAGAATCAGAACTCTTTCTCTCTCTACAACTCAAAAACAACAACAACAACAACAAGAGAAGATTAAAGGAGTTGGTTGAATTTTTGTGAAAAAACACAAAAGAGACAACAAAGAGAGATGATCGGAGAGGTTTTGAAGGCGCAAATTACGCGTTTTATCCGGCTTTAGTAATAAGAGAGAGGGAATTTGTTTTTGTTTTTTCTAATTACCTTTGAGCGAGCTCGAAAATATATAATTTTTGCTTCTGAAATCTCCGCACGAACGAAGCTCCTCTCACTCAAACCCAACGCCAAGAAGCGTTTGTGTTGGTTTAATAGAGAGGAGATTTTAGATGCGGCATTGAGACTTGCGCGAGAATGAGGACTTTAAAGCGAAATGGGCTTTTTTTTTGTGGGCCTCGGGAGGGGTGCCAGTTCCCACACTCAACGTTTGAAAATTCAAGTTGTGGTGGGGTTTGGTGGTGGTATTTAATAATTTTGGTGATAGTGACTGACCTTTGTCGTGGTAGTGGAGAGTTGTGTGCTTTGCCTACCTGTTATGTGCACGGACTATGTCCTTTTGTTTGGTTCAGTTTGTTTACATACACCTTGTCAACATTTCTATAAGTTGGTACAGAAATTCTAAGGGGGGTGTATTGTATCTGGATTTTGTGGGCAATTTAATAAATTTCATGGATTCTGAAAATCCAAGTGTATTCAATTTGGATTTTAAAAAGTCCACAAAAGTCTAGGGGTATTCAATCAGGATTTTAAAAAGTCTTTCTGAAATCCACAAAGTCTAGGAGTATTCAATATGGATTTCAGAAAGTCCACAAAAGTTTTAGGGTATTCAAAATATCATTATATTTATGAATTTGGAAAATCATGGATTCTCATGGACTTTGTAGTGTTAGGTATAAATAACAAAGTTCAATAGTTTGCCAGCCTCCATATCAAAGATTTCAACGTGAAAAAAAGTCTCACAAAGTTCTTCCTTGGAGAGGGACAAAACCCTATCTCTAGCAACGAAGGGGGAGGCGATAGCAATGTCTTTAGCACTTGTCTAGAGGGACGAACCCATACCTCTGGCAACAAAGGGGGAGCCAAGTTTTCTGCGTCGAGAGGGACAAACTTGTGTCTCTTGGTGACAAGGGGAAGTCGAGCTCTCTGTCTTGATTAGTGACAAGGAAAAGCCAAGTTTTCTACCTTAATTTAGGATAAGGGGAACAAAGTTTTCTGCCTTGATTAGAGACAAGGGGGAACCAAGCTATCTTCCTTGATTGTTGATTAAGGGGAACCAAGCTCTTCCTTGACAAGAGGAAGTCAAGCTCTCTACCTTGATTTGTGACAAGGGGAGCCAAGCTCATTACCTTGAGCACTCAGCGAAATAAGGACTAGCATGCCTTCTAACTTCCTTCAGGAGATGGCCTAGCTCATGCTCCAAACTTTATCTAGAAGAGGCCATAACCCTTGCCTTTTGAGTTCTTTGCAACAAAGGATTGAGCTCATGCCTTCCGACTTCTTTTGGTGCTCCCTTCGTGATCTATGTATACACAAAAAGGTACAAAACATCCTAAAAAAATGTTATCTTCCTTTGAACAAAAAGTTGGAAGTACATTGTCAATGATGATTAGCAAAAGATATTAGGTATTACATAATATAGAGACAACAAAAATATATAGATGAATACACATCAATATTATATGGTCAGAGGCAATACAACCAATTACAGAACACGATCATACGTTCACAAGTTCTCCATTTAACTTATGTAGTCTCATTTTTTGGAAATTAATTCTTCCTAAATGAAATACATGTTAACGTTGATTTCTGGAAACGCTAATCAATGGAGAATGAATATTGCTAATCAAATGTGGGCAGCAGCTCAAGCAAACGTCAACGTTGCTAACAATGATAATGAAGAAAGTGACCATGATCACGAAGGAGAAGAATCATCATAATACAATTTTATGGACGTTTACTTCTTATTTTAAAGATGCTAATTAACGACCTTTTCTTTTTCTAGTTTTTTTAGCACATGTATCTCTCACTTTTGTTAATTATATGCAGACTTTTTTTGTTTCATCACTATTTACCAACTTCTTTTTTATCTTGCAAATAATTAGAAATCTGTAAAAGTCGTTCATACAAAGTCCCTGGATTTTCATAAATCTCTAGAAAGTCTGTAGCAAAAGTCTATGGATTTAAGAAATCAGCAGAAGTCCGTGGACAATTTAAAGAGTCTGTGGACAATTTAAAGAGTCCGTGGACTTTTCAAATTATTTATCAATTCCATAAGAATCCATATACAATACACCCCCCTAAATGTCCAGGAAAACCAGCGAGGGAAGTGAGGTGGAAGGGGAAAAACCGTTCAACTCTCCTTGGGATACGCGCACAAAAAACAACAGCCTGCATCCCGAGGGGGTGAACGGTTCCCCCTCCACCTCAGTCCCTTGTTTACTTTACATACCTTGTAAACATTTCAATAAGTTAATTGGATCAATTATTGTATAACCATTGTGCCATATGGTCTGAGAGATTCCTCAACCATGTCTATACTAGCGCGGTGATGCAAGAGATAGATAGTGCATCGTATTGTTCAGCACCAAAGAGAGTAGCGCGAAGGAGAGTGATGAACGTGCAAAAATTAGTTTGAGACTATAAACGTGGATTTATGGGACAAATAAATCCGATGGGGATTAGAGTCATGCATGGGATAGGATGCCTAAAGCCAACTGAGACCCTATTTTGAGGGTTTGGGGTCTCCTGGGAGAAATGTTCAAGAAAGATTGGTCCACTTATCAAGTAATTCTTAGGACGGCCCCCCCTCCCCCCACATTTGCTAATTAAGACAGACAACCCATAAACCATGAATATGTGAGACAAAATAGGACTCATAGTCATTTACAAATAAGGATTCATAGTTCATTATGTAATTGGTGTTGGCTCCCAATTTATTAGGAGTTAAAGTCCTTCACAAACAAGGATCTTATTCTCTCTTTAAAACAACCAATACATCAACATGTAAATATAAGATACAACGTAAAAACAATAGCAACAACGCAGCGTCAGATTGACAGCAAATACAACGCTGAAACAGAGCAGTAGTGTGGCGTGAAATGGGCTGCGATAAGGGCGTGAAACAGGCTGTGAGTTCGGCGTGATTCGGTGTGTGTGCAGCGTGAAACAATAGCCAAGTATAAGGATTGGAATCGAGTGATTTCGAGTGTTCTTCGTTTGCAAGTTTCATTGAACTTTTGGTGGTATTGTTTGCTTGAGATTTAGTAATCTCAAGGATCGTTGTTTGACAACGTTGCGATCTCCAAGTAAGTATTTACATATCAATAAGATAGTTACAGAGTCGTCGTCCGTGGAGTAGGCAAAGCCGAACTACGTAAACCTCGGTGTCATCTTTATTTTCTGCATATTGCTTGTTGTTTGCTATTACTTGCATAACGTGTTTAGCCATTCACTATCACCACCTAGGTCCAGGACTTGTGTTGGAATTATTTGCATTAACATGTATTTTCCTCACAAAATACACATGTAGTCAACTACTGATACCCAGATGTTGGATGTTTATTACCTACACAATACTGATGTCCCACCAATGCAACATTTTGTAACTGTTCAAAGTACCCTTGTAGAAACATATGCATAAATACACTTCATAATCGAGTTAGACGACCATTATAATGAGGCAATCAATTTTGCTAAAATCTCCATCAAATACGGACAACTTCTTATGTATACTTGGGAGTTTGGGAGTTAAGAGGTATAATTCTCATGAGATAGTATTTGATACAGGAAATAAAAATTTATGAGTTTTTTTAATTTTTCGCTAATAAATATATTTATAACATGGCAGATGGGGATGCAACCCTTAGTTAAAGCACACAAACAAACCAACAACTACGTAACTAACATTACAATACCCAAAAATCTAAAGAGCCAGGCCCCTAGCGCCAGGGTGGCGCCCTAGCCGTGTGATTGTGTTCGAATGGAAGGTATTGGGCATCTCTAGGATGATGGAGGGCATGGAGCCTGCCTTGGCTTGCTGGCTTGGCTCTCTAGACAAGCTCTTACAATACATTACTCAATTGAACCTAATCCTCTAACAATCTACCAAGAGCACAACGGTATTGGCAATCCTTATATCTGAAACTCTTCTTTAGAAAAACCACAACCATTATCTATCGGACACGCCATAAGAGGTCCCCGTGGATGAACACCACTCATGAAAGACGAACATCCAGAGCAAAAACAAAAAATCACTCTACTAGTCATATTTGCATTCGGGTCATCCCAATACCCACTCGAGAGAGCTCAATGGCAAAAACCCTTAATTCACTCAGCAGCAAACCGTAAGAGGCTTTACTAAATAGGCAATCAGGATTTGGAAGACTAAGGAAATAGAGAGTTCAAAAACTAGAAATATAGAGAAAGGTCTATATTTCGGCAAAGGAGAAGGAAAAATGGTGGTGAAGTGTTAGAAAACAATAGTAGGAATCCAAAGCACAGATCTGTAGCAGAGCCAAGGAGGGAACCCTTACAAATAAAAATAAAAATTTGAATTAGATCTAAGGAACTAACCCTTGAGAAGGGTAGAAAGACGACAATCAGAGCAGTAAAAAATCAAATCTGTAACAGATCAAAGAAAAGCATATTAAACTGATGAATGAATTCACGAGTCTTAGTCTCAACCATATATGAAAATCCCAATCTATAAGAGTTGTGTACAAACTAGCTACGAATTGATCTAACAAATTTCTAACATGGTTTGCTTGATTTCTTCTTGCTATAGGTAAAAGCGGAATCATGCCAAAAAATTTATTTAATCTCTTTCTAACATCTCAACTCTCGATTTCTATTTATAGAAAGGGCAAGGCTGCCACATTCTCCTACAACATCTATGAAAATCCCTTTAGCAAATTTGAGAGCTTTCCTCATTTCATCCATTTATGTCGGTATGCCTTGAACCATACATAAACTAGAACAATAAAATGTATTATCAGTTTTGTAAGCACGACTTATATGATTTTGTTTAATTCAGGCTTTGAGGGTACTAAATATATGAAAATGGTCAACATTGATAATAATTGATGCATAGAAAAAATATAGGTTAAGAAAATGTCAAATCTTCAACGTAACAAGCAAAGTTGGTGTTTTTTTTTTTGGTCTAAAGTTTCATTCCCTAACTTAACATTTGAAGAATTTTTTTTTTTTTTTTTTTTGAAAAAAATTAAAATTGTAATGCATTCAACTTTAAAACGACGGATTTCCTAGAAGAGAGTGACATACATCATGTGATTCATGTCATGATGATACAATTGAGAGATGGAACTTTAGAGGCTTTGAAAGAGAAATGATTTTCATTTATATATATTGTAATGATCCATGAAAAGGGATATGATTTTTTTTTTTTTTTTTTAACAGTTGGTTTTCACGGGCCTAATACTAATTGATGTAGTCGTTTTTCGCTCTCTACTTTGACCTAGTCTTGTTGACCTGCACAAGGAACGTATGTGAGCTACGGACCACCGTTGGGGTTGCCAATGACACTCCGATGCTAAAATTAGATAGGGATCTGAAGAAGGTGTAATGTTGTAAACATGAAATTTGTAGCGTGCCTTAGCTTACCAATCTCATGTCTTATTTATAGTTCATGGGTCCTGGTTCGACCAGGACATCGATGGCATAGTTTAGGAATGAAAACTTCGTGGAGATCCTTATCTAATTAGGAGTCGTGCTATAGAAGGGAATTTTCCTGTTAACTGTATGCTCTTAGATACGCGGGAAATAGTTTCCAATCTCATGGTAATCCGTAAGAGGATGTTTCCTTGTGTGATATGTACTCTGGTATTTACTTCTTAGTTGGAAGCGGAGAGTTGTTGTAGTTGCCTGTTTGAAGCTGATCCTCAAGATACTTGTCTTAATAGGGATTACGGGTATTGAGGACGGTTGTGAGACGTATGGGCTAAGCAAGCTGTGAGAGTTCGGGTCCGTTTGGCGGACTGCATTGGGCGTGCTTAGGACTGCTTGGGCCGGATCAGTGTTGGGCTGACATTGGGCCCGCAATTCCTTGAGATCATCGTGACACGTGTATGGCTCAGGGATGTGACCGTTTTGGTGTATCATCAGTTACTCCCCCCGAGTAAGTGGGGCGCTTAGTCAGTCTACTAACTCTTTGAAAAAACAATTGTACCGTTGCGGTGATTGAACTCGAAACACTTATCTCGAGCGGCGCATAATATTAATGGGTACGTCTCGCTAAAGGAAGGAAGGTGTGATGTGTCTTCTCTATAAATATTTGTTGTTTCGATGAGGGTTTTTTCATTATTATCTGCGTTGTTCCTTCAAGCAATAGTATTGCTGTAAAGTTCAATTTGTTCTTTCTATCAATGGCAGATAATGTGGAACTTTCTCCAATGATCTATTGTTGTCACGCCCCGATTTTCAAGAAAAACGAAATCCTTAAATCCATGTAGGATTATCCGTTTTCCCAAAATTTGGGACGTGAAATTCAATAATGACAGAAACATTTAGCAGCAATGAACAAAATATAGTTTAGAAAATAGAACAAACTAAAATTTATAATAAAACCCTAACCAGGAAAACTGACGTCGCTAGCCCCACGACCACAACGCTCGCCTAATCGCATGCCCAACACCACATCTCCAGCAGCCTCGCCTTCCATTTCTTCTTCGCACAATCTTCATCCCTTCCTCGGCTAATCTTCATCTCTCTTTGTCACCGTCGCCAATAGGTCGTCGCCCTTTCTCTCTCGTCATGCACACAGTCGGAGCAGCTTGCACAACAGAAGCAGAGATCGTGAGGAGGAAGGAGGAAGAATTTGTGAAGAAGGGGAAAAAGGAGAAGGAAGGAGAAAAGAAAATGGAAGGAATAGGGTTTTTTTTTTTTTTTTTTTTTTTTCTTTTATATGGTGGGTGGCTATTCGCCCCCACCGAACTTTCGAGTGCACCCACCCTCTTTCACAAAATAAAAACCCTACTTATTAGTTTAATAAAAGCCCACAACCAAGCCCAAATACAATTGGGTAACAACCCATCAACATTAGGGTTTACAAAATAAATTTTATATTTATTTAATTAGGCGGGTATTACAATATATACAACTCAAAAGAATCTCGTCTCGAGATTCGGTAGAGGAAGGTAAGTAGGAAATTAATTCTTAAATAAACAAACTACACATCACATGGACAAACCAATAGCTTATACGTATGCCCATAACTTAATGAAGACAATCACACAAAAATATAAAAAATATTCAGTAAGTACAAAAAATTACGGGGTGCTACAATTGTCCTTCACTTGCCTCAACTTCTTCGAGGGTAGCCTGGTCGATGAAATCGAGTTAATCAGGCTTCTGAGTTTACCGTATCACAGGAGATTTGGAAATTGTTCCCGCGTTCGGAGATTTGGCTCCCACTACACCCCCTCAGGGGTATATAAGTTTGCACTGGGGTATGTTTGAGTCAGGGCTCCGATTTCCAGTGCCAGATGACGTTTGACATTTATTTCTTTCTGCATGCTTCCCGCTCATATGGTGCCGAGCGGGTTCAAGATTCTATTTGTGATTCTTCTGAGGGCACATGATGCTGGTCTTCGCTTGACCACGGCGGTGATTCATCACATGACCACTGCTTGGTTAGACCCCAGGGGTCTCTGATTATTAAACTGCCTTGTTTGTTTGTGTTGGAGGCGGATGGCGCTGAGCCTTGGGAGAAGCATTGGTTCTTGGCTTCAGTGGATTCTTCATACTTCAAGCTTGGGAGTCATAAAGTTTTCCGATACTTCCCGCAGCGGACTAGGCATCAGGCACCAGAAGCCATCGTCATCAGTTACGATTTGATTAAGCTTACATGGTAACTTCGCCAATCATTGTCTGTTGGAGAGCAATGATCCCTGGGCGAGTCATTGTCATTGTCATCAACGGTCAAGCGCTGACTAGACTTTGACTTCCTCAACCGTCGTGGTCCGTGCACGACGGACTAGGCTTCAGGCATTAGAAGCCATCGTCATTAGTCGCGAACTGACTAAGCTTACCTGGTAAGTTCGATAATCATTGTCTGTTGGAGAGCAATGATCCCTTGGCAAGTCATCGTCATCAGCGGGATGGGATGCCCACCCCTAGCTTGAACTATATAGGAATAAAACTTATGAGTCATACAATGAAACTTTGGGAGAGAGTTATAGAGCGAAGCCTTGGGAGTTTAACCACTGTTTCGGAGAATCAATTTGGATTTATGTCGGGTAGATCTACTATAGAGGCCATTTTCTTGCTTAGGCAAATTATAGAAAAATAGCGAGAGGAACATAAGAGTTTGCATATGATTTTTATTGATTTGAAAAAAGCCTACGATAGAGTCCCCAGAGAGTTAGTTTGGTGGATGCTTGGAAGGAGGAAATGTCTAAATGTTATGTCGATATCATTAAGGATATGTATGAATGGGGCAGCTGGATGTCTAATGAATTCTCAGTATCAGTAAGACACATTAAGGGTCGGCCTTAAATCCATACCTTTTTGCTTTGGTCATGGATGAGTTGATGAGACTTCTTCAAGAATATGTACCTAGGTGCATGTTGTTTGCATAGGATAATGTCTTAATTAATGAGACTAGTGAAAATGTTTAGGTAAAAAAATTAGATAGGTGGCGAGAGACATTAGAGAGTAAAGGTTTTAGAATTAGACGTTCGAAGACAGAATATCTAGTGTGCAATTTTGGTTGTGAATCACGAGGGATGAGTAATTCAATTGAGGTGGAAGTCGTGAAGGTTCCAGAGTGTAAGACTTTTCGATATCTAGGATCTATAATTCAAAAGAATGAGGCTAATGGAGATGTAGACCATAGGATTAAAACTGGTTGAACGAAATGGAGAATGACGTCAGGAGAATTATGCGATAGAAGAATGTTTGCAAGGTTAAAAGGAAAGTGTTACAAGACAATTGTTCGACCAATTATGCTCTACGATTCATAATGTTGTGCTACTAAGGGACAACATACACATAAGATGGCAGTAGTAGAAATACGCATGTTAAGATGGATGTGTGGTAAAACCCGTAAGAATAAAATTATGAATGAAAAAATTAGAAGATACTTAGATATAACGCCATAGAAGACAAAATTTGAGAAAGACGTTTAACGTGGTTTGATCATGTGCAGAGGAGATCAAACACATTGCCAATTAGAAAATGTCTACATTGGCAAGTTAATGGAGAGTATAGACGGAAGGGATGACCGTTGAAAACTTTGATGAAAACGGTGAAGGAAAGCATCATTGAGTTTGGATTAGGCAATGATATGTGAAAAGACCCCATTACTTGGAGAACAAAATACGTATAACTGATCCAAAAATATCTAGAATGGACTTTGATGATGATGATGCTAGTGTAATGATTTATGTTCCAACAACAACAAATGTGAGAATCATTTTGGAGAATATCTAATCTCTTATAAAAATAACAAATAATAAAATGGAAATGAAGAAACGTGGGACGTGGACACAATTAGTAGCAGAAGAAGTTGGTGAAGAAGACCTGCTGACTTGGAAAGAAACTTTGTTAATATAAGACACCTCTAAAAACGGTTTTTGTGAACTCAAAACGAAATTCCCGCGATCACAGAAACTGCACGAAACCCAAACAAGAGAAAAGGAAAATTTCCAACAAACATCTCTCTACTTTTCCATTTCCACTGATTTTCTTCCCAACCAAATATCACCAAATTCCAAAACCCCCATCTCTTTGTTTTTTTTTTCTGCCCAATCCCCATCTCCTTGGTCGGTAAATCTATCTATCATATTGTCATTTTGATGAAATGGGGTGGTGGTTTTTTTATTTGTTTTTGTTTTGATTAACTATGGGGTGATGATGATTTTGTAGGTTGATTGGGGAGAAGAAGAATTTGGATGTGGTGATTTCGAAAAGAGATGGGGAACCTTATGGTGTGTTGCAAGAATAATATGGAGAAGGAGAACCAGACTCCGTCAATTAATCAACAAAAATACACACCTCCATCAAAATCAACAAATCAATATGGTAAAATTAATTTATAATTTTCTTATTTTTGCATTTTTCATCAGTTACAATGTGTCAGTAATGTCCTTCTTTGTATTGCATTTTAGGTTGATTAATGGTATGCATGGTTCTATGCATAAAATCTAATTCCATGGAAATGACGTGGAATTAGAGGGGGTATGTAAGAAGATACAAGTGAGGTTTAAGATGACATTTTAGTAGTTCTTATTCATGTAGGAATTTCAATTCTCATATATGAGAGATTTGATAATTTGTTTCTTTATCTTGTCACTGTGCACTCTTGCATAAACCATTGAGATAGGTTAATTTTCATGGGATTGGATTATATGCAAAATAGATGCCCTAGGTTTCATTGTCTGAAATGGTAACAAATGAGTTCATACATAATGAGGGAAAAACAAAACAGTTCATAGACAAATCCCTAAGTTGCAATCTAAGCATCGTAACATGGCATTGTTAAGTCTATGGATGTCTTTTATGTCTAGGCCACGTTCTGATGGATGTAACTATGCGTTCCCAGTTTAAGGCATGGAACATCAGTTCCATGCCGGGATCATAGGTCAAACAAATTCCTCGAAAATTTGATCGATGCCTTCGGTGACATGCTTAGGAAGATGGTTGGTAGCCATTGTGGATAGAGGGATGGTTGTGTAACAAGGCTAACTTGACCACTCGTCTGACAGAAGTTTACATTTCCGTGCTTGTCATTTAAATGACATTTTCTCATCATGTATAAAATTTGTCTGCAGACAAGAATAACAGTATCATACCCGAGTGAATAATTTTCTTTTCACACAGACCCCATCCTTTTCTTGGTAGTAATTTTATCTTTAATGGTAACCTGTATGCTTACTTACTTTGCTTATTTATATGTTTTGTATCCTTCGCGGCATGGTAAGCTGTTTAGTTGATTGGATCAATTTATATCTTTAACCAGAAATGTTGGTTTTGTTTGATCCACCCGTTCTGTAATTTAGGTAATGATCGATCAGATCCTCGGCCTGCCCAGTCACCAAGGTCTGGAGGAGCTCATGCGAGTCCCAAGGTCTTGCCTATTGAAACGCCAGCTTTATCATTGGATGAACTGAATAGATTGACTAATAACTTTTCAAAGAAGAGTTTATTAGGAGAAGGACCTTATGGCCGCGTTTACCTTGCTACCTTAAGTAGTGGTCAGCCTGCTGCAATTAAGAAGCTAGACCCCAGTACATCAAAAGAGCCAGATTCTGATTTTGCATTTCAGGTGCTTCCGCGACTGACCAAAAATAAACATATAATTCATAGGGACAATGTCTGATTTTATTACTTGTTCTGATGAATTTCCTTTTGCTTTGACAATTGTTATCTAGTTATCAAGAGTTTCTAGAATTAAGAGCGAGAATTTTGTGGAGTTGTTGGGTTACTGTTTGGAGGATGAAAACCGAATCTTGGCATATGAGCATGCCACCATGGGTTCTTTACACGATGTTTTACACGGTATAAAATTTTCTTTCTTTGGTTATCTAACTCTACGTACCATGTGTTTGTTAATCTTGTGGAAGCTAAACTTCTTTTCTTGTTTCTATGCAGGGAAAAAAGGAGTACAGGGTTCTGAACCAGGTCCAATTCTCAGTTGGAACCAAAGAGTCAAAATTGCTCTTGGTGCAGCAAGAGGTCTCGAGTTCCTTCATGAAAAGGTTCAACCTCCTATAGTTCATCGGGATATCAGATCCAGCAATATTCTACTGTTTGATGACTTCTTGGCAAAGGTAGCCGATTTCAATCTGACCAATCAGTCCCCTGATTCAGCCGCTCGTCTGCATTCTACTCGAGTATTGGGAACTTTCGGATACCATGCTCCAGAGTATGCTTATTATCATCTTATACACTTTTTTACTTTCTCATTCTCACACTTGCAACTTCATTTCTAAAATTTGCTGCTACCTTGAGAATTAGAGGAGTACGTCCATGTTATATTTGAAAGCATGAATGTACAAGACGAATGTCCGTAATCTCCTAAACTTGGTCAAACTAAGCTTGACAAACTACTTTGCACGGGATGCATTCCCATTTTTAAGAATCCAAAGTTCGTGTTCTTGGTGGATCATCTCGAACCCAATCCATAGTATATCAACAATGAGTGTCTAATTCTTTTGTAGGGTGACACAAATTTCTAAATGTTCGGCTCTGAAATATGTTCCTTTTTAATTCAGGTATGCCATGACGGGGCAGTTGACTCAGAAAAGTGACGTTTACAGTTTTGGTGTTGTTCTTCTAGAGCTTCTGACTGGGAGAAAGCCAGTAGATCACACTATGCCTAAAGGACAACAGAGTCTTGTTACTTGGGTGTGTTTTCTTTCTAATTTAATCACTTAAATTTGTTTCTCTAGTTCGTTCTAGTTTTGATTGCATTCTTAAATAATGCAGGCAACTCCAAGATTGAGCGAAGATAAAGTTAGACAGTGTGTAGATCCCAAGCTCAATAACGAGTACCCTCCAAAGGCTGTTGCAAAGGTGTTTTCTCGCTTCAATTTTAGCAATCTTGATCTGAACCTCATGTTTTGAAACTAATCTAATATCTCTTTGTTCGGCTTTGACTCTGTGCAAATACATCAGTTGGCAGCAGTTGCAGCATTGTGTGTTCAGTATGAATCAGACTTCCGTCCAAATATGACTATTGTTGTCAAGGCTCTCCAACCACTTTGCCCAAAACCAGCAGGCCCTGATCCCAACCATGTGTAAATTATCAATCTGTTGATTACTCCATCTCCTTTATTATCACACTCCTATTTGATTTAGGTTTTGTACTAAATCCTTTTCAGAAAGAATTTATGAAGTTCAAAATTTGAAATTTATGTGTTGAATATTAAACATGATTTTGATTAGACACATTCATCTCACATATGTATCTAGTAGTGTTTATATACGTAGTTAATAAAGTGCATGTAAGGGGAGGATACATGATGTGTCTAGGTGTTCATGTACACATTAAATGCAGAAAAACTAGAGTCATCTATCTAACCTATAAATACCTATGTAAATCACCCATTTGATAAGAGTGAGCAAAGTAAGAAAATCAGAAAACTAAAATTGAGTGTTTTGTTTTACATCCTCCAATCTCTCCAAATATTTGTGTGTGTCTTCAAAGTATTTTTCAACAAACAGGTATCAGAGCAAGGATGAATGGTACAATTTACAATTCCATTCCAATTTCCTCATCATGTCTAAGACAAATTTGATAATTTGGCAATTCGGTTGAAGGCGTTGCTCGGATCACAAAATGCTTGGGAGGTTGTTGAGAAGGGATATGAAGAACCCGCAAATGAAGCCACTTTAAACCAAGCCCAAAAGGATGAATTGGTGAAAAATAGAAAAAATGATCAACAAACCCTTTCCATTATTCATCAATGTCTTGATGACGCCATGTTTGAGGAGGTGGCAAATGTAACTACAGCAAAGGAAGCGTGGGAGATTCTCCAGACCTCTAACAAAGGTATCGATAAAGTGAAGAAGATTCGACTTCAAACCTTGAGAGGAGAATTTGAAGCTCTTCGCATGAAGGTGGCTGAATCTATTGCGGACTATTTTTCATCAAGAGTTTTGGTGGTGGTGAATCAAATGAAAAGGAATGGAGAGAATGTCAAAGATGTGAGCGTTGTAGAGAAGATTCTCTGCTCTTTGGAACCACGATTTGAGCATGTTGTTGCGATCATTGAAGAGTCTAAGGACTTGGAAGTCATGACTATTGAAGAACTTCAAGGGTCATTGCAAGCCCATGAGGAAAGATTGAATAGAAACAAGAATGAAGCTGTAGAGAAAGTTCTTCAAACAAAGCTTTCTCTAAATGAGAAAGGAGATGCTCACCAACAACAGTTCTCAAGAGGCCATGGCCGTGGACGAGGTAGAGGAGACAAAGAAGGTCAAGACTCATCTTCCAATAATCAAAGGTCCGAAAGAGGACGTGGAAGAGGAAGAGGCAAAGGAAATGCTCCAAGGAGTAATGAAGGGAAATACGATAAGTTACAAATTCAATGCTATAATTGTGACAAGTATGGGCATTATGCATCTGAATGTTGGAATCCACCTCGAGGCCATCAAAAGCAAGCCAATCTTATCAAAGATGAGGAGGAAGTGGCTGAACCAACCTTGTTGTTAGCGCTCAAGAAAGATGAAAGAGAAGAAATATGCTCGTGGTATCTTGACAATGCCGCAACCAACCATATGTGTGGAGATAAAAATAAGTTCGTGGAGCTTGATGAGACGGTGGACGACAATGTTACTTTTGGAGATTCATCAAAGATTTCAATTAGAGGAAAACGCGCAATTTTGATCCACTTGAAGAATGGAGAACAAAGAATCATTCCGGACGTGTACTACGTACCAAAATTGAAGAGTAATATTTAAACTTGAGCCAACTCTTGGAGAAAGGCTATGAAGTCTACATGAAAGATCGCAATTAAGAGATCAATTTGGAAATTCGATAGCCAATGTTTCCATGACTCGCAATAGAATGTTCAAGCTGAGTCTTCAACTTACTGCGCCTATATGTTTGAAGGCTTGTGTCAAAGACTCTTCTTGGTTGTGGCATATGCGGCTTGGACACTTGAATTTTGGAGGACTAAAGCTATTGAAGGAACATGATATGGTGAAAGGGATTCCTTCCATAGACCAACCAAATCAACTTTGTGAAGGGTGTCTTTAAGGAAAACAATTTCGAAAATCATTTCCAAGGGAGTCAACTACGAGAGCTACGAGGCCGTTGGAGCTTGTGCACACAGATATATGTGGACCAATCAAGCCATCTTCATTTGGTAACAATTGCTACTTCTTATTATTCATTGATGATTTTAGCCGTAAAACATGGGTTTATTTTCTGAAACAAAAATCAGAGCCTTTTGTTGTCTTTCAAAAATTTAAGGCTTTTGTTGAAAAAAAAATTGGCCATGATATTAAAGCCTTAAGATCTGATAGGGGAGGCGAGTTTATGTCTAATTAGTTTCTTGCTTTTTGTGAGAAAATGGAATCTGTCGTCCTTTAACGGTTCCTAGATCACCTCAGCAAAATGGAGTCGAAAGAAAAAATAAATCTATTCTTAATATGGCGAGAAACATGTTGAAGTCTAAGAAGATGCCAAAAGAATTTTGGGGTGAAGCTGTTTCTTGTGCAGTTTACTTATCCAATCGAAGTCCAACAAGGAGTGTGAAGGACTCGACGCCCCAAGAAGCATGGAGTGGAAGGAAACCAAGTGTGTCTCACTTGTGTGTTTTTGGAAGTCTTGCATATGTCCATGTGCCTGATGAGAAGAGGTCTAAGCTGGATGATAAAAGTCAGAAATTTGTGTTTATTGGCTATGATGCGAGCTCAAAAGGCTACAAGCTTTATGATCCAAGCTCTTGAAAAGTCTTGATCAGCCGAGATGTGGAGTTTGACGAAGCAGGCGAATGGGATTGGAGTTCCAACAAAGAAGAAAAATATGATTTCTTTCCTATCTTAGAAGAAGAAGAAGATGCAAGTGGAGTTCAAAAAGAGCAAGCTACTCCTCCATCCTCTCCAACCAACTCTCTAGATCATGTATCTTCATTCGAAGCAAGTTCCAGCAAAAGAGCGCCACGATACAGGAATATTCAAGATTTATATGAAGAGTCAGTGTCGATGGAGGACTTGAGTCTATTCTGTCATATGGCGGATGTTGAACCTATGAGGTTTGATGAGGCCTTTAAAGATCAGAAGTGTAAAGATGCTATGGATGAAGAAATCAAAGCGATTGAGAAAAATAATACATGGGAGCTTACAACGCTTCCACGAGGAAAGCATGCCATCGGTGTCAAATGGGTGTACAAGACAAAAAATAATGCTAAAGGAGAAGTTGAAAGATACAAGGCAAAATTAGTTGCCAAAGGCTACAGTCAGCGTGCAGGTGTAGAATATGATGACGTATTTGCTCCCGTTGCTCGATTAGAGACGATCAGATTGTTAATTGCTCTTGCTGCCCAAAACCAATTGAAAATATATCAAATGGATGTGAAGTCAGCTTTCTTAAATGGCCTACTTGAAGAAGAAGTCTATGTTGAGCAGCCCATGGGATATACTGTGAAGAGGCATGAAGAGAAGGTTTTGAAGTTGAATAAGGCCTTATATGGCCTGAAACAAGCACCGAGGGCATGGAACAATCGGATCGACAACTATTTCCTTGAACAAGGATTTATTAGATGTCCTCATGTATATGCTTTATATTCTAAAGTGCTTGAAAATGGCGATGTGATGTTTGTTTGCTTGTATGCAGATGATCTTATTTTTACTGGGAGCAATCCAAGCCTCTTTGAAGATTTCAAAAGGGCGATGATTGATGAGTTTGAAATGACCGATATTGGCCTCATGTCTTATTATCTTGGAATTGAGGTGTAGCAAATGGAGGAAGGGATTTTCATTTCACAAGAAGCTTATGCAAAA
This sequence comes from Berberis vulgaris, assembly GCA_963556465.1. NCBI lineage: Eukaryota > Viridiplantae > Streptophyta > Magnoliopsida > Ranunculales > Berberidaceae > Berberis > Berberis vulgaris. The sequence goes on along the minus strand of OY747129.1, from coordinate 79,462,859 downwards.
GTTCTCAAGAAGTTCAACATGGAAAGATCCAATTCAGTAAGCACCCCCATAGAGTGTGGATTGAAGTTGTCAAAGTTTGAAGAAGAAGAGAGAGTAGATCCAACTTTATTCAAAAGACTGGTTGGAAGTCTACGATATTTGACATGCACCAGGCCAGATATTTTATTTGGAGTTGGATTGATTAGCCGTTTTATGGAATGACCAACCACGACTCACTTGAAGACTGCCAAGAGGATTCTTCGTTATATCAAAGGAACTCTTGATCATGGGATATTTTATTCATCTTCTACTGAGTTCAAGTTAGTGGGTTATTGTGATAGTGATTGGGCTGGTGATAATGATGATAGGAAAAGCACCACCGGATTTGTTTTCTTTATGGGAGATGCAGCTTTTACATGGAGTTCAAAGAAACAATCAATTGTGACGCTATCTACTTGTGAAGCTGAATATGTGGCAGCCACTTCATGTACCTGTCGTGGACGATGGTTAAGAAAGTTGCTAGAAAGTTTGCACCTAGAACAAAAGGAAGCTACAAGATTTTTATTGACAACAAATCAGCTCTTGCATTGGCAAAGAATCCGGTGTTTCATGATCGAAGCAAACATATCGACACACGATATCATTTCCTTAGAGAGTGCATCACGAGAAAGGAGGTGGAGCTCAAGTATGTGAAATCGAGCAAATTGCAGATATTTTCACCAAGCCATTGAAGGGTGATACTTTTCACAAATTGAAGATATTGCTTGGAGTCATCAAAAAATCAAGTTTAAGAGGGGGTGTTGAATATTAAACATGATTTTGATTAGATACATTCATCTCACATATGTATCTAGTAGTGTTTATGTATGTAGTTACTGAAGTGCATGTAAGGGGAGGATACATGATGCGTCTAGGTGTTCATGTACACATTAAATGTAGAAGAACTAGAGTCATTTATCTAACCTATAAATACCTATGTAAATCACCCATTTGATAAGAGTGATCAAAGTAAGAAAATGAGAAAACTAAAATTGAGTGTTTTGTTTTTTATCCTCCAATCTCTCCAAATATTTGTGTGTGTCTTCAAAGTATTTTTCAACAATTGACATGGTAACTCTAAAAAGTTTCATGAAGAAGAATGCAGCCACACTAGCTAAATAACGGCGGATATTTATCTATTGATATGAGATCTGTATTTGATTACTATAAAAATTATGTTAAGAAACCCCCTGAATCTACGGTGCCTGGTGGTACCAGGCACCGTAGATGTGCATCGAGATAGGAACACCAGACACCAAATAGGCACCCTGGACCAGGCACTAAGAAACCATTTACTTACTACGTCTGAACTACCACCTGTTTGATTGCACATTAGTATTCAAGTCTGAAGATCATTCTCAAACTGATCATAATTTTCAGCGCGATTAACACCTACTTGCACTTTCCCCCAATGAAAACGATTTACTGATAAATCTACATGCGCATACAATTTGCACAATCTACAGCCGCTACTATTAGCAACCACCACCACTACATGTACACAATCTCCTCACAACCATTATTGCCACTCCTTATGATCATTGAATTCCAGTTTGGTTAGTCCCATGGCTGAAAACTTCAAATGCATATTATCCACTCAGTGTTTCCAACCAAACATGCATGCATACAAGACCTACCTTAAAAGTCAAGTCAAATCATCCAATAGCATCTACCTTAAAAGTCAAGTCAAATCGTCCATAAGGCCTACCCTTCCATGAAAGTCCCCAAATGACTGGTCTAAGTTTGAAGCTCATAAGCAAAAGAAAGCATGGACTTTAGGCTACCAAAAACAAATTTAAAAAGGGAATTACAGAATAACTTAGTACATTGGTCAACATTCTCCATAGTATGAACTTAACACATCACATTTTTATTTTCTGTAGTAAGACAATTATATTGAAAAGAAATTTATACTTGCTTTACTATATAGTATAAGAGCAACCTTCGGCAAAATATGAAATACAAAGTAATTGTCTATCAACATCTTGCTTCGCCAGATCTCATTCATTATGACCAATTGAAACCAAATCCTTTGAGAAGACAAAGATGATAAGTTTCTAAAATCATCTCCCATGGGATTGACCAGTTTAAAGGAGCAACCACTCCAAATATCATTAAAAATATGGCCTATTAGAGAACAACAAAAACTTGAAATTTTATTTAACCACTTCAATCAGAAACTTGTAGTTACCTTTACTCTAACTTCGAATTAAACAATATGGAAACTTTGGTGAAAGCCGAACATCACTATAATATTTCGAGCTTTTTATTACTTACATACTAATATTGAAGTGAAATCCAACTTCAGTATGTATATATACACTAATGAATAAAAAGTAACATAGCGATGAAGATACAAATAGAATTGAGGGATAAGTTTGAAGATCCCCGGAGCATTTCAATCACGGTAGAGCTCTGAAGGAAGTCGAGGCGAAACTCGAACTTGAAGAGGTTTCAACTTATAGAGTATTAATCCAAATCCCTCTTCCAAATCAATACTCTCACCTGGAAGTGTCTCAAGTTCAAACGCTTGCAATACTCTTGCCAATGTAATATGCATTATGTGAAGGGCCAGCCCTGATCCAGGGCAAGACCTTCTGCCTGACCCAAATGGCAATAGCTCAAAATGCTGCCCTTTAACATCAACATCTTTATGCGTCGTTAGGAACCGCTCTGGAAGGAACTGATCTGGGTCTGCCCACACAGTTGGATCACGATGTATCATCCATGCATTTACAAAGAGGCCAGTGCCACGTGCAATGTGGTATCCTCCCACTTGGCAATCCTCCATTGCCTCGTGAGGTACTAGAAGAGGTCCAATTGGGAACAATCTGAAGGTTTCTTTGAGGACAGCTTGTAAGTAGGTTAAACTGGAAACATCTGACTCCTCTACAAGCCTTTCCTTGCCAACTTTGGTGTCTAGTTCTTGTTGCACTTTGGTTAATGCTTCACGGTTGCTTAGTAGAAGTGAAATTACCCAAACTATTGTGTTTGACATGCTGTCCACTCCAGCCAGTAATTGTGTCTGCATGTTTGGAGAAAATTTTGATTAGGACAAAATAATTTCATCAAACAACGGGATCCATATATATATATATATATAAGTGAACAAAGCATGGCTTAAGAGATTTACCAAGACTAAGGATTTGATCATCTTATCAACGTCATGTATTTCTGACAACTTCCCATTTTTCTCCATCGACAACAACACATCAATGAAATCCCGGCTGCTATCATTAGAACTGTCTTTTGCACGATGTTCATCTAACCAATTCTGCATGACGAAATCCATATCCGCTTGTGTCTGTTTCATGGCTTTAGCATCCCCTTTGAAATCAAACCAAGCAAGAAATGGCAAAGCGTCATAAATCCCGGAAGTCCCAAGATGGTGATTGAAGTTCTTCACGGCACTGCGAAACTTTTTTGACATTTCCTCGTCAGATTTTGCCACATTGTTTCCATAGTACCTCTTTCCAGCTACCGTTTTCATGAGCACATTGAACATTAAGCACTCCAACTCGCCTTTAAACTCAAGGTTCAAGGCTTTCTTTCCATTTTCAATCCACATCTCATGCAAACTGTTCACCCATGTTGTAACTTCAGCAGACCGTACAGACTTAAGCATGGAAAGACGACGGGCAGAGAAGAGTTCCACGGTGGCAATCTTGCGAGTTTCACGCCATTCTGGACCGTATGGTGCAAACCCCATGACCGAGTGGTCATAGGCCATAAGTTTTCCAGCTATGGTTGTAGGTCTAGTGGCGAAAGCCTGATCATTTGTGGTGAAACATTGCTTGGCTAATTCCTTAGTGCTAACAATAAGTGTAGGGGTCATTCCCATGCGGATTTGGAAAACAGGGCTATATCGCTCAGCGATTGTAGCAAAAGCTCGGTGGATTTGTGTAGATGACATGAGAAGGGGAAGGTGACCAATAATTGGCCATGCACCAGGTGGTTGAGGTGGGGCATTTCTAGGTTTGATGGTGTTGGTGCTGGTTTCATTGCTATGTTTCTTAGTTTTTGACCAAACCTTAAGGAGCAAAAGAAGCAGAGTTGCAACAAATATGAGGGTTGCTTGCACAAGCAGACTAAACTCCATGTTTTAATTTGTTTCAAGGTAAGAAATAAGAACAAGAGCTTATAACTAGAGATGCTGTATGAAGAATTTGGTGAAGGAGAGATGGTATTTACAAGCCAGGGAAGTAGTAGTTGTTACGGTCCACTGCTATCAATGTTTGAATGTAACATTGATTATGCATGATTTATAAAATATATTTGGTGATAAGGTAAGACTTAGTTTGTGTCAAAATTAGTTGCTTAAGATCTGCAACTGTTGAATACGACTATGAAACTCATCGATATACAAATGATATGCCATCCGACATGACATCTCCATCCATGTGAAATTCAATTACATTATAATAAGTCGCACCCTCACATATGAAAACATCAGATTTAGTATTGAGAGGCCACACAATTAAACAGTACTGTTAAAGGTGCAATATTAGTACAGATATTTCTGAAATGAAACACGTACTTACAACATTGATATATAGCTTTGGTAAGAGAACAACACAAACCAATCCAGATCCATTTTGATGAGTACCATATAAAGTTTGAAGATCTATTCGAGACGGTTCCAACAGCATGTGGCATGTACATGGGAAACATGCCGTAGATGTCTGAATTTTCTTGGGGCTTAGTAAGATTCAGGTTAATTGAAGTTTTCAGTATTCAATTTTTTTTCTCAAGATTCATTAGCATTTCCAAGGCTTGTTCTATGTAAATTTTATTTAGTCGGTCAATTATAATTTGCGCATAATTTTCCTGTGTCAAACACAAACCGCCAAACTAGCACGCAGTGTGCCAGTTCATTTCTTTTTACGGCAATTGTTTTTCTTTTTCAAAGGGTTTGAATCGTGATGTAAAGATTCAGTCTCAACAAAAGAAAATTAAACACAATACCAAATTTTTATAGATTACTTCTTGTACGTTATCCATATCATAGTGTGTAATAAACAATCTCGACTCTCATTTCCTACTCTTTCATGACACTGATCGAGGGGTCATTTGTTTACATCTTGAGCAATTCATCCCTACAATAGAACAACTCTTTTGAAACTGTACGTGTGTGCGAATAAAACTCTAGTCTATGATCACAACTCTTTGTGTACTAAAAATTATTTATGTTTTCTAATGAAAATCATACTTGAAATTGAAATTGATAATAGAGTAGAGAAGCAGTTGATGCATGAAGCGCGCGCAAATGCTGGGAGAAATAACAATAAACTGCAATAAATAATACATCAAATATTTGACCGCACGTTCATATTGTATTATATTTGAAATATTTTGAAGTCCCAAAATTTATTTTCATCTTGGTTTCATGTGCGAACAGTGCGACTTTTACTGCACAAGGGAACCACGTTGGTTAAAATTTTTTTTGATATAAATGCACACGGGAACCACGTTGGTTTTAATATAAATCAGTCATATTTTAGTATTTTGTCAATTAATTATAGGAAGAACGAGTCATTCTTCACAACTTTAAATATGGTTATTAGTAGTCAACAAAACTATTATTATATATATATATAAACAAACCAGATAGAATAGTCAAAAAAAAAAAAAAAAAAAATTGACACAATAGATGGACCACTTTTTTTTTTGGTTAGCTAGCCAAATAGACCTTAAGACTTCATCAGCATAGGGGATCATATTAAAGGTTCTATATCCACTAACGGCATGCTCTCATTTCAAAAATAAAAAATAAAAAAAATGGCGTTTTACCATAACAACAAATTTCCAGTACTCTTTCGACTTGATTGCTCCATATTTTTGGTTTCAGAAACATGTCATAAATCTAATAGGGGATCATATTGAAGGTTTTTTTTTTTAAAATCAAATGAGGAACAAAATCATGGTTGTTATCGATCATGTGACTAAGTGATACCATTTGTAACTGGTCAACCACTGAACCATCACATCTTTGGCTTCATAATTGAGTTTACTGCTCGATAGAAAATCCTTGCTTACTCACGAAATTTCAAAATCTTGTTAATTTATTGTTCCTCTATAGAAAAGTTTCAGAATGAAAATTCTTGAGAGCCAGTAGAAAAGTTCCTTGTCAGAATGAAATATTCGGTTAGGGTCTCTATCAGCAAGAAGTGTAAGTGAGGACAGATGACTTTTGTGATGTGATGAATCCCATTTGTGAATAGAGAACATCACCACGATAAGTTTGGAAAATACCCAACACCACAACCTCTAAAAACCCATAACCATGGTGGATTTTTCGATCAGCAGTGCTTGCCACTTATCGACTAAAAACTACATCATAACACCTTCACAACATTTGACTCAAAAAGGAAAAAACTATCTTAAAAACACATCACAAATATTTCAAAAATTAGGATTAGGCCGGTTTGGTTGGAAAAACCAAGAAAGAAATGGGAAAGGCATATCACAAATAGTTTAAAAAATTAGGAGTTTTTCAAGTCATTTTCGGAACATTATAATGTTTCATATTATGAATTTTCATGCAGAGTGGCTTTAGAGTTCGATAACAAAAAGTACATGGAGTATACTCCAAAAAAAAAAAAAAAAGGGTAATTAACTTACCAATCATGAGATGTATAAAACCTTGTGACGGTGTATCTCCTTATGGAGAGGTATTGTTCTTGAATTTCTTATTATATATTAATATAAAGGTTAGGGAGTTCTTAAAACCTTGCTTACCTTCCAAAAAAAAAATAAAAAGTTCGAGTATTGATTTGATCCATCGGATTGAATAGGTTTGAACCTAACCAAGTAAAATCCAGCTAACGAAACAATTTCGATCTATTCGCTGTCACTTTTCTTCCATTGTAAAGAACAAATCAATGGCATGAGGTTTGGGTGATTTGTGTTGTTTAATAAAAACGTGTCTTCAGATCTCAAACCGTATAAGATGGAGGTTGCAATTTATATATATATATATATATTTCTGAACAATGCACATCTGATGAATTTGCAACTTAACTAAAACATTAAGGAAGTAGTTGAGAGCAATAAAGTGCTTTCATTTATCAACCTCAACAATTAACTTGTAACTAAATGAGAAGAAATCTCAGTGTGAGGTAATACCTTTTCATATACAAACAAATACCAATGCACTAATTAGATTAGAAAAACATGAAATTCCTTAAGCCCATGAACTTCAAACAAAACCACTGATGGTCAAAATATTATTATTTTTTTCCTTCGTCAAATGCTGTGCTGTGAGTAGTGACGATGGTGATGGAGGAGTTTGTATGACTTGTATCTGTGCTGAAGTTATTATTAGTCAATAAGTCACACAACCTGTTCTGAAAACCCTTGGATTGTGGCAATTCCGTCGAACCATCATTTATTTGTTTATTTTGATGTTAGAGGGTTGCTGTGGTGATGTTTTCTTTACCTGGGATTCACCGCGAGCGCGTGTATTGATTCAATGTGGTCAGTAAGTGGTTTTTTTTTTTTTTTTTTTTTTTTTTAATTGTATCATATTATCATTTTTTCTTACAAATTTACTTTCATGAAGAGGTGATGTTGGTGGTGGAGGTGATTGTAGTGGTGAAACCCGCCACTGAATCAGTGGTAGAAGATGAAAAGCAAGAGTAGCATCATCAAAAGAGAAAGCATCAATCACATTTCTATGGATTGAAGAACAAATTTCAATCTCTACTACATATAGAATATCCTAGGCGATTTGATTTAATGAACACAATTGTGAGAGCTTTCAAAATTGCTACTTGATAGATTGGTTTGATTAATCCTAACAATCTGAGTAATTAGATTAGTAATTTCTTATTTTTTAAAATTATTTTCTTCTAATGAGTTCAAGCACCAAAACAAGATGACTTGCAGCCCTAATTCTACGGTGACTGGTCCAAGGTGCATGTTTGGTGTCTGGTGGTACCAGGCACCGTAGATGTGCATCGAGATAGGATTTACGGTGCCTAGTACCAAACAGGCACCCTGGACCAGGCACCGTAGTAATGCTCGATTTACAAAGTTTCAACAGTACAAAGCATGGAATTGAACGGGTTAAGAAAAGAAACTATATGCAGCATACAAAAACTCAGAAAAATAAGGTGGTACTGCAGATCGATAGAGACCCCATATGCGTGCTTCATAATGTATAAAGAAAAATCATCAAAAATAATTGGTCAAAAGGGTTGGTATTGAAAAAACTTCAGGAAACATCGATGGCAACTATCATGAATGGACAACAATTTGTATTAATCAGCATGGAGTCGTCATGTATATAGACTACAAAATTCATATATAGCAACAGCAATATTAAGTCGTCTTCTCTCCTAACTTTCCTTCTACTTAATTTGTCCAAATTCATAACTAGACAAGGTAAGGAAATTACAGCAATATTAAGTCGTCTTCTCTCCTAACTTTCCTTCTACTTAATTTGTCCAAATTCATAACTAGACAAGGTAAGGAAATTCCATGAAACTGCTATTTTCAATCTTCAAATAAGTTGGATAAACTCATAATCTCAATCATTAAGGATCGACTACTTCTGTTTTCTGTGCATCAGATTTCTCCCCATATGTTCATCAATCATGATTGACTTAATCTCCAGTCTATTAGATCGATCAAAATTGAACCAAACAAGGAGCAAGTCTTAAGAGTGTCGATTTCGCTGGTGCATAAAAGTGTGATGTACTAGTCAAGCACAAATTCTTCTTAAAATTGTTGATGAAGTCGTATGGCCTAATAGGCTAGCTAGCCGAAAAAGATGACTATTAATCAACATTTGACTAATTTATTTAGTTTTGTTTATATAACATAACAGCATATTAGTTGACTACTAATTATATTTATATCAAGAATGACCTCTTCTTCATATTATTGATTAACAAAATACCAAAATGCCTACTTAATGACCATATGCCCAAATAAAACCAGCGTGGCTCCAGTGTACAGTAAATATGTCGTATTATATGATTACTAAATAATATTTTGGGATATATATATATATATATATATATAGGAAATATTCAAGTATACAATACAGTAGGAACATTAACAATACATTTCAAGCATCAACTGCGCGCTATACTCTTTCCTATTTGTATATCTAGTGAGGTTATAGAAAAAAAAATTAAAAATTAAATTATATATATATATATAGTTTTCCATTAATGAGAAACATGAGAACATGGTTTTTATGTTCCGAAGGAATTTAATGAAGTCGATTTACGTCGTACTCGTAAAAAAGACTTTAAATGGGATTTAATATGCAAACAACAATGTAGCACAAGTGATACGATCTTGTCGCATTGATCTTGAATATTTATAAAAATAAATGATAAATGTGTTCTAATGAGGGAACCACAACCTCCAATAAGATAATTCGAGGAAACTCAAATCTTCCCAAAACAATATTGTGTTTAAGATGAAGATTTCCAATGTTGATTTTTTTTTTTTTTTTTTTTTTTCATTGTCACTATTGAAATAGAGTTGGTACATAATTAATACTCCTAAATAACTCTCACTCCAACACCCACTATCAAGTTACATGCCACAAATAGTGGAACTCTAAGAGGGTATTTATTTTTCTTCTGAATAGAATCAAAAGTCTTAATAAGAAGTGGGACATTCTATTTAGGGTATTTTTTTAGTTCTGATGAGAAGTTAAACTTCTTATTGGAATAAGCAATAGGAGGGTGCTGATCACTTAGCACTGATTGCTTAATAAAAATTCATCCCAATAACAACCACACAATAAATTTTTAATAACTACTATGTTCCCCCTTCTCCACTAACCATCCCCTCTTCTCCACCTCCTTTCTATCACGCGAGCAATGTCGCCACCCCCACCCTCCTCCTTCTCCTCTTCTTTCTCTTTCTCTTGAGATTGTACGAGGAATGTGTTAGAATTATGGGATTCTATTTCCATATTTATGGGTTATGTTCTCATATTTCTTTCCCTTTTTTCATTCCCTAGAGTCCTCTGTATTTCCTCCTTATTCGTCCTCATTATTTTCTTCATTAATTTCCTTCTTGATTATATTTTCTTTGATTATATTCTTTGCATATAAATAGGATTTAATGTAAGTTTGAGGAAATAACATTCAATATAAGAATATTCTTTCAATTGTGTTCTTAACTTTTGTTCTTGACATGGTATCAGAGCCATGTTTCGTATTCTCGGTTATTGTTTCTTAACTATGACTAATTCAAAAAATAGTTGTGAAGATTCTTTAACAGGGAAGACTGAACTTACTGCTTTAATTACTCCATAACGGCTGGATGGTAGTAATTACATCGAGTGGTCCTTGAATGCTCAAAATAAAATTCGTGGGAGAAGACGTTGGGATTTTATTTCGGGTACTAAGGTTGCTCCAAAAAGACACTAAATCATATGAGTATGAAGCGTAGGAGGATGAAAATTGTTTAGTAAATCTTGGCTCTTTGATGTGATGACAAAGGATATCGGATATCTTTTTCTTCGGTTGTCTACGGCCAAGGAAATATGGGAAGCAGTCAAGCAAACTTATTCTGTCAATCAGGATGCATCAAAGGCATATCAATTATATTGCGAGGTAATTTCTGTCCGCCAAAATGGAGGTTCTGTTATTTCTAATTTTGGCAAACTACGAAAGTTATGGCAGGAATTCGACGATATTGAGCATTGTACTATGGAGTGTGCCAATGATATTGAGAAGTATACCACAAAGATTAATTCAATTCCCAACGTGTGTATGTGTTCTTGGCTGGTCTTGACACTCATTTAGATGGGGTTCGTGGTCGTGTACTTGCTGTTATACCACTTCCAAACATACAAACCGTTTATGCAATGGTTTGTATCGAAGCTAATCGCCAAGATGATATGCTTGGAGGAATGATCGGAAGTGTACTCACTGATTCAGTGGTGTTTGAAAGTGTACTCACTAATCAACCAATGGTGTCGAAAGTGTACTCACTGTAATGGTGATAATCATGTGGTGGATACAATCTTCAAACTCCATGGATATCCGGATTGGCACCCAAAAAGCAATAAGGTGTCTCAGGTGTCCAGTTCTAAGGTGTATGACTCTGATCTGAAAGGGAATCTAACCACAACTATCAGATTTTCTGCCAAGTCAAGTACGTCTAACCCTGCTAGTAAGCTTTCATTTTTTACTCGAAATAGTGATTGGATAATTGACTTTGGTGCAACGGGTCATATGACTTGTGATCGTTGTAGGTTTAGTTATTTATTTTCTAGGTGTTACAAAACTACCATTACTAATGCCAATGATGTATCACCTTGTTGGAGTTGGTATACTTCTTTTATCTCCCACATTAACTATCAAAGATGTCTTGTTTGTTCCCTCTCTAAATTGCAACATTCTCTCTATTAATCAGTTAACCAAGTCTCATAATTGTGTTGCTCTATTTTTCCTACTCATTGTGTTTTTTTAGAACATCCATACCAAGGAGAAGATTGGCAGTGGTAAACAAAGTGACGGATTGTACTATCTGGAGGATGGGTTCCAACGATCTAACAGAGAAGGGAAAACTTACTTGGTAAATGAAAATTTGGTTGACAAGAAAAAAGAAGAGATTTGGTTATGGCATGGAAGACTAGGACATCCCTCATTTAGTTATCTTAGGAGATTGTTTCCATCTTTATTCAGTGTGCGTAGTGTTTCAAATTTTATTTGTGAAACTTGTTTCATGGCAAAGAGCCACCGTACTGTTTTTCATTTGAGTCATAAAAAATAGCTCTTCCTTTTTCATTAGTACATTCAGATGTTTGAGGTCCAGTACCACTTTCTACTCATAATGGGATGAAGTGGTTCGTTACACACCTTCTAGTGCCTTGAATTTTAGAAGACCGTTGGATGCTCTTTCTGATCATTGTATTCTTCCCTAGTTGTTCTTCTAGCTCCTCGGGTTTCTGGGTGTGTAGTCTATATTCACTTACATCCACATCAACTTACTAAGCTTGATTATCGAGCCTTGAAGTGTGTGTTTGTTGGGTATGGAATGAATCAGAAAGGCTATTGGTGTTATTATCCTTCTTCGAGAAAATTTTATGTTTCCATGGATGTTGTCTTTCATGAGAAAGAACTCTTTTACACATCACCGACTACTGATTCGTCACTTCAGGGGGAGAATCAAAATAAAGTGTTTTATCATGAAGACTTGGATTTTTTTTTTCCCTTTGAATTCAGATTTTCCCAATAACCAAACAACCGAAGGTTCTCTCGAAATCCATCCTTTGGTGGCCGAAGATAGCTTGACACCTACAATTGCTTAAGCAAATCCACTCCATGATATTATATTGTCTCCTAACACTTCACCAGAACCACTGAGTTAATCTTCTCCTGAAAATCCATTAAAGGTACTTTCTAATCCTACTGTTGTTGATGATAGTATTGATCTTGAGTCTCAATTGTCCCAATATCACCTTCCACCCCGTTCTAACCGTGGCATACCACCTATTAGATATGAACTTGATCCTAAAACCAAAGTTAGATATCCCATTAGTAATCATGTGTCTTCCCAAAAGTTGTCCAAGTCATATGCGTCTTATGTACTGCAATTATCATAGTCTCTATCCTAGTAAAATGCAGGAAGCTTTAGCAGATACTAGATAGAACAATTCTATGGCAGAAGAAATGACAACACTTGAAAGAAATGCTACTTGGGAACTTGTGCATTTACCTAAAGGAAGAAAAAATTTGTGGGATGTAGATGGGTATTTGTTATCAAGCACAAGGCAGATGGAACCGTTGACATAGCTCGACTGGTTGCAAAAGGGCATACACAGTCATATGGGGTTGATTATCAATAGACTTTTGCACCGGTTGCCAAACTTAATACGGTGAGAGTGCCTTTGTAATTGGCAGTCGATCGAGATTGGCTACTTCTGTAGTTCGATGTAAAATATGTTTTCTTGCATGGAGATCTTGATGAAGAAGTGTATATGGATCCTCCTCCAGGTATGGCGAAGTACTCAGATAGAATGATGGTTTGTAAACTCAGTAAGGCTTTGTATGGGTTGAAGCAATCTCCAAGAGCTTAGTTTGGTAAATTTACCAAGTCAATGAAGAATTCGGCTATAAACAAAGCAACTTTGATCATACTTTGTTCTTAAAGCATAGGAAGGGTAAAATGACTGCTTTAATTATCTATGTTGATGATATGGTGGTGACAGGTGACGATCATGATGAGATTGATAGTTTACAACGACACTTGGCCTCAGAATTCGAGATGAAGCAGCTCGGTGACTTGAAATACTTTCTTGGGATTGAAGCAGCTCGATTGAAACATGGTATTTTCTTTATCTCAAAAGAAATATATTCTCGATCTATTAACTGAAACAGGGATGCTTGGATGTAAGCCTGTTGATATTCCTATTGAGCATAATCACAAGTTATTTCATTGTTTGGATACACCTTCTAATGATAAAGGGAAATACCAAGGGTTTGTGGTGAAATTAATTTATTTGTCTCATACTAGGCTAGATATTGCTTATGTGATCTGTGTAGTGAGTCAACTTATGCATGATCCTCGTAAACCTCACATGGTTGTTGTGGAATGCATATTGAGGTATTTGAAGTCTGTTCCGGGTAATGGGTTACTATTCACCAAACATAATCACCTGAAGGTAGAAGGCTATACTGATGCAAATTGGGCAAGTGTAGCAGACAATAGAAGATCTACTTCAGGGTACTTCAAATTTATATAGGGAAACCTTGTGACTTGGAGAAGTAAAAAGCAACCGGTAGTAGCAAGATCTAGTGAAGAAGCTGAGTACAGAGGAATGACTTTTGGGGTATGTGATTTACTTTGGTTGATAAACTTGTTGAGGGATTTAGGTGTTAACGCCAAAGATGCAAAAAACATGTACTGTGATAATACATAAGCTATTGAGATTTCTCATAATCCGGTTCAACGTGATCGGACAAAACATGTAAAGGTTGACAGACATTTCATCAAAGAGAAACTTGAAGCGGGAATTATTATCTTTCCATTTGTGGAGTCTGAAAAATCAACTAGGTGATGTCCTTACCAAAGTTGTAGCTAGCAAGGCACTTGGTGACTCTTTAGACAAGTTAGCCATGTGCGATATCCATGCTCCAACTTGAGGGGGAGTGTTAGAATTTTGGGATTTTGTTTCCATATTTATGGATTTTGTTCTCATATTTCTTTCCATTTTTCATTCCCTAGAATCCTCCTTATTTCCCCATTATTCTTTCTCCTTATTTTCCTCATTATTTTCTTCTTTAATTTTCTCCTTGATTGTATTCTTTGTGTATAAATACGATTCAATGTAAGCTTGAAGAAATAACATTCAATATAAGAATACTCTTTCAATAGTGTTCTTAATTTGTGTTCTTGACATAATGGAGAGGGATATAGGGTTTTTTTGTTACTGGAAAGGGGATCTCCAAGGTGTTTGGAAGAGAGAAAATAGATGAAGAAGGGGAGTTAATGTGAGTTGTTTGTGGTGGCGGTGAGAGTTGTGGTGGGGCAAAAATGTCAAAAAAAAACTTTAAATCGGCAACTAAAAATAAACATTTTTAATTTTACAACTTCTAATCAACAGCTCATTTAGAAGTAAAACAAACAGTTCATTCAGAAGTAAAACAAAGAGGGTGTTTGTTTTTGCTTCTGAACGGAGTCAGAAGTCTTAATAAGAAGTGGACCACCTTGTTTAGAGTGTTTGTTTTTAGAGTGTTTGTTTAGAAGTCTTAATAAGAAGTCAGAAGTCTTAATAAGAAGTGGAGGGTGTTTGTTTAGAGTGTTTAGAACTTCTGATTGGAGTAAGCAACAGAGAGGTGCTCATCACTTAGCACTGAGTGCTGAGTGAAAAATTATTCCAATAATAACCTTAACAAAATTATATAATGACAATTGCTGCCCCATCTTCATAAAAATAAGTAGGGCTAAATTTTGACGACACACCTTCATTCTCTTCACCAAGCATTGTGATTCTACGTACCTTCACAAGGACTCTGTAAGAAACTTATCTCCTTTTTCTCCATCTTTCTTTTCTTTCTCTGTATTTTCAAAATTTTCTTCACCACTCCCACTCTCCCTTCATGTATATTTTCAAGCTATTAGCATATAGTTTTTATGCCTTATGTGTATCAGAAGAAATCAAATCAAATAACTCATGTTTGAATTAACGATTTCATCAAATAACTAGAATTGAAATTGTCATTAAAATGCCACAAACGTATTGCTCAGATTCAACAATATTTATGTCATAAATTTTTTCAGCTCAGTGGGGAAAAATTGTCAAACGGTTCTCATTTAGCACCTAAAAACAAACACCTTTTAATTTTACAGCTTCTAATCAGCAGCCCATTTAGAAGCAAAACAAACAGTTCATTCAGAAGCTCATTCAGAACTTCTAACTCCAGTAGAAGTTAGCTTCTAAGCACTTAAAAAAATGCCCTCAAACAGTTCATTCAGAAGCTCATTCAGAACTTCCAACTCCAGTTAGAAGTTAGCTTCTGGAAACTTAAAAAAAAAAAAAAAAAACACCACCTAAAACAAGGTGCAAGCAAACCTAATAACTACCCAAAGACCATTTGACCAATTTACTTAAACTCCTGTAACATTAATTATGTACATAACATTCCTATTACCGTAAAAACAACCTCGTCCTCAATGTTGGATATTTACAAAAGGCAGTGACTATTTGGCACCACAACTTACTCTCACCCGCACCACTCATCTTTATCTTATAAATTTTTTTACCTTCTCTCCCACACCACCCAGAAAAACCGTTATTCATTTTCTTCTTATCTCACCCTCTTTTCTCAAGAACAACAACAACAACCCGGAAGGGATAGTGAGGAAGAGGCGATCGATTGCAAGGGACAGTAAGATACGACCAACAATGCCGAGAGATAAACAAGATGGAACCACTATCGCCCGTCTCCATCTTCTTTTTCTCCTTCCCCTATCCATCTTCTTCTTCTCCCCCTTCCCTTCTCCCATTTTCCCCACTATCTTTTCTTCTCCCACTCTATCTCAGTTCCCCTTTCTTCTTCTCCCATTCTTTCTTCTTCTCGCACAAGTCGTCGCCCCTTTCCCTCTCCTTATTCCCCTTCCCCTCACACTCTATTTTTTTTTGCCCTCGCGGTGAACCGTGCGAGTATGGGTTCCCCACTTGCACGGGCCACTGCGAGGGCAAAAAAAATTGAAGCTTGCAAAGGTACCTGCGAGTGGAAATCTTGTAAAGGTGAAAAAAAAACAAAGTGCGAGGGAAAGAATAAGAAGAAGAAGAAAAATAAGAAAAAAAAGGGAGAGGGGCGACGGTGAACCGAGGTGGAGATCTTGAAAAAGCTCCAGATTTTCTGTTTTTTTGACTTCGTCTTCAATTTTGATTTGAGAGAATGGAGAGGATATGTGAGGGGTGCTTTGGGGGCACCCTCGGTTAGGGAGGGAAGAGAATAAGAGAAATGAGAGAAGAAGATAAAAAAAAAGATGTTAGAAGAAGAAGGGTGGTGATAAGAAGAGAATAAGTTGGGAGGGGAGAGAGAGTTTTCCATCGTTTTGAACTTGGGAAAAGAGAAAGATTTAGGTTTTTCTTTTTATAAGTGGTGTGGGACAAAAAGTGAATGGCATGGGAAAGAAAAAATTAGATGGAGTTGTGGTGCAAAATAGTCGCTCCCTTTACAAAATGGATTATGAATATCTGATTTTCCATTTGCATGATCTATTTTCTTGAAAAAACTTATGTCAATCCTTCCACGAACTCTTCTGACATAATTGCTAAAGAAATTCAACACGTAATAAACATGATGTATGGTTGGGGTAACCTAATAGTTTTTCAATTGGTGTTGATCGATGCCATCCAAACTGGTTTGTTATAAGAAATTTTACTTGATGCAACAATGGCTGACACTTTGTTCATGATCAACTTGAGACTCTTCTACGAAAATAAGAAAGAAATCACCAATGTCAAATGAGATGGTGCTTCCAAACTTAGTGTGAATTACTTACCTTTTTTGTTCTAATATATCAAAGAAATCATTTAAATAGCACCAACCTTGTTGCCAAAACTCTTTCAATGATGCATGATATGCACAACATGTTGCTTGAAGATTAGCAATCGTAGCTTGACACTCTTTCAAAATTTGTGCAACATATTCCCACTCTTATTTGCTGAACATTTTTTTTACCTAGTCAAGAACACCAAAATGGATCTAACGAAGATGACGATATAAAACTGGCAATGAAGGAGCCAAAAATAGAACGACTCTAATACCAAATGATATGATCTTGTCGTATCGATCTTGAATATTTATAAAAATGAATGATAAATTGATTTTATTGAGGGAACCATGACCTCCAATAAGTTGATTCGAGGAAACTCAAATCTCCCAAAAACACTATTGTGTTGATAAATATTTTTGATGCCCATTTCATTCATTTTCACAATTTAAATAGAGTTGGTATGTAATTACAACCCGTAAATAACTATCAGTCACAACACCCACTACCCAGTTACATGTTACAAATGGTGAAACTCTAAAACAAGGCGCAAGCAAAATTAATAACTATCCAAATAACCTTTGACCAATTTACTTAAACTCCTATAACATTAATTATGTACATAACAACATGAAAGAGTGGAATTCCTTCATCATCACATGTGTAGATTTGTTTGCATTACTATCGTACATTATGTTCTTAGATACTTTTGCACTAGACACTGCCTTTTTGACACCACCATATTTGCTTAAGAACACCACCACCCAGTTTTTTATGTGCTAAAGAACACCACTATTATAAAGAAAAAAATACCACCACAACCTCTCTCTCTCTCTATCTCTCTCCCTTTCTCTTATCCATCATGAACAACACCACCAGATCGCTCTGCCACCGCCATCACCACAGTTGCCAGCCGCACCACCTATCTTCTTCTACTCCCCTATTCCTCTTCTTATCTGTTTCTTCTTATCGTCTTCTACTATTCCTTTCTTCCTCTTCTTATATGTTTCTTCTTATAGAATAACAATCCAAATCCCTCTTCCAAATCAATGCTCTCACCTGAAAGACTTTCATGCTCAAAAGTTTGCAATACTATTTCAAATGTAATATGCATTATATGAAGGGCTAGCCTGACCCATGGCAAGACCTCTTGCCTGACCCAAATGGCAATAGCTCGACATGTTGGCCTTCAACATCAACATCCTTATGCGCTGTTAGGAACCGCTATGGATGGAACTGATCTAGGTATGTCTACACAGTTGGACCACGATGTATCATTCATGCATTTACGAAGAGGTTGGTGCCACGTTCAAGGACTATGATTTCATTTTTCGAGTCAATTTTAGTCCCCTGATTTTAAGAAATGTTTTGTATATTATTTCATTTTGTGTAAAAAAGACGTAAAAATTTTGTTTAGAATTTCGAAGTTAACAATATATATTATGCATCATAAACTTAACAAAAATTTGAGCTAAAAGTATTATTAACTCTTTATATCGGTACTTTTGGTAGTACTCAATACTCTAGTTCTCGCCCGAGATAGAGTATCTGACTTGTTTTCCTCAGTTTCAATTGAGGATCCCTAAATTTTCATAAGACGATTTAATGTTATTCGTTATGATCTTCATAAAACTAAATTAATATTTCAAAATTTGAAAGATATTTCAGTTTCTCAAAAATAAGAAAGCCCTAAATCTTGAGTTTAAAGGGGAGTTGGAATGTTTGATGTTCAATGTGCTCATGAAAATGATTGCTGGAAAGAGGTACTATGGACGCGATGTGGCAAAATTTTACGAGGAAATGTCAAAAAGTTTTGTGGTGCTGTGAAGAACTTCAATCACCACCTTGGGACTTTCAGGATTTATGACGCTTTGCCATTTCTTGATTGGTTTGATTTCAGTGGTGATGTTATAGCCATCAAAAGGACACAAGCATATATGGACTTAGTCATGAAGAATTGATTAGATGAACATCGTTCAAACGACAGCTCTAATGATAGCAGCCGAGATTTCATTAATGTTTTGCTCTCGATTGAGAGGTACTATGGATCTTGTTGTTTGATGAAATTATTTTGTCCTAATCAAATTTTCTCCCACCATGCTGACACAATTATTGTTCCCAACTGGACCTTTGGGAGTACCTCACGAGGCAATGGAGAATTTTCAAGTCGGAGGATATTGTAACAACCTGATCCACATGGTATGATATTGTCCGCTTTGGCCTAACCACCCTCACGACTTTAAAACACATCATACCAAGGGATATAAATATCACGTTGCACGTGGCCAAAGAATGTGATTTCTCAAAATATATCGAAATTTCAAGAAATATTTCTTTTTTTTTTAGTTACCGAAATTCAAAATATTAATTTAGTTTTATCAGGGGAATACATTTTAACCAATATAATTTTATTTTAATATTAAAAGTTTGTTATGTATGTGATTCTTATACACAATATATAATTTGTATGACGCTATAAGCAGTGCCAACACAATAAAAGTTGTGGCCCTAGTGATAGTTGACTACGTGACCTATATCTCAAAGGGATTAAAAAGCTAATAGTTTTGTAATTACTTTTGTATATATTTCTGAAGATCATAATGTATAACATTAAATCTTCTTATGATAATTTGTGTATTTTCGTTCAGTTTAATATGCATAGTATATACTGTTAACTTTGAAATTCTAATCGAATTTTTTACGTATTTTTTTACACAAAATGGAATAATTTATGAAATATTCTTAAAATCAGGGGACCGAAATTGTCTCGAAAAACAAAATCGCAGTCCTTGCACGTGGCACCGACCACTTCGTAAATGCATGGATGATACATCATGATCCAACTGTGTGGACAGACCCAGATCAGTTCCTTCCAGAGAAATTCCTAATGGCACATAAAGATGTTGATGTAAAGGCCAACATTTTGAGCTATTTCCATTTGGGTCAAGCTGGAGGTTCTGTCCTAGATCAGAGGTTTAGGATGGCAACGGGGCGGATTTGGGCAAATCCATCCCCGTCCCGTCGGGGTTCTCGGATCCCCAAATTCGCCTCGAATATTCGTTTATATATTTTTTTAAAAGCCATCCCCGACTCGGACGGATTGACAGATATCCGCCCCACCTTGATTAACCATTTATTTTCGAAACAAAAAGTGTTTTTCTAACCATAGTTTCTTCTTGTTGTTGTTCTCGTGCCGACGAGAGAGACAGAGAACATGAGAGAGGAAGATGATGACGTTCTGCAAAGAGAAGAAGATGAAGAAAAGAGTGTTAGAGGATATCCAATTGTTGTCTTCCATAGCAAAGGATAAGCCAAAGCCATTGTTTTGTTGCCTTCACTTCTATGTGTGTGTATCTAAAAACTCAAGTTTGTTGTTTGGAAAGAGGAGATAAAACGAAAAGAAAACGCACACACCCACCAAGGGAACTGAGATGGGAAAGAGTAGAACTAATAGTTACAGCAAGTGCGGTGGTGTTGTTAGCCAGATCTGGATGAAAATGAAGATGGCTGGAGAGATGGATTGAGAAGGAAAATAAAGAGAGAGAGTGTGTATTGATGGAGACAAGGACGAAAGCAACACTTAGGTTCAATTGGGAAAGGGCAATGGTGGTCCCAATATCTTATTCTCATGGGTTTTTTTTTTAGTTTGATACTCATTAGTTTATACTTATTAGAGTTTAACACTCATTTTTAAACTAATTGAGTCTGACACTCGTTTTTTGACAGAAGCGTTAAGTCCACGTCATTGACTTGTCATGACTAATTTTTTGACCATTTTACCCAAACCTTGATTAATTGAGTCTAATTTTGGGACAATTGAGTCTAATTTTTTTACCAGTGTATTTCCTTTGTATTTATTGATGTATGTTCTTTTCTGATCTACTCAATCCAATTCCTGTCTTTCCATGAACCCAGAGAATAAACCATGATGTGGGTTTGATATTTGTGTAAGATTTTAGTAGCAATGAAAGCTTTATATGAGATGGAAACGTAAATTGTGAAATAATCTGCTGGTATGGTGATCTTATTACTTGAATTTTGATTGATCTTGAGGTACAGGTGGTTAAGATTGGGTTGCTTCATTAAACAATAGGTTTGTGTAAAATTAATGCAAAATCATTTTCTGTAATGTGATGTTCTTAATATCATTACAACCGGAATGAAATTTCTCAATATAGGTAAATCATAAGAGTATACCATGAAAGGCATTGTAACATAATTGTCTTCTCTTTAGTTTCTCATCCAAATGGCCTGATTGACCAATTAGTGTTACCTATGGGGCTAAATGGTGAATTTATCTAAGGATGTGAAACCCAAGTGTTAAATTTTTCATGCGAGTAAGTTTGCTTTTGTGAAAGGGTGGCAGATTGTTTGGGGCTCATAACCCAACTTTAGAACTTTAGTAGGTAGCCCTCGGTCTGAATGGAACTATGGTATAAATGATAGAAGAAAGGAAGCCCACGACTACAAGTTAGATTTTCTGAATTTTGGGTTATGGTCCTATGGAACAACAATATTTATTTGACATGCTTTGTGACCAAAAAAATTAGACTAAATTATCTCAAAATTAAAAATTAAAAAAAATAAAAAATTAAAAAAATCTCAAAATTAGACTCAATTAATCCAAGGTTTGGGTAAAATAGTTTTAAAATTAGTCTTGACCGGTCAATGATGTGGACTTAACGGTTCTGTTAGAAAACGAGTGTTAGACTCAATTAATTTTTAAAACGAGTGTTAAACTTTAATAGGTATAAACTATTGAGTGTCAAACTCAAAAAAACCATATTAATTCACAGTGAATTAACATTATATCTGACACACAACCCACATGTCATGTCTCCATTATTTATTTGTCAATTTATTATTTGAATTTGTTTGGTGGGGGCGGATATGGTTAAATCCGTATCCGCCTCGAATTGTGATGGATACAATTTGGATCCCCGAATTCACCTCGAAATCCGCTAAAATAAACTCAAATCCGCCCCAAACGATTTGGATGGAGCGGATATCCGTGAAAATATGCCCCACTGCCATCCCTAGCCCTTCATATAATGCATATTACATTGGCAAGTGTGTTGCAAGCATTTGAGCTTAAAACTCTTCCACTTGAGAGTATTGATTTGGAAAAGGGATTTGGATTGCTATTCTACAAGTTGAAACCTCTTCAAGTTCTGGTTTCGACTTCCTTCAAAACTCTACAAACTTGTCGCTCAATTGTAATTTTATCTTCATACTTTGCACTATTTATTCATTCATGCATACAAATGGAAGTTGGATTTCACTTCAATATTAGTACTTAAATAATAAAAAGCTTAATTTTGATATTGTAATATTTTTTTTCCAACAAAAGGTACTAATTGATTGCTATGTCAACTGATAGGATTGACATAGGTGCGTAACAAGTGGGAGGATATTGTAATGATCCGATCCACATGGTATGATATTATCTATTAATGTGCAAGTTTGTATTCCCTTGATTTGATGCATTTTAAAACCATTAGGGTGGTTAGGCTCAAAGCGGACAATAGCATACTATGTGGATCAAATCATTATAGATATCACGTTGTACGTGGCCAAATAATGTGATTTCTTGAAAATGTCGAAATTTCAAAAAATATTTCTTATCTTGGAGTTACCGAAATATCTTTTGAATTTCAAAATATTAATTTAATCAAGGGAATACATTTTAAATTCATAAATAGTCCAACTTTTCTCAAATAATTTTTGCAACTCCAAAATCCAAGTCCTATCTGTTGACAACCCTATGGTGACTAATTGCTTTTGAAGTATATAAAATTTGAAAGTATTTGTTTTTTTTTTTTTTCTTTTTTTTTTTTGGTGAAGCATAATTTATTAAAACTACTAAGGATCATACAAAGTCCTACCCCGTTGTGGAAGCCAGATAATGGGCCTCATAGTTGAGTTCTCTACCAATATACATACATTGTCAACCATTAAAAAGCTTAATAAGACGCTTTACATTACATAAAAGTGGATGCCAGGCTCAAGCAGACACAAAAGATGTACCCGCATCCTCCATAGTTGTAAGTGTCGTCGAAGAGTCTCCAAAAAGGAAGCCAGATTTTCACCGTTGGACTTGGAAAAACATAAGAGCCGCCTCGCCTGCAAAAAGTTTGGCCATTGTACTATCCAATACCCGCCCTTTAATCGTACTAGCCACCGTAGCAAACACATGCCCTCCAAGATCCATTGCTATGACGCCTATAGCACCCTGCTTACAATGGTCAAAGAAGCAAGTATCGAAGTTAACAATTACTCTATCCGGGTCAAAGGAGTTCAAGGAACTGGGCATAGAAGAGATATGGTTGTTAAGTCTATGGGAGCCGGCAAACTCGATTTGCTTCCGAATAAGAGCAAGCCTACCGGCTTCAAGAGTCGTAGGGGGACCGAAGGCAACAGGGAGCAGGACAGGAACGTGGTTATGAATTGGATGAATGGGATCAATGCGGGCAGAGCTCACTATATGGGAGATAGCGAAGATAGTGAGTTCAAAGCTAGAATATGGAGTGTTGAACCAATGAGAAGCCCAAAACGACCACGTGGCCTGAAGAGTCAAAGTGAAATCATGGATCCTGAATTTGGATTTGTTAAAAATAATATTATTCCGTATCTTCCAAATGGTTAGGAGGACCGCTAAAAATTGGGAGAGGATTTCCTATTTGAAAGCTTTTGTTATTCTTTATACATGCCAAAATTTCAAGGATGTACATCTCAGAAGTCTTTAAATCTAGTTATAATTTTTGCAGTTTGGTCAGATTCTTGTTTTGGAGTGAATGCTCCTTTAAGCAAGTTATTTCCATTGGAGATTGTTATTGGGATTTTGTTTTTTTTTTTTGGAAAGGTTTTTTTTTTTCAATACCGCGGATGAGAACAAATCCCAGCAATCCATGCAAAGCAAGATTAATTTGGTTAGAGACAATAGGATATTTTATATTTAATTTATAGAAGGTTTCATTACTACAAAATTAGCCCTTGAGCGCACACTATGCACGAGGAAACCATCAATTGAGTAATCAATTATGCTTATTTTGGTAGTAGAAGACTAATAAGTCTAGGTGGGCATTCCATTTCGCAATCCCGATCCCGTCCCATCCCATCCCGATTTTATTGAAATTGATCAATCTCATTCTGATCACATCCTGTCCCGATCTAAAGTAGGATGGAGATTTTCAATCCCACCCATCCCATCCCTTTCTCACTTGATTTTTTGATATTTATTATTATTAATTTTATACTAAAGTTATGATGAATACAAGTATCATTAAAATAAATAAATAAATAAATAATTAAAAAGGTCTTGTTGAAATTGAGATTAGGGAGCCTCTTAATCTAGTAAACATGTATGATCACATTGATCTGCAAATTGCTCAAGAATAGTAAGCCACAATTTGTTCCCAAATGATATTTCTTATTCTTTTCATAAGATCCCTTTCATGCTCCACATCTTTTTCATGTGAATTAATATGTACCAAACATTAAATCTCATATATACTATTAAAATTAAATTTCATATGTAATATTAAAATACATCAAAGGTAGTCATAACTCATATATACTATTAAAATTAAACTTTGTGCATATACAAGTCGCGATTAATTTATAGGTTAAATATATTACAACCTTCAAGGCTTCAACTTATCCTTTTTACCTGTAACTTTCTCGGCAAGGCCTAAACAACAATTCAATTGTCTCACACATCCAAATTGGTTTCTATAGGGTGTGCTCAATCCCTCCATCTTTCATGTCCAACCTATGACCTTACAATTTATCAAACCAACAAGTTCAAAGATATCCAAAGCAACTCACTTCCCGTTTTGTTTAACTCTCTAAAATCACGGAAATTGATCTTCTCAAATAAATTGTTATGGTCGAAGTTGGTGGTTTCCTCTCAATCGATTCTCTGAAATTTTTGGTTGGTTTGACTTCACAAACAAGTTAGTTTAATTATGAAACATCAAAACCATGCTCATCCCATCGCATCCCGTCCCAAACCCATTTGAAATGGGACGAGATCGAGATGAGATACATCCCATTCTGATTCCGAAGGAACGAGATGGGATTGGAATGAATCCATCCCATCCCATGCCCACCCCTACTAACAAGGTGTGTTCGGTTGCACTGCTAATATAAGTGACCCAGTGATAGATCACCTCTAAATTATGCTTCTTTAGTATCATTTACAAGTCCGCGATTACTACTTCCCAAGTCTATAACCCCTACAAGGGGTTTCAACAATAAACACCAAGGTTCATGCTTATGGCCATTCAAATACTAGGCCGCTTATATGGTGCAAACGACACCTCACTCCAATATTGTTATCATGCAACTCTTATAAGGTGGGTGTTTATTTGCACCACTTATAAGTTGCAGACCACCTTAAAAATCGAGTTTGTTTAATGACTCATTAACAGCTATATAAGTGGCTTGATTTTTTAAGCACCAAAGGTGATGCTTACATGCACCAATAAGTCCCAGCCACTTGTAAATGACAAACCATTTATAAGTGATTCAACAAACACCCCTCCTGAATCATACTTCTCGAAAATTAATTTTAGTAAACCAACCAAGGGCATCAACCACCCTTTATCCAAAATGAAAAGATGACATCCCAGAACTTGGCTCAATCTTGAGTCATCAAATCACAAGACTTTTGATGAACATGATCTTCCATTCATCAAATAAGACATCTGAAAACATCTTTTATAACTCTCAACACCATCAACTGTCACCTAGATGATGAGAGATAGAACAATGAATAAGGTACCTTTTCAACTCCTTTTGAAAGGTTAAATTCGTCCAAATGCACCAAAATGTTTTTGAAGGTCAAGGAAAATGTTCCACCAAAACCTCTCGACAAGCCAAAGCCAAAGCCAACTGACCCTGACCACAACTAGAATAAGGTCATTCCATTCAAAAATACTCACCAAACTTACCAGGCTGTTACAATTTGCACAACAGCCCCTTTTGTCGAGTTACCCAGATGAAGAGTTGCAAAGAGTGGACCAAAAGATAAACTGATTCAGACTGGCATGTAGCAACCCAACAAGACAGTTTCACCCTTTTACTTCCCACGAGCCTGTGATGCCATTTGCTTCTGATGGCAGAAAGCAGCAGTGCACATCAGTCTGAATCATACAACAATCTGATGTTGGTACTCCCTTTAGATCTTCAGACAATGTAGTAACTCATAGAAAAGTAATCTGCTCTAGTGACGGGAATACTTGCTTTAAGCTGTAACTCCTGCAATCTGGTCAAACATGTATAGTATGGTGTACAGAAATATATGATGATATGTTAACATGAACAACGCTTCAAAACTACCATTAGCTCCATGTACCAATTTTTCAACAACAGATATCAGCATACATGAGAGAACCTGCCATACATTTCTTTGTTTCAGCCTGTTCAGCTAGCCTCCACCACATATAAGTTAAACGGCCAGAAAACCCTATAGCAGGATTTCAGGCATCAGATTTCATGATACAGTCCGTCCATAGCATACAGAAGCAAGATAGAGATTTTTTGCCCATTTTTCCTGCACATGTCATCCACATCTCAATCAGCAACATAGATAATTGAAATACCAGATGAAAGTTGCCAGTTTTTAATACATCATTGTATAATCAAAGGTAAAGAACTTATTCTAGTTATTTCTATTAAAAGGAGCAGCTAACTACTTCACGCACCTTAACATGAGTACTTGGAAATGCAGAGGTTCTTAAGGTCTCTTGTGTTTCATCTCCAGGTTTGCGTTTGGGAACACTCAAGATAAGGGCAGTTTGATCCCAAGTAGCGGCTGTAGATGTTATCCGATAACCAGTATCCCAGCGTCTGTGGATACCCTCACTTGGATAGAGGAAATCAAGTTCAACAACCTACATATCAATAAAATATGATCAGAAAAGAAGCCACTTGCTTGGACATGATCTTTGCAAATATAAAACTAGATCATTTAATCAACAAGGTGCCTATCCGCTTGCACAAAGGAGAAAGAAAGAAGTTACAGTTGCGTTTGTTTCAAAAGAAAACTTCCATGAAAATTTGCCAAAATTGGGTGAAGGGAAAAGAAAGAGAACGGAGACATGAAGTTGATCCATGTCCTGAAGTGTGAGCAAGGAATGTGTTTGGAAAATATATGGTCTCTTCAACTTCAAGTGGAGAACTTATTCCATCTCCAATACCTTATCTTTTGTGGTATTTCTGGCAAGGATTTTTGTATATTATGAAACAAACACAGCCTAAAAACTATAAATCAGGAGTCAATTGGTTTTCCAGATTTATCTTGTTATGGAGGACAGTAGAGGGGCAGCCAAATTTGCAGGTTTGGATATAGTCGTGGTCGCAGATAAAGCCACCAAAGTTGCAGGTTTGTCAAAGAAAGAATAAGTTCACAGTTTTGGTCAAAGGAAGCATGCAACAAATCACCCAGAACTTGTCAGCCTTGTTAGCAAAACACACAAATATTAGTACTCGTATTTTCAAGAAAAAAGGAAGATGAATCATGAAACTATAAAACCCAGCAAGTATTTCCACACTAATCAGCAGAAAAATAAACTATATGATTTAATCTCATTTCTTCAATACAGTTGTTACTTGTGTATAGAATATGATCTTAAATAAACTTAGAAGGCTGATGAGTGGGATGTGAAGCGAAAATCAACCTGATCACTGAAGCCAGCATTGCGAGACATGACAATGCCCCATCGACTTCCAGCAGTTGCCATTGAAGTCACATAAAATCCTTCTCTCCATTTCTTGTTAATCCACTTGAAGGGGAATGCATCACTAACTTTATAAGACTGTTGTGTGTATTGGGTGCCTGAAAATTTTTAACAACAGAGAAAGTTATGAAAGTCATTTACTAAGAGAAGAGTCGAGATAAATTGTACAACTGTGCAACTCTAGTGTAAGAATGGTAAACATAAAACAAATTCGATAATCATGAACGTTGAACTACTTTTGATGTGGTCCATCTTGTCAGCATCGACATATAACAAATTATTGTAAATAAAAAGTCGACTCCATAGGGTGCTTCATAACAAGCTAATACCCCAATAGCTTCCCAGTATAGAAATCACATTGAAGTTTGGTACAAGGTGACAAGGTGCACCTATCATATTCTATCAACAAAACAGAGCCAAGTTCAGTACTTCGGTTCAGAAATCAAATGCCATAACAAATGTATGATTATAGAAACCACATTTACTTTAGTTTTGTAGAGACACTGAGAGAAAGTTCGAATTTTTATTCATCTGAAAATGACCTCTCCTACAAAACATGCTTTCCACAGTTTTTAGAGAACATGGGACCTTCACGGCTTCACCCTTTAAGTTCTCCCATCTCTCTTCCTATTTCTTCCCTATACCGTGTTTCCAGAGGAATGTTTTTCTTTAAAACCAAACAGAGCCTAATCTATAATCGTTATAGTTAAAATGTACCAGAAGGTAAAGCAAAATGTGCTCATTGAGACACTAACAGATGCAACTAGAAAATGTGGATATGGGGGTACATGTTGAGGTATATTTCGGAACACTCCCTTTTCTTTTCTTGTGTTTGTCTGGGATGGGATTGTGCAAACACATAATGTACTCTATGGAGTGCCTTGATGACTTCTCATTCATTAAGCGCTCTCACCTTTTTGGTATAATACAAAAGCACTGTTTGACTAACTAAAAAAAAAAAGGCTTTCAAAGGAAGGTACCTACCAAAAGAATGGCTATAAGGTACTAATGGATGGAAACAAGATATTGTGACGTTATAAAAGGAAAATTGCATTTTATATATTTTTATGGAATAAAAATACACACAACAAATACGTGTATCAAAACAAAAACTTGTATGGAAATTTCACAATTGCAAGGAGTGAATGTGAATGGATTAGATCTTAATGGTTTGATGGGACTCGGTTATAATCAAACACCCAAAACCAACTTTAAGAATGAAAAATACCATCTCTGTAAATTAATTTCAACATAAATAGCTTACATGCACAAATCATTTTTCAGCAAATCAAGCAAGGGTTAGTGTAACTGTGTAAGATATCATTTTTCATTATATGTTACATCACGCTAACACAAAAATATCTACAGTTATGCCCTTCAAAAAAAATCTACAAATATAATGGACGTATCCATATTGTCTAAGCGTAAATTGGATCGAAAATCATAATGCACTTCATAAAGTTAAAGACACGCTGCCACTGCAGCCGCCACCACACAGACGAGATGGAGACTCGGATACTTCAATCCAGGTAATATTTTTCTTTTCCCTTTCTCCTCTCCAATTTATATATCGTTAAGGCCACTTAGATGGAAATCAAGTCTTTCAAGACTGAAAAAAACCATAAAAATATGTTTGTTTGTTTTGAAACTCGGTTTACAATCCTTCAATGTTGAAGCATCCGATTCACCATATAAGTTGATCTACACCACGGATTTAAATAAATCGATCAAATTGCAGCCCCACCAATTCGACTGAACTCACAATTCAACTAGTACGATAACAACACCGGAAATATCAACAAAATGGTCACTAAATAATACTTATACTAGTTCCTAAATTGTATTTATGGCAGTTGTTTTGCGTTCCAACGACACAAAACACTCGTCATTTTCGCCCGCACTTTGAAATTTTAAAAACTTGAGAACACGTTAGCATGCTAGCCGTCTCAATAAGATGGTGTGCCTCCAATTCATGTTAACATGTATTTTCCATCACCTTGCCTCATGTCTCCCACACATTCACTTATTAGCACGCCTCCAAGAGATGGTAGTATTCTTTTTCATGCTAGTATGATAGATTCAGACTAGTAAATAAACGAAATTGCAATGATGAAAGTAATGAAATAACGAAATAAACTAATAAATAATTTTTGTTCAATCAACCACCGATCAATGGGCAACCTATACCCATATTTATAATTAACCTACCTTCTAAATCAAACTCTAAACATAATAGGAATCCCGTGTGAGAACCCTAATTGGAATCCCTGTTACAAAAATAATAGAATATTTAATATTGCTAATATTAACAAATATTCTAATTCCATCTAACTTCCCTGGGTTGAAGAAGCTCATTCTCAAGCTTGAAGCCAAGTCATACGAGCACAAGCGGCAATAGATGGTGCAGTGTCCAAGCAGAAGTCGACCTTGAATTGTGCCTTTGTAGTTGTTGGCACCCCAAAGAACTCGACACCAAAAATAAAGTCCAATCTGAATACTGAGTACGAAGTGGATCCATTACCGATTTGAATGTTGCACGCAAACTGGTCCTCAAAATGTGTCATAAAATCGACACAAAATGGATCATTAACATTGTTCTGCGTACAAATATTGCATGTGGCTGTGAATAGCAATAAAATCAAAGTTATGTGGTGGCAGTCGGAATGGTGGGTGCAAATAACCATAGGGGTCCAAGGGCTTAACTAAAAATTGAAGACCAAATATTGAAGTAAAAATTAACGACAGGGACTGGGACTGGGACTGCTTTGAAAAATCACTTTCTTCCTCCTTCCACACGATTGAAACGAATTGGAGGAAATTGCAATGAAGAGCTGCAATGGGTTGCAGGTAGGGGTTCCAAAGGAGGACGAGGGGTGGCGAAAGGTATGATGGAGAAAGGGTGGTTTGCGAGGAAGGACGATCGAGGTGTTGTAGCAATCGAAAGAAGGGTGGTCTGTGATAGGCTCTGGCAGACGACAGAGATAGGGAGGGGGATGGCAGAGTCAAGCGAGGCCGTCAGAGGGTGGCAAGGATTTGAAGGTGTAGATCGACTGACCTGGATGGCGGAATGTGCAGTGACTGCCCCGCCGTCGACGTGTTGGGTGGTGGCGATGGTGTTGCTTGGGTCTGTCCCATGGACTTGTCGAAGATTGGATTCAAGTATGCGCTCCATTTTGCTAATTCTCTTTGCTGCCCTAAATTCTGCGAACATCAGGTACAACTTCTCAACCGATTGTAGTCTCTCTTCTCTTGTCAACTCCACAAACTCTTATTTTTCATACTTTTCTTCAAATCTTTTTTTGAACTTTATTTTCAAATCAAAAGAACTAGAATCGTTTGGCTCTAACAACAATTGATAGATTTGGACTAGTAAATAAACGAAATAAACTAATAAACGAATAACTTTTAGTCAATCAACCACTGAACAAGGGCAACATACACTCATATTTATAATTAACCTACCTCCCTAAATCAAACTCTAAACCTACTAGGAAACCAAAGTGAGAACCCTAAATGGAGTCCCTATTACAAAAATAATATAATGTCTAATATTGCTAAAATAATATCATTGCTAATATCTATACATATATATGTATATATATATCCTAATTCCATGAGTCACATACCTCCAACACATACACATCATTGGCATGCCATCTCATGTTATTAGATGTCAAGCACATCCTGCACTTTGGTGTCTTTTGCTTTTAAATTTGTCCTCCAAAGAAAATTTATCCAATTCACAATAAAGCTTTCAAATTCACCCCCTTAAAACTAATCTTGAAATAAAGCCAATTCCAAAAATGAGTGATAACACCCACCAAAAAGCTTCCAAAATAACCCTTTGTCTTTTGTTCCCGCATTCCAATAACCCAACTGAGAAATCGTATGATGAGAACTTCCATAACAACTTAGATCTCCCTATGAGAAAGTCTCTTCTTTCACGAGATGACACAAACTACGCATAACCCATTGCACCCCAAAGAGTTTGAGAAAGTGATTCCAAACCTCGAGTAAACAGACACAAGCAGATTTGGTACTATAAAAACAATAATTTATTAATTTGGTCCATTTTCCTTTGGCACAAAAATTTTCAAGTTTGATTCTGTAAGGTGGATTTAAAAAAAGATTTATATTAGATTGGTCCATTTTCTTTTGGCACAAATATTTCGAGTTTGATTCTGTAAGGTGGATTTAAAAAAGGATTAACCATTAGATAACTATCAAGTGTGACATTATGCTTTATTACCATTAATTAAAAGCGATATTCACAACCACCACTTCAAATGAGCCATTGAAGTAGAAGGCTTCACCCCATCCTTTATTTCCTGACCACACCAAACTCCCTCACCACCCTTATGGATATTTGCAAGCTCTAAAGAGTTTATTGAATAAAGTACTAAAAGGAGATTCCCCGTCCACACATCATACCAAATTTTAACTGGCTTAGCTTGACAAAAGGGCATTCAAAAACTATACACTCATCTAAACCATGCGATAAGTTGTCTATTATTCTTCACATGTCTTCACTCTCCTAACCCTATCAGTATAGTTCGCCCGAACACTCTTCTCTTTAACGCGTTAAATTTAGACCAATTGACGTATCTCTTCCGCAATCGTTAAATTTACCAACCTGGAAACACAAGGGCTGAAAACCGAACCGTGAACCGACTTAGGTCGGTTTTAAAATTTTCAAACCGAAACCAAACCGACCATTAACAAAACCAATACGAAACCGAACCGATTCTAATATATGCAAACCGGAATCGAACCGACTAAAATCGAAATAAAACCGAACCGACCGACTATTTCCAACATATTGTATTATTTATATATAAAATATATTTTATTTATTATATATATTCGCTCGGTTCGGTTTGGTCGGTTAAAATCACATAGAAACCGAAAACTGAACCGACCACTTCGGTTTTGAATTTTTTAAAACTGAAACCGATCGAAACCGAATTTAAACCGAACCAATCGGTTCGATTTAGATCGGTTTGATTTAGATCGGTTCGGTCGGTTTAATCGGTTTTTTGTTCAGCCCTAGAACACCATCATACAATGAACCTGACCACCCCTTCATCTCAGCATGAGGTTCTACCAAACCAATAATTTACAGATCCAACGGTTTTTCATCCCTTCTTTATCTCCCTATCATGCCTTGAAATTATACCCAAAATAAGTTAAGAATATCTCCCCATTTTCGCTGTTTCACCTGGTCTTCTCATTTTTACCTGCACTTTGAAAGGTGTTGGACACCAAATCTTCCGAAACCTGAAGCCCCAACAACCGCACATATCAAAATCTCCAAATAAGAGAAGCTATATCTGAAAAACCTCAACATGACATCACTGTGAAAGAGACTACTAAAGACGTCGCAATCAGCTCTCTAATAACTCACCCTCTTCCTCAATTACAATCTTAGATAAATCTAGGGCAGAAATTGCAATTTTGTTCAGAATACTTTTACAAATTAGCAAATCAGAGAAGTTTTACTAATGAAATTGACATTATGTTTGTGAATAAGGAGCACACAAGGTTGATGAAAACTTTGTGAAATTCTTTTCGGTGTTATTTTCTGTGGAGACCAGATTTGGAGGGGGGTGCATCTTCTCAATTTTCTAGGAGTTGACTGAAGATCTTGCCAATGTTAATACAGGAGAGAAGGTGTTAAGACTGATCCAGAATATGGCATCAGATGTATTGACAGGGCCAGATAGAGTTTTTTTTTCAAATTGCTTGGTTGTACTCAGAAGATTACTGTTGATGTCATGTCAGCTCTAATGAGATTCCTGATTTGCATTTAAATTCAACTTTGCTTACTTTATTCCCCAAAGTGGAAGGCCCTACTAGAATCGAAATATGTCATCCCACTGGTTTGATTGCCAGTGACGAAAATCATATTGAAGTAGTCACAACTATGGTGAAATCAGTTATGGATAGTTTGGTTTCTCTTCCAAAGATGTTTGATACAATGAGTTGGTGATCTCAGGAGCAAAATTGATGTAGAACATCTTGTTTTAGCATTTTTAGGTTTCTAATTAATCAGGATTTCAATTAAGTAAGGTAATTCAATCACAACAAAAGTTGTAAGCTTATAACTATTTTAGTTAGGACTATGTTTTTAATTTAAAAGAGAGATTGTTCAAGCAATGTAACAAATTCATAATATGAATCAATTACTTTCTCCAGACTTTCCATTTCTCTTATACTTAATGTCATCACTTAAGACAGCTGATTCTTCAACTGTTCCACAGTGGAATTCCTCAAGGCTACTCGTGTTATTCGACAAAAGGAGACCCATTGTCCCTCTCTCTCCCAAGTAGGGAAGCGCTTACACAAATGGTACTTTTGGCAAGTCGGAACAGACTTGTTGAAGGTTTCAAAGCGAAGCTGAGAGGTTGGGAATCCCAATCTTTCAATACGCCGATGATATTGTTTTCCTTCTTAACACCTCAATGGATCAAGTGATAACATTCTATATTGATTTTCGTTCAAGGCGGTGTCGGAATTGAGGGTAAACTTCTCCAAAACCACTCCAATTCTGATAGGGGCTATATCAAAATGTGGGTGGTCCAATTGTAACATGGGTGTTTCACCGTGCAAATATTAGGGTTCACCTCTTGGTCACAGATACAAAGCCGTCAGTATTCCGGAACCCATAATTGTAAGGCTATAATTTCAGCTAGCAGCTTGGAAAGGCAGGAAGGCTGATGTTTATCAATATTCCCATTGCTAGCATACCTATTTTTCTCCTCTTAGACTACCATTCCAGATTCCAGCCACAGTCGTTAAGGTGATTGAAAAGATTGTTAGGGAATTTTTGGGGGGAACGTCCTCGGCAGATCACAACTATCACTTGATCAAATAGGAAAGCATATGTCTGCCAAAAGAAAAAGGGTGGCTTGAGAAATAGAAATATAATGCTCTTAAATCAAGCTCTCTTGGACAAATGGCTTTGGCACTTTTGGCACCGAAGAGGGCAATCTGGCATGTAATTATCAAAGAGGTTGTTCCTATTTGGCTGGTATTCAAAAGAGGTTAAATTGTCCTATGGGTGTGCAATTTGAAGGACCATCATGAATCCAAGGTGGCAATTTGGTAAGTACATTAATTACTCAGTGAAGGAAGGTTCCAGAACAGTCTTCTCGGAGGACAATGGCTAACACATCCTCCTAAGAACTCTGTTTCAGGAGGATAAATGGCTTCCAGAGTAGACTTCAACGTCTGTGACCGATTGGAGAAGTTTGATAGAGGCAGTGTGATTTCTGCAACTCTATTCCCGTTGAACTGATCACGTAATCCTAACTGGTTCTCACAAAACAAGTGCCGCCAAGGAAAAAATTTCTTCTTCTGGACTTTGTTCAGTACATTTAATTTTTTTTTCTCCATATTACACTGTGAAGTATCTGCACCCAACTGAGAATCATATGCCCCATATATCTACATTTTCTCTAAAAGGTAAATCAATGGTTGAGAACTAAAAAGACAATAAGCTAAAAAGATATATATGAAATTAACCTTTGGACATCACCACGAGCGAGCTTCCATTGGTTGCACCAGCAATAGCACTAATGTAATAATTCTTCTCCCACTGCTCCATAATCCATTCCTAAAATGCGGTAAAAGACATTCCATCTACAGTGAAACTGGATTCTAAAGTTAACTGCAACAAATAAAAGGTCATGAAAATATACCTTGTGGAGAAAGAATGGAGAGAGCTCATAAACTTGAGATGTGAAACCAGTTCCGGCATCCATAATCAGAGCCCAGAGATTGGAATAAGATGCCACACAACTTATAAGCAGGCCATCTTCGTTCCCCCTTTCTACATGTTGTGACAATCTAGCATCCGCCACATTGTAATGATACCTATATGGAAAATAAACAAAAGATGATAATAGGAGCATCAACTATAATTGTACTGTTATGGACCATTAACGTTGCACTTTCTACAAGTTCAATTGTCGATTCATTCCCAAATAATCATTCTTTTTGTACACAATTAGAATACCAATCCAGACAAACAAACAAAAAAAAAAAAAATTGGTAAATAAGGAAATAACTACAAAGAAGGCATTCTTAGAGAATGAGTGCCTCTGTGCATTCAAGAAGAATAGAATTGTTGAACATGTCCACTGCACGCAAGTGCATCATTGTGATTCAAGTTCAAAAAGACCATTTACTGAAATAACAATAATGTGATTAAATCATTTTAGCTTCTAGTAGATTGATTAGTAGTTGTTCCAAGAACTTCCCTTAAGTTATTATAAATATAAAACTATTTTATGAATTTAAATGTAATCATAATGAACATAAATAATGAACTACTTTCAAACCAAATAAGTAACAAGGCCAAGACATGAAACTTATAGTACCTCTGTTTCATTGGCAGCCTTGCATTGTAAACTGAAATCCATTGAGTTGCAGGAACTCCTAACCGGACCTTCTTCTTCGGTTGTCCATCATCTTCTTCCTCCATGGTCAATCTACCCCGTTTTTGGCCAACTTGATGGATAATCTAGCAACAATTTTGAAAAGAATATATTGTTATGCACCATTAGAATTCAACTTCAAGAACATTTTTAAATCCAACATATTCAAGCAATGTATTAAGTAACAACCTTCTGAGCACCATCTGTGTTTATTGGCCTTATTGCTGGATTAGCTCCAAGCAAACCTTCGAATAAAGATATGAGCTTGGAATAGTTAGGCTCTTCATCAAATTTCATATTCACCACAATCTCGAGAAACTGCTTAAAAGGCGGAGGGCAAAAGCAGCACAGCATCTCAGGAGACGTTGCCATCTTTTTCTTGCAGACTAAGAACGATTTGTTGTCACCCTAACAACAGAAAAACAATGTTTTAAGAAACTAGATTTCAAGATAAATAAAGATTAGTATGTGAAAGCATAGTAATCATTATTTTTTTAGATTTTTACCACTATATCTTTGTTTTCAATGACAAATAAGCTAAAAAGATATACTATAAGTCGATAACAACTATTAGTGAGTTAAATGGATTTGTGAGAGAATCCCTATTGCTACTATTTGGATGTGGTGGAACGAGACAAACATGAGGGTGTTTCAAAACTCGAGCTGCCCTTTATTGCAACTGTTTAGTAAGATTAAGATTCGCATTTGGGTTTAGGGTACCACATGGGGAGTGTTTAGACATTCCTACTTCAATGGATTGCTATACATGTAATTTAGCCATGCTCTGTAAGTTTGTTCCATATTGGGATCTTCGTGAGTTTCTATCTCGTTAGACCTCCTTAATTTAAATCTCCTCGTCTAGTTAATAATAAACAAATAAATAAATTTGGTTTGGACACAAAAGATATGATATGAGAGATAGTAAGATACAATGGAGATCACAATGTATCTAACTTACATTCATATCCCCTGTCAAATGTACGTACACATATGACTTTCGTCTTACCTGATAACCCTGCCATGGTAACCTGCCTCGATGAAGAAAGATGAGTGTATATGCAAGAGATTCAAGATCATCGCGTCTACTTGCGGTTCTTCCTAAATGTGCATGAACACTAGCATATCGGACAGTTCCCCTATAGAAATGGAAGAGGCATGGTTAGCAAAATGGGAAAATATCGGTTCACTCCATGTGAATCGCCAAACTAAAAGAAACAAATATACCTGAAAATATCAGGGCGCTGATCATATTCAACATGCAAACCATTGGAACTATCGCGCCATTTTGAGGCTGCAGGTTCATTTAAAAGCAGCATCATTATAAACAACAAAACAATAACATGATGATTAAAATACCAGGAACTATAATAAATTATTTCCTTAAAAAGGGCCAGCAAATTATCCCACCTAATCCGAGATCGACAAGATACAATTTCTTCTCTTGTGGTGTAGATGGCTGACCAAGAAGAAAGTTCTCAGGCTTTACATCTCCATGGACATAACTAAATTAGACAGAAATGGTGTGAAAAATAGGGCATGAGAATATCAATGATTAAAACAATGAGTAAGTAACATGTAGTTACCCTTTAGAATGCATCTTCTCTAAGATAGATATTGACTCAACTGCAATACAAGCTACCATTTCAGAGGACATCCTGCAAAGTCAAATCACCAAGACAAAGTAAGTGTCAATATCTAGCAAGCAGATTTACAACACTCCAATCCTATACATGTGCTCCTACTAGTCCAGAGCAACAAAAGAAAGGTCAAATATGTAACAGAAGACAAAAGAAAAACTCACGCTTGCCCCGAAGTATTCCATGCATCCCATAAACTAGGGCCTAACATGTCCATAACCTGCAAGCATAAAAAAATAAATAATAAAGTTCAGTACCTTGTAATTATTTCTACTATCATATATCATACAATTAATCAAGCCACAAGTAGCAAACAATATGAAAAGAAAGCAAATTGAGTTAAAAAGTTAACATACCATTACATAGTAATCACCTTGTCTTCCTTTATAGTGTACTCTAGGGACACCATGAATGCCACCAAGTGTGCTATTCAGGAAGAAATTTACAATTCAGAAGAATATAGGAAATTACAAAATTATATCTCCAAATATATATTTACTTGTTACACTTACTTGTAAACTTGCCACTCATATGGTGGACCATAGTTACAACCTTTGCTGCTTCTGTGCTCAAATTTCAATGCCACCTTTTGGAAACAAAAAAAATGTGAAATTGAGAATAACATGCGATCCACGACAACTACAAAATTCTGAAAACTGAGTAACTTTTGTGAACAAAAGGCTAGTGAGCTGAGGATTACCTCCATGGATCCAGGACCCATTGTTCGATCAGTCCCCCCCGAAACACGGCGACCCACAAAAACCTGACCGAATCCACCTTTACCCAATTTCCTTTCAACCTTGTACAAAGGTGATCCTCCTACCTGAACCTGTAATACAAAATTCAAGTTAAATGCTATGTCAAATACAACTAAAGTGAGCACATACCACGAAATAGATTTAATGTTTTAAGTTATTTCATCGTTACAAGTTATAACCATAAACATAATAAAGCGGAGATTAACTAAATGCTAATCATTACATCTCCATGTCCAGGAAGAGAATGAATGCATAATAATTAGTAATATACCAATTTCCTTTGATACTATCAACTTGTCAATTTCTTATTATCTGGAAAACACAATCTTATCCATCACTCCTTTATGCAAATCACTTTGTTCGTTTACATGACCATCAATCACAAGAGACGCACTTACTCCAGCATAATTAAAACTTAAAATCAATAATAGCAAAAGTCCCAATGAAATTAAGTTCCCATCAAAGGGCAAAATACCATAAGAATGATTCTTAATTCATTAGAAGCTCATTTACAACACTTACTCCAGCATATTTATAATAACCAGGTTTCCATGAAATAAAGTTCGGAAAAAAAAAAGAGGGTAATGGATCAAATGATTGATTATTAATCCCAAACAAGCTTTCTTCAAAATAAAAATTTCCAAACTTGAACATAAAATTAGGGTCCGAAAACCTGAAACAAACAAGAATCTAGCACAGATCGAAAACAACAAAGCAGAGTATATATTTTTTTTTTACCCTATCAGGAAAAGGAGCTGTA
The DNA here is from genome assembly GCA_963556465.1 of Berberis vulgaris. Classification (NCBI taxonomy): domain Eukaryota; kingdom Viridiplantae; phylum Streptophyta; class Magnoliopsida; order Ranunculales; family Berberidaceae; genus Berberis; species Berberis vulgaris. The sequence goes on along the minus strand of OY747129.1, from coordinate 79,423,523 downwards.
TTTCCCTCTTCTTCCTCCTGCGCCACCACCTTGTTGGCACTCAAACCATCACTATCGTCCACCATGATTTTGTTCAATGGACTTCCACCACCACCTTCTCCCTCTCCTTGTCTCGCCTCCTCCTCTTCGTCGTTCTCCGAAATCACAATCACCGCAGCAGCTTTAGCTCGATTTCTAGTCGTCCGATTCGCAACGGCAGGAGGAGAAGCAGGACTCGGTTTCTTGCCGATTCGAGCAGCGGCGGCTCTGGTTTGAACCAACGGCGGAGACCTCGCGGCAGGTCCTCTGAGCTTGGGTTGATCTACAACCGGAGCACGGCGTTTACGCACTCCACTGCGAAGCTCTGGCATTCTTCTTGGTCCATACAATCGTCGGCAACTGGAATCTAACCATTATCGAGATCAACAAAGCTCTCGCGATGACTTTCCGCTCATCGTTGTTGAATCGATTCGATGAAATTTTTGAATGAAACCCTAAAAATGAAATTTGGGTGAAATTAGAGAGATGAAGAAGAAGAAGAAGGTATTGTTGGTTTCATCTCTCTCTCTCTTTGGTTCGACTTTTTGGCAATAAAGGTCACCTAACTCAAATGCGTGACCAAATTCGAGTCCAAGTTTCGACCAATTTTACCATCGTGGTCTTTGCGCGTTTCCGTTTTTTCTTAAAATCTTTTGACGATTTTGACCGTTGGATGACTCTCCACGAGATCCTGGTTGGTGTTTCAACTTTGTAATTTTCAACCAACAAAGTTTGGGTGTGGTAGATAGTTGACATGACAACATATTTTTTGTGCTTTAACATGTATTTCTTATATTAAATTCTATAATGTTACTCTCTATTATGGCATTTCATTAGCAAGTTGGCTAACATATTTTTTTTTTTTTAAAAGAACAGGACTTGAACATGTTTTCGACTTTTTACAAATTGATTTAATGTGTTTTGTCCGTGAATGAAAGATATATCCAACCCTTAAACTCTTTAAGCATTGGAAATCTCGCATTTCTTCAAATTTGCATTTTCGATGACTTTTTTTATCAAAGGTTTTGGCAAGTTAGTCAAACATTTTTTTTGTTTGAATATATAAAAAACAATCAGCAAAGATGAGGTACCTATCTCATTTGCAATAGGATCATATACTCCAAGCAAACAAAATATCTCATGGACATGGACATGAATCTAAATCCATTTTTTATTCTCCCCATTGACCGTAACTCACGACTTGTGTTAGAAGAGAGCAAAAATATCTAATATGGACAGATCTATCACACTTTTTGGTAAGAAATGTTAACATCGAAAATAGCTAACAAGTTTGGAGGTTATTTTATGTATTTTTATTTTAATATTAATTTTAGTATATAATCCCATATTTGAAACAATAAAATGCTTATATATTATGTATGGCTCTTTAGAGATTCACACGTGTTGCAACTTGTGCGGGTTCTATGTCACCCATGGAGCGATACACGCGATTTGGGCGGGATAATTTAGGTTGGTTTTCATAGTCATCAATTTAGTTTAGTCTATAAACATTGTCTTGGGCATGAGCGCTTGACTAACATTAACTCGATATATATTTTGAATGAATTAATGTGCAAGTACAAGTGGGAAAGATAGTGCACATTGGAACATATATGGACTTATAATAAGATACTAATATACCAATCAATGTTGTTGTCATATCCATGATTATGCAAGTATAATGAATTCCTATTAATCACTCATCCTAAGATAAGGCTGAGTTGAGGATGAGAGAGGGTTTAATTATCTTGATTGTTTTTAAGGGCTCGTGAATACTTTCTTGAATGTCCACGAAACTCTCTCTCTAATAGCACATGCTCATTTAGTTCGCTTCACTTCGAAAAGCATTGCATTAGCACTCATAAATTTGTTTCGGAAAGTCTATTGTGAGAGAGCTTTGTCGAAAACCAAATTTACACAATGGTTTTGTCTAACCAAACACATTATTATGATAATATTTGAAGACTAACATTGTAGTTGGGCAAATGCCCCTTTTTGTGCCTTGACATCTTATGATAACATTTCAAAACTAACATTGTAGTTGGGCAAATGCCCTTATTGTTCGTTGGCATCTAAAATTATGCAATGGTAGATTATGCGGCCGACACAAAAATTCTAGAGTGACAAATAGGGGTGGGCATCCCATCCCGTGATCCCGTTCCCGTCCCAATCCGGTCTCGTCCCGATTTTTTCGAGTCTTAATGGGATTGAATAATTTCATCCCGATCTCGTCCCGTCCCGAGCTAATTTTTCAATATTTATTATTAATATTTTTATTTATTTATTTTAGGATTGCAATATTAGTGTAATTGAAGAAAAATGAATTTAGGTTAAATCAGTGTAATTGATATTAGTCTATATCTGCAACTACTTGATATTGGTTTATTTCTAGAATTCTAAATGAATTATTTAATTGCAAATTCTTTAAAACTCAAAATGGGATTGCTAATTACATTGGAGAGTCTTATTTCGTGCCAAGACAATGAATTTAATGACTTTTTTTTAAAGCAATAATGAAACATTCTTCTTAGCACCCCAAATCCACTCATCATTTTGTTAACTATTCGAAACAGCAGAGCAGGTCCATCATTGCCATTATACTGTCCACCTCTTAGTCATTCAAAACTTTGCAGAAATCTTAATTACAGGGTGAATTTCAGCTATCAGTTATGGTAGTTTATTATGATGTTGCATACTCAATCTAAGGCTATCATTTATGTGTAGTTCTACGAATTGCCTTTGCCTATTTTCAACTAAGCAAATTGGGTATTGGGTAAGCAGTAATTTGTCAAAAAATGAGAGCACGCCGATCCCGTCCCGTCCCGAACCCGTTTGGGATGGGACTAAGTCGGGATGGGATTTTTCCCATCTTGTCCCGTCCCGATCCCGTATGAACGGGATGGGATAGGGATGGGTTTATCTCGTCCCATCCCGTCCTGTGCCCACCCCTAGTGACAAGGTCACTATTTTACAGTTATAATGTTTATGATGTTTTAACCTTGAGTTGATCTTACTCAGTTATGCATCTCCATGCATCCATCCACCATGAAAGTAATTTATTATTAACTAGAACCAAAGATTAAACCATATAAATGTAATATTCATCAATACAACACCACCCCAACCATTTAACCAAAATACTAAAGTGCGTCATTGTTAACTACTTTTATATTGGTATTTTGTTTCAAAATAAGATATATGACTCTTTCTCAAATGCAACTAATTACTTCATTTTAACTAATCCAAATTTATCAAATGTCATATCTACTAACATTTTTTTGTAGCTAAGAAAAAGCAAATAAATTGTGTAATTGGTTGCAGTACCGAAAAGAAGTAATTGGTTGCAGTACCGAAAAGAAGAAAGTTGGAATAATAAAAATAGTTAAAATGAAAATAAACATATTTTAATTACTAATAAATTTCAAAAGCATTCAACACTGGCAAATCAATATCTCTGCACTCATACAGTTGAAACTTTAATCCGCCCTTGCGAAGTGGGTGAAAGTAAGCACTTGGGTTGCTCTCAAAACCTTTATATAAAATTCTTACTCCAACCATTACAACAAAAAGTAAATTCAGCAACGGCAAGAGTCGGCCACAGCTCAATACCCGTTGCAATACCGTAGCTATTTGAATCGTCGCTCCAGTATAACAGCAATGGTGAACTTTTCTGTGACTATCTGGCAATGGTTTGTGACAGTCTCTAAATTGCAAAGAATTCGTCCTTAAACCAATTTGAACTCGAAGGTTTATTTGAGACGACAATTATTGGTGATAGCTTTTGAAATTTTTGAAACGGCTGGCGCTGTCGCAAATTGACAAAATAAAGACGACATTTGCTGCTGCAAATTGGGACTGTCAATTGGCCTTGGCAATATAAACAGCCAGTTTAAATCAACAACTAGAATACTGATGTTGCTAACACTAACCTGTTGTTGCTAGTAATTTAATTGTCAATTTATTAGCCACTACATCTTGTTGTAACTAAAAAAATTACTAAACAATGAAAATTCAATTTTTTTTAATGGGATTAGTTCTCTCTATTAATTTTTAGATTTCTCATTTCCATTTTCTTGTCATTCAAAATACTCATTTCAAAACTGAACACAATTATATTAATTTTCACCGTAAAGTGATGATTAATACACTAGCCTTGTTCATATGATCAATAATTTGTCCATCATAAAAAAAATATATAATCCCACTAAAAAGCGCTAGGCGGTGGGCGAGCAGGTGCCTAGCGCCCAAGGGCCTAGGCGGTTTTAGGTTTTGTATTATAATTTTAATAATTTAGAAAAGTTAAACATAATACCTTATCAATTACATCCAATTTAATGTCAAGATACATATGCAAAATTAAAAAAACATGAAAAATTAACAATCATGAACAAAATTTATTAAAACTCAAATGACTGAAGTTGGTCATGATGGGTACTTTATACAAAGTTGAATTTGTGGACAAATATCCAAACATACTCTTTATTTTTCTTCAAATTGCATGAATGACCTCAGTCATGTTTGATAAAATCTACATTACTAAAATTGGTACTGGCAGATCCTTTGAGAATTCCATTAAGTAATCATCATTTGCTACATTTAGACATATACTGAATAAAAAATAATTAAATTGTTTATTTCCAAAAAAGGGAAAAGAAGAATAAAATAAGAACACAATCAGCTTTATTCAAAAAAAAAAAAACTCGCCCAGACCGCCCAAACTGCCCAGACCCCGCCTAGCCATTAATCTGGGCGTTTCTTTGTCCCAAACAACTTTATACTCTATCAAACTCAAACTTAAATTATATATATATAACATAGTTTCATATAGGATTTGTGATCGTCTGCACAAAAATGAGACATACGGCAGTTCATGTGATCTTGCACATCATATCGATCATCCCACAAAATGTGTTCTATCTCAAAATATGAATGCTAAGTGTTTTGACGAGAAAATAATGTATCATTCAATTCTTCTACTTCAAACTTCCATATCTTCCACTTCATAATCAAAATCAATTAAGCAATACCTAAATTTGTAAAATTTGAGACAACAATGCATGAGAAACGTATTGTTCAATAGCACACGGATTTAAATGTTTAAGTTGGTGTGTTATAAAAAAGAAAGTTAATGGTCAGATCTGCCACTACATATTTAATAACTGGAAAACTTAATGGCCAAATTTGTCACTACACTAATCCATGTAAGTAGTTGAAATATATAGTTCATTAAGAAGCAACAAGAGTTTAATTTAATGTATAAGTTACAACATTGCAATGCAATTAATTTATATTCATGTTTCCAAAGATATATGTGTATCACTATTTCAAGCACTCTAGTTTTTTTTTTCCTTGATCATGAATGCAAAATAACCAAGCATACAAGATGTACAACCGAATAATAGTCATGGTACATGAAATTTGTATTTCCCTCTCAACAAATTAAAATAAAACTAATTCATTGAGATCCATCAGACTAAGAAATGTTAAGTTCGTTAAAGTAAAAAGACAAAGATGCATAATCAAATCTAGAGTCAAAACCTTTTCAATAATCAAATGATAGACGAATCCACAACCAGATAACAACTTAAGTAATCAAACTGAATTACAAATGGATAGAATACATGAAACTTTAAAGAACTATGGTATAACAATTTGATCATGAACTTCACTAACAATCTACAAAGAATGGGAAAAGAAACCATAAGCAGTATATTTACCAGTAGTTTGAAGTTTGAATAGCTCACATGTTAACTTCTTCCAGATATGAGGTTGACGTTCAATTTCAGATCCCCTAACAAAAACAGACATAGGGAGAAAGTTTGATAAACCATAAGACCCGAAACTACTAGATTTTCATCCCACAAACCAACTACAAACTTAAATTCATAATCATAATCAGACATTTACCCAATATATATATTTCGAACTCAAACATAAAACAAGCAATCATATAGAATCACCACCAACCTCTAGTACCATGGAGGTCACAAACACAAAAAAAAAATTCACCAGACTCAAAACCACACACAGACACACTTTTTAACTAACCCAAAACTCCGAATCAAGTTAGAAACACTTAACCAACCTGAACATTCAAATGAACCAAAAAAAAAAAAAACAACAACAACAGCAACAAAGAGCTTGTCACAGTACATTATAGGATTAGTTTAATGTATTTTAGGTGCTTATGGTTAAGTTTAATTAGTCACCCCTGCTTGCCTTTCAAAAAAAAAAATTTTAATTAGTCACCCTGCTTAGATGCATCGCGGATCCCATTAGAAGTTGGAAGCTTGTCATGAATGTTCTAATTGTATTAAGATCAACAAACATAAACTTTGCCTTCTGATTGGTTGTCTCCATCTTCGCTTCATTGACTGCTAGCTTTTTCTTAGTAGCTGCAAGCTTTTGTGCAATTGCATCATTTGATGCAATCAATTCCTGTTTTGTCTGTTCATGAGCTACAATCAGCTCTTGCTTAGTACGCTCATGTGTTTCTATAAGCTTCTATTTTGCTCTCTCATGTGATTCCTCTAGTTCACGTACTTTGGCATGTGCTTCATCCGCCATTCTCTACGCGACCTCATTCATTTGCTCATGATGCTGGCAGTCTTCCTTGCGGAGAATTTTTTGAGTGACGCCAACCCTGCACATCTTAGCCATCCCATGTCCATCCTCCCCTATCACATCTGTAAATGCCTCCTCCATATTCATTCCCCCATCGCCATTTGATGGCCATCCATATATATACTAAGGTTGGATCCTTTCATAAATAAACATAAGTTCCATATACTAATAACATATATAGTTTATATAGCAATCATTGGAAAAAAAAATTGCTACCTCTTCCTCTCATTTACGTGCAAATGACATGGTTCTGCATCGATGAATCATCTTTAACTAGGCACAATTTGCTTTATTTTGTGCACTGACTTTCTGCGTGCAAATACAAATTTAGAATTACATATCCTTTCAACCCATATGAATTATCATATTAGTAACACTATAGTACTTAACATATACACCTTAAAAATTTCACTTCTCCAATAGTCTACAAGCTTCCGCCACTGGGTCTTATCCACCCCATTATCAGTGTGCTCATATTGATGCTCGATTGGTCGATCATAACCATGATATTCTATGAACAACTGGTGTTTCCATTGTTTCTAGCAGTCTCTAGCTTTAGTTTGGACCCATTTTTATCAAATTTTAAGTGCAAGTTTTTTTTATAGTATAATATAATCACACGGTGATATATAAAAACACTAATGATCAAATCACTACACCACAAATGCTTATTCATACCATTTACTCACAGCGTTTTTACACTTATGCTATGAAAAACCCAAATTTTAATAGCGTTACAATAATAAAACACTATGAAAGAGGAAGTGGGAAATTAAAAAATGAGTTTGCTCGATTCCACTTCAACTTTTAGACTCTAAATTTTAGAAAACCTCTTTCTGCATTTTTTCTGTCTTTCTCCCTCTCAGTCTCGCTCTCCCCCCCGTGAATCGCAGCAGATCGGAGAGGCGTTTTTCTTCTCCGCTGACCTCTCCTCCTCTTTGCCTTTCTCCCCATTTCCCCACAACAACTTCAAACCAAAGGCACGCCGCTCTACAAGCGGGAGTGAGGGAGAGTGAAATCGAGAGATCGAGAAATAGATATTTAGATCTAGGGAGACAATGAGGAAGATCGAGAGATATAGAGAGAGACAAAGATCTGATCTGATGTGATTTTTGCAGGCCGCCGAGAAGAAGCTGTCAAAACCAATGAAGGAGATCAAGGTCTAGAAGCTTGTTCTCAACATCTCTGTCGGCGAGAGCGGAGATCGTCTCACCAAGGCCTCCCAGGTATGTATACTAAGTCTATCTCTCTCTTACCCCCTAAACCCCATTGCACATCTAAGTCTATCTCTCTCTTACCCCCTAAATCCCATTGCACATCTTTTCCTCCTAAACCCCATCGTTTTTCACTAATTTTTATTTTATTTTTATTTTTAGGTGTTGGAGTAGTTGAGTGGACAAACCCCAATTTTCTCCAAAGGTATGTATCTAACAAACAAAAAGGGTTCCTCTCTTTTATGTTTTTTGTTCATTTTGATTTTACATTGATTTGGTTGATGGGGTTTTTGACCCTTTGATTTTTGTTAACACAAAAATCTTTCAGAATCGGGTGTAATGAGAAGATTTCTTGCTATGTCACCGTCAAGGTGACAAGGTGATGCAACTTCTTGAGAGTGGATTGAAGGTGAAGGAGTACGAGCTGTTGAGGAGGAACTTTAGTAAGACTGGATGTTTTGGTTTCGGTATCCAAGAGCACATCGATCTTGCCAAGTAATTTATTATGCCTTTTTTTTATTCATTTAATTATTCAATACTATCTTCTATGGTGATTGTTTTACAAAACCCCATTCAATTATTCAATATTGCCTTCTATGGTGATTGTTTTATAAAACCCCCATGTTTAAATTCAAAGCCAATCTAAATGTCTATTTGTTCTAGTGAACAATGTTGAAACATTTGTCCTCCCTAGTTGTTACAATCTGAAGAGAGTTGTGACAATCAAGACATTATTAGTGATAGTCGCAAATTGATGCTCAGTTTTTTTTTTTTTTTTTTTTTAATAATTGGTTATCCGTTTCTTCCCTTTTTCCCACAGCATGCAACACATAAAATAGTCTTTTCCCAACTCAATATTCAAGGGAAGAATCAGGGGGTCCATGCATCCATAGTTCAAATTAGAGATTAATAAGAGAATGTATGCCCAAACATTCGTATATTGCAAACTGCGGTCATAAAACTGGACTGAATGGTGTTGATAATAGCCGTATTTATTTCTTTCATTTCCCAGCCCATTCTCATTTTAACTGCTTATATATGCTTTTGAGTTTATTATGGTGTTGCTTTTATGTAAGGTTTGATAATATCTTAATCACTCAAGAGAACTTGTATTGGTGAGTTTTTTAGTCACATGTGTCTAATATCCATGTACCCATGCCATTTTGAAATGGTTTTTATTAATTGATCAATGCTGGGAATTTCTCCCTGAGAGAAGTGTCTTTTTAAACATGTGGTTATCGACTTTCATGTCTTGAGTTGTTGTTACCCTAGGTGTCATAAATTTTCTCTAACATCCAATTGACATGTTCAAGTGCTAAGATTGCATAGATCCATAAATAATGTTGCTATTTTGTATGTTAACAAATTGTCTGAAGTAGCTTGATCTGTGATCTGAATGTTTTGAGTCAGGTTAGTAAAGCACTAATTGGAGAATATATAGGTGCTCAAAATAGGAAGAAGTTGTTTAAAGGTTTGGGATTAGAGCATATGAATGATGAATTATCCTTGCCCTGTTATTCCAACTCAACTCACAAGCACTGTCATCAAGAGTACCCAATTTCAGATGATAAACTTTAACTAGAGACTTATGTTAATGAATCATGCATTATACTTGTATTTGTGTGTTTGCGTCATATATTTTGTGCTTTGTTTAACTTCCAACACTTTTTTTAATCAAGTTTACTTGTTTTTTATTTATGTTTCAGACTTCTATCTTCTGTTTGAGATAACGAGATATATTGACCCGATTTGCGGCTGAAGTATCAGAACATCAAGCGCGAGGAGAAAGCAAAGAGTATGCATTCATCTTGGTAAGTGCTTTCGTTGAGCTATGATCACATTGCCTTTTTTTAACTGATTTAAAGTAGAAGGAATCTCAACTCTTACTTTTTATAGTTAAGTTGTTTTTTTTTATCTGTTTTATGGTGAGAGTGAATCTCAACCAAAAGTTATAAACATAAATAAAGGAGTTGAAAAGTTAGAGTGCTGGCATGGCAAATTATGTATATGAATTGTTGTACAAATGAGTGGTTGCTCACTACACTAGAAATCTAGAAATATGAGGGCCTACATTACTTGAAGATTGTTCAATTCAGATCAATGGGATCCATGGGTACTATAGCTTCATCATGCGGTGAAGGTAAAAAACAGGTTCTTTGATTCACCAATTTTCTACATTTCTTGATGAATCTCTCTCAAATACGTTTGGTTTTTTTTGTGATTCTTGCATAAAATTGTTTTCAACAAGGTGCCAAAGATAAATCTAACTAGCGCCTTTCATCAAGTGTGAATTAGAGTGGATCAATCGTAACTAGCCCCTTTATTCTTCTGATGTTGTTGTGGTTTCTTCCTATTAATTGCAAGTTTACTATGATTTGTCTAGGTTTCTATAACTTTAGTAGACCAGCAAATTGTTGAAGGGAAAGGCATAAACTCCATCAAACTTATTTGTCTGAGTTGTAGGGCAAACATTTTGCCTATAATGGGGAGAAAAGGTTGTGCACATTTGGGCCACTTCCACATAATAAGTTTGAATTTATAGTCATCTTGGATGAATCTACTGTGAAGCGGTTGGTCTTTCTTTTCGTATTTGTGTTGCTATTTTATTATGTAGTTATCATTACAGAATATACATACTTTCTCTTGTGATTTTAATGTTTGCAGTACTAGTAGCCCTGGATTAATTGGGAGCCCAAATGAGGGTGATCGTAAGAGGGTGAAGCGTGCAATCATGTAAAAGCTTTTCATGTTGAGATTCGTCTTGCTGCGAAAATTCCAATCAATCCAATTGTTTTAGCTCTAAAAGGAGTTGATGCACAAAACACATGCCATGCACTTAGCAGCTTGATCTTGTCTGAAGTAGCTTGATCTGTGATCTGAATGTTTTGAGTCAGGTTAGCAAGACACTAATTGGAGAATATATAGCTGCTCAAAAGAGGAAAAAGCCGTTTAAAGGTTTGGGATTAGAGCATACAAATGATCCTTGCCTTGTTATTCCAACTCAACTCACAAACATTGTCATCAGGAGTACCCAATTTCAGGTGATAAACTTTAACTAGAAACTTATGTTAATGATTCATGCATTATACTTGTATTTGTTGATGCTAGTATGATAATAGTAAACAATATCTGACACGGAGCTGCAATCAATCTCTCAATACTTGGAGAAATTTCCATCTAAATTCTAAAAGATATATGAGCACAGTCGTGTTTGTATGAAGCTTTATCAAAGGATTGTTTGTTATTTTTTAAATTTGTGGCCGTAAACGATGTTTTTACGGGTGATGTTTTTCAAAGGATTGAAACTTGAAGAACCCCTTTTTCTCAAGTCGAATTTTCCACCTATCTGAAAGCTTTCTCCAAGCGAATCGTCTCCAATGATGACTGCAAGTTCGTCTTCCATAGCATTCATCTTCTTCCAACAACTCACATTCTTCTTCATCTAGGGCTACACACCCATCAGAGTCAATCAATCAGCCATACAATCAATTTAATCTGCAAACTACAACCATTGAATTTATTCTATTGAGTGCAAGAGAACCCAATCAACTCATTCAGCAAGGTAACAACTTCGATTTGGTTTATTTTCAATTTTCAGAGTTTTTTTTGTTCATTCTCATTTTCACTTCATTGATTCAGCAGATTTCGAGAGGAAAACACAATCGATGATTATATTGATTACACAAGGAGAACCCAATTAACTGATTCCGCAAGGTATTTCGTATTTCTAAATTATAAATCTGCTATTTCCATCAACCTTCTTTTTATTGCTTTTTCTTATTGCTTCCCATATGTAGTTTGTATGTTTAACACCTTTGAATGTTTCTGCCGCTTTGCAGGTAATGAAGCTGGGTATGAATTGTACATCAACCTTAAGGTAAGTTCTGGTGCTGCTCTGAACTCTATCTTGGTTTTGATATCAGAGAGTGAAGGATCCTGGAATCATACATTTGTGTTTTTTTATCCAGGGAGATCAAGACTGTTGCAGCTAGGAAGACTTCAAAGCCATTGAAAAAGTGCAAAAGAAAAGGTGAGGACTTGAACAAGAAACTCACTATTCTTGACCCAAACGAATGGAAGACTGAGAATGGTATGTGTGGCTATGGAGAAGATTTAAACAAAGTGTTGATATCGTTGCCTAGCAACTTTATGTCAAATTCATGTAATGGTGGGAGTGAAGAGATCAATTTTCATTGAGATATATTATAGTACTTTTGAGACAAATGTTGTCATTGAGATAATATTTTTATCGTATTGTATTCAAATCATGATGGTAGTTTTTATGTTTATGAGATGATTAATATCTATTTTGGATCATTTGGATGTTTTACATATAGTATTTGCAATATTATCTTCTATAGTTAAAGAAATCAGGGTTATAAAAAGTCATTTAATAGCACTTGATGAGTGCTATAGAAAAAAAAGGGACTTGAGAAACGCTATAGAAATTAATATAATAACATTTGTTAAATGCTACGTGAGAGAAGACAATAGTTTTTCAGAAACGCTATTGGTAACTAGACAATAGTGTTTCTTAAGCGCTGTCACAAGCTAAACAATAACACTTTTTACACGCTATTATAGGTTTAACCATAGCATTTTTAAAACGCTATTACAAGCTAAACAATAGCACTTGAAAAATGCTATAAATGGTCTACTTACAATAGCGTTTCTAAAATGCTATAAATAATCCAGTACCTATTATAGCTTCGGTAGACACAGCGTTTACTAAAACGCTATGATATCCTACAATAGCGTTTTTGAAACGCTATGAATAAGCATTTGTGGTGTAATGAATTAGAAACAGAATCACTGCTAAAGATAGACAAAGACCTTGGTTTTCTCTGTACAGTTATGGAATGAACAAAATTGTAGGATTCCAATAATTATCAAGCTATATTAAGTAATATAGAGATACTCTTTAAAAAAATTAGCTCTATCAAATTTATTGATGAACTTGGTGACTATTACCTATATGATCTTCCAAATAGTTTTCTTCACATTTTGTGAATTTTTTTGTCATTTGCAAGGTAAAAGAGGCAACTTACTTCCATCCCGTGCGATAATACATATTTCTGTTGATACTTTAGCCGCAGTTTTGTTAATAGGTTGTCCAAACGCATTGCATTTCACCACAATCAATTTTGTCTGATTTGGGACATCATATTGACAAGTACCTATGCGTTTCTTATATCGTCTTGCTGCAATTCCTGTTACGACACCTCTTGCATGGACATTTGATCTTTCCATCAAATGACATCAACTCAAAAGCATCATTAAGGAAGCTATAGAGTCTGACTTGATATTCTGTGCTGAGACGATTATGCATAATCCAATCTTTTTTCATGTTGTAAGCTAGCTTAATGTAGCACCCCCGTATTTTTATACTTACAATTTTTTTTTAATAATATCTTTTTGTGTGTTTATCTTTATAAAGTCGGCATACACATGATCTACTTGTTTGTCAATGTGATGTGTGATTTGTTTTTTAAGGACGGTTAACAGAAAATCTATCCTGTAATGGTTTATGTTTGGACTCTAGTGTTGTTTCATTCAGAAGGTAGTTTGTTTATTGTTTACCCTCCTGTAACGAATCTCGGGACGAGATTATTTTGAGTTGTATATATTGTAATATCCGCCAAATCACTTGCCAATATAATGTTACTATTTTAGTAATTAGTAATATTTATTTATTGGTAATATTTATTAATTGGTAATACTTACAAATATGTAAATACTTTATGATATAAATTTGGGACCTAGGTTTAGGTTGGTGGTGGGTAAAAGAGAAGTGGTGGGCGTGTTTAGCTAAAGCTGATAAAACCCTAATTGAAAAAACTTTTCTAAAAAAAACCTAGCCCCCTTCTCTTTTTACATACACAGAGAAAAAAAAACTTACGTAGAAGAAAATGAGGCGAAAAAGGAAAAGCTTTGCTTCGACATTAAGATTCTCGAAAATTGTGAGTAAAAACTCTATTATTATTATTATTTTTATTTTTTTCTTGTTCGACCTCTCTATTTTATCTTTTCATTTCAGTATGCATGCTACGGTTATTGCAAATGGTCAATGTTCAATAAGAGTTTGTATGCCCTCATGATAAATTTATTAGGAGTTTGAAATTTTCAGCCAAAGCCTAGCCGTACAATGGTATTTTGGCATCCATAGACCACCTATAGTTATTGGAGCCCTTCTTAACGTCGAGGGAATGGGCGAGGAAAGAGAGCGAGGGATGGGTCACCCATCCCCTTCGAGATTAGCGATGACACACATCTCGAGGGGGATGGGCATCCCTCGCCCATTCCCTTGACGTTTAGAAAAGGTGATAGTTATTGTCAATGTTATTTCTCATATTGTCAGAGCAATATGACAACAAGGGGTAAATAGAATCAATGAAATCCCTATGAAGTTTTTCTTTTGTGATGTTTTGTAGCAAAGAGATGGGTGTGAAGTCAAATAAAATAATAATTAAAGTCATGACAATAGAAAATCAATATTTAATTGAATATATAGAAAATCATATCTTGTACACAACTTTTTTTCACAAGGGTATAAGAAGACCTTTCAATTATAAGTGTTTAACGATTCCAGAAATAACATCTCATTAATCATCCCCAAACCCAAAGTCTTATTGTTTCTATCTCATTTTTTTTCCACATATTCGTCCTTTTTGCAGTGTTCTAAAAATCGGAAAGGTGGAAAATCGCCCAGATTAATGGCTGGGCGGGCTGTCTGGGCGGTTCTGGGCAGTCTGGGCGGGATCTAGGTGGCCTAGGCGGTCTGGGAGATTTTTTTTTTTTTTTTAAATTTTAATTTTTTAATTTTTTTAATTTTTTAATAAGGCTGATTGTGTTCCTATTTTTTTAAAAATAAACTATTTAATTGTTTTTTATTCAGTATATGTCTAAATGTATCAAATGATGATTACTTAATGGAATTCTCAAAGGATCTGCAGGTACCAATTTTACTAATGTAGATTTTATCAAACATAACTGAGGTTATTCATGCAATTTGAAGAAAAATAAAAGAGTACACAAATTCAAATTTATATAAAGTACCCATCATGACCAACTTCAGTCATTTGAGTTTTAATAAATTTTGTTAACAATTGTTAATTTTTCATGTTTTTAAATTTTGCATATGTATATTGGCATTAAATTGGATGTAATTGATAATGTATTATGCTTAACTTTTGTAAATTATTAAAATAATAATACACCGCCTAGGCGCCCGCCTAGGCCCCTGGGCGCTAGGCACCTGCTCGCCGCCCGCCCAGCGCCTAGCGATTTTTAGAACACTGCCTTTTGCATGTAGAACTTAAACATAGATAGAGAACATGAAAGTGACATTAGGTGGTTGGAGAGTTTGTAAAATAAACAAATGAATAAACAATTAAAGGAAGATGTGGGGAGAGAAAAATACAAAGAAGATGAATGCTTAAAGAAATAAAATAAATAGAGAAAAATTAAAAGAATAAGAAAACCTCTTTTCTCTAACCTCTCCAAAGAGGAGACATGATAGAGAGAAAATAGTGTATAATAATTAAATAAGAAGAAGAAAACACAAATAGTAAGAGGAAAAAAAATAAAAGAAATAAATAAGTAATAAAAGAATGAAGAGGTGGTGGTGGTGGTGGTGTTTGCGTGAGTCACGTATTTAGTAGGGTGAGTTTGATCGGGAATTTTGGTATTTTTTTCGTGGCTTATGATTCGAGGTTGTGAGCACATTTTCGTGTATGGTAGATCAATTAAGATGTTTGCCTTCTTTCGTTATTTTTTGTTTTGCGGAGATTTGACTATTCGGTTGTTTTCGAATGCTTTTCTCGCATACTTGCATTTGTGAGTAATTCTCGCTCTTTTTTGCCTTTCAAAAATACAATACATGGATGCCTTAGAGTAATTGATAACTTTGTGATAGATGTTACCGTTAGATTATTTTTGGTACATGCTTGATTGTAAATTAATTATGTGGTTAGAGTAGGTCCGAGGTGGCTAGATGTATATGAATGTTTGCAAATTAGATTTAGTTTTTATGTAAATGTTGCTATTAGTTAAGCATGTTGTAGGGGTATGCGGGATTGCCAATTCGCTTGATGATTAGTCTTATTGTAATGTATATAACTTTATTGTCTATTGTTTATTAATAAAAAGTTTAATCGTTTTATGACAATATGTGTACGGTTATTTCAAACGCATTCTAAGTGTGAGCTTCATTTGACGTGTGATATAAGTGACTTGTGCGTGATGTTGTGAAGTGTATAACTTGAGACTTAGTAATTATGAAACTGTTATTTGTTTCCCCAACAGAATGAGTGAATATTGTGGTTGATTTGTTATGGTTGACAAACTGTCACCGTAAAAGAGTTTTGAGGATTAATTGTTTTTTTAAGGCTCTTTCCCACAACTCCGAAAAAAATGTGAAAAAAAAGAAAGAAATTATTTTACTATACAGACTTCTTTGTATACATGTGATATAATTTTGGGTATGCAGACTTGCTTGTATATCGGGTATGTCGTTCTATGTGAGTTCGATAGTACATGTAGTATTTACGAAATACTTCCTATGTATCGAACTTCGGGTGAGATGACATGACGCTCGATGTGGCACCCCACTTGGGTCATGTACGCTCCGAGTAGTTTTGAAGGCAAGGGAGACACACTTGGGTGAGGTGTGTTCGGCTCAAGGAGGGTAATGCGATTGTGGAAAAGAAGCGATATTTTCGTGTATCTGCATGATTTCCTTAAGGGAAGAAACTAAATGCTATATGTCTTCCTAAATGTAGAAAATGTGTTTTGTTGATATTTTAATAATAGTCTAGTATGCTACAATTTATATCGTTGTTTGAAAATAAACTTATTATTTTAAACATGATAAATTTATTGCAATGTATATAACTTTATTGTCTATTGTTTATTAATAAAGTTTAATCGTTTTATGACAATATATGTACGGTTACTTCAAACGCATTCTAAGTGCGAGCTTCATTTGACGTGTGATATAAGTGACTTGTGCATGATGTTGTGAAGTGTATAACTTGAGACTTAGTAATTATGAAATTGTTATTTGGTTCCCCAATAGAATGAGTGAATATTGTGGTTGATTTGTTATGGTTGACTAAGTGTCACCGTAAACGAGTTTTGAGGATTAATTAATTTTTTAATGCTCTTTTCCACAACTCCGAAAAAAAATGTGAAAAAAAGAAAGAATTATTTTAGTATACAGACTTGTTTGTATACGTGTGATATAATTTTGGGTATGCATACTTGCTTCATATCGGGTACGTCGTTCCATGTGAGTTCGGTAGTACGTGTAGTATTTAGGAAATATTTGCCATGTATCGAACTTCGGATGAGATGACATGACACTCGATGTGACACCCCATTCGGTCATGTACGCTCTGAGTGATTTTGAAGGCAAGGGAGACACACTTGGGTGAGATGTGTTCGGCACAAAGAGGGTAGTGCGATTGTGGAAAAGAAACGAGATTTTCGTGTATGTGCATGATTGCCTTAAGGGAAGAAACTAAATGCTCATTCGACAATTGAATGAGAACTATATGTCTTCCTAAAGGTAGAAAATGTGTTTTGTTGATATTTTAATAATAGTCTAGTATGCTACGATTTGTATCATTGTTTGAAAATAAACTTATTATTTTAAACATGATAAACTTATTAGCATACAATGTTTGCCACGTTGAGGAACTACAAGTCTTTGAGTGTCATTTTGTTATTTATGAAATTTTAATGTTAAATCAGATAACTTATTTAATTTATTAGATATTGAGATTTACTCATACCAGCTACCTCGCTGACCCAAGTAAGTTTACGCTTTTTAGGTACGTTCTTATTGGAACGTAATAATTTAGCCTTTCACAGATTAGAAAGTCATTGAGGCAGCGATATGAGAGACAGCGATATGAGAGATTTACATGTGGGACGAAATCTCCAAAAAATTAACTTGATTAGAATTGTTTTCATGTTAATTTTTATTTAATATTTCTATTGTTAAATTTTTACGTCCCAAGTTTTGGGAAAACGGCTAATCCTACGTAGATATAAGAATTTTCGTTTCCTCAAAATTTGGGGTGTGACACTTAACCTAGGTAATAGTTAATTTTTGTCAATAATCTCTCTAAATGAAGATGTAAATTTAGAAAGTTACATGCTAAATTGAGACAAACTAATATGAAATTTAATATGAGCTGTAAATTGCATTTAAATCTTCTTACGGAAAATGAAAAACTATGCCAAAAGTAATTTATATACATACATTTAGAAAAGATACAAGGCTATAACTAGGATACATGTGCCTTTTTTTTTATTCAATATTGTCACCCTATTATTCCTTCATCATTCAAAGCATGTATAAAAGTTAACTTGAAAGTTATTCATATTTATATATATGACTTAAGTGACACCTTTAATTTTCTAATCTACACCTTTAAATTTTTATTTTTTGTTGTTAATCTACACCTTTAATTTACTATCCGACTTTCTAGACTATCATGTGATCATGTCAAATGTATAAAAAATAAACGTTTATGTTGAAATTGTTATTTAATTGATAATGTGGCTTGTTCTGATTAGCCAAAATTTCTCTTCAAGATTCTCCTCTAAACTCCATAACCAAGCACTAACAATTTACATGATGAATATGGATTGCCAAAAAATGAACAAACTTCATATAGAGGCAGTGTGCATACCAATGAATTTCGTCAACAATGGTGGCTATTAGATCAATTGGAACATGATCCTGCAGAAATATGATGATATTAAAGGATTAAGAAATATAATAGCACAAGTGTGTACTTTTTTTTGAAAAGCAAAGTTGAATTTATTAATAAGGAGCATCTAGGGCTGAAAACCGAATCGACGGATCGGTTTTTCAACTAAATCGTGAACCGAACTGACTTAGGTCGGTTTTAAAAATTTCAAACCGAAACTGAACCGATCATTAACAAAATCGATCCGAAACCGAACCGATTCTAATTTATGCAAACCGTAATCGAACCGAACCGACTAAAATCGAACTAAAATCGAAATAAAACTGAACCGACCGACTATTTTAAAGATATTGTATTATTTATATATAAAATATATATTATTTATTATATATATTCGGTTGATTCGGTTCAGTCGATTAAAATCACATAGAAACCGAAAACCGAACCAACCACTTCGGTTTTGAATTTTTTAAAACCGAAACCGATCTGAACCGAATTTAAACCGAACCAATCGATTCGATCTGTTTAATCGGTTTTTTGTTCAGCCCCGAGCATCCATAAGTACAAAAAGTAATTTCAGAAGAATTAAAAACTCTGAAAAGTACCCCAGTTATACCTTCCCGTACCTATCCACACAACTTAAAATATAAATGCCCCTATCAGAATGAAGAAGACCAAAATACTAAAGTGAGTACCAGCCCCCATTAGAATGAAGAACATAAATGCCCCCATTATAAATAATTTTTTTTAAAATCATAAGTGAGCGAGAGAAGCCAATAAGCACAGACTCTCCTACGGTACATCAACAAGTCCCTGACAGAGTAAAATCAGTCTCAGACCAGATGTGAGACATAAGGGAATTAAATTGGATTAAATTCAGCAAGTTTGATACTTCATTTTCTCCATCTTACTCACTTTGTCGTAGTGCTAGGATCATCAAATTGGATTAAATTCAGGTCACGCTAATGTATATCTATACTACTATTAAAACAACCAAAAGTTTAAGTTTTGTCATAATATAATACAAAGTTACTTTGCATTAAACACATACACATTGAACAATTTACCTCTCTTACTCTATAATATTCCTTTCAATTTTATTCAAACAACCATTAATGCTCACCTTAATTAATCTTCATTAACATTTTTACTATTGAACAATTAATTCGGGTAAGTCGATGTTGAAAAAATGTGTTTGAATTTTAAAACAAAAGAAATGGTTTTTGAAATTTGAAACTCTCTCTATTATTTAGTCTCATATCTTCTATGTAACTCATTGCGGAGGAGGTTAATAAGAAGAGTGTTTGGATTTGGGCTTGGACCCCTGGGGTACCCACACTTTTGTGAGGAGGAGAGAGTTAGACCAATGTTTGTCCACGGGCGCGCCACCTCCGCCTGGCCAAGCCGAGTCGAGTCGAGTCGTTTTGAGATTAAACCATATCATTTTGCTGAAATTTTTATTTGAAAAAAATAAAAATAAAAAATCTTATTTGCTGAAGAGAAGAAGACTGAGTTTGGGTCTTCTCTCCCACGCCCCCATGATTTTTCCTGATTCTCTCCGTGATTTTCGCCACCAATACAAGGATTTTTCACTCACAACAGATCCTCTCTCAGCCTATAAATACAATCGAACTCTGGGTTATTTTTAAGATATCGAAATATATTTTCACAATTCAGTTTTTTAGTTCTAAAAGAGTTTTTGTTTTAGAAAAAAACACAATAGCTTCTAGAGTTTTTGTTTAGCTTCCAGAGTTCTACTTGAAAGAGTTTCGTTTTTAGTAGACAATTCATATTTCGGAGAGTTCTCTTTTATTCATTGATTTTGTGATTCCGAGCAATAGGAAGTTAAGGGTGAATAGAATTTCGTTCGTCAACAGTGCATTTGATTGAACGAGACAGATACAGAATTCAGGGTTGTTTTATCCTAGGGACGACGGGGCAATCAGACTGCTTGCACAATTTTGGGCAGAGCCGCGAAACGTCTTAAAGAGAGCGACCTAGTCCGCGACTCAACCCAAGAAAATTGGTAACTTTGTTCATGTATTTTAAATTGCAACATTTATATTTCCAACAATTTTAAGATGATACATATCTGCCATGTCTACTATTACTGAACTTGCTGCTAAGGACCTAAATAGGCTCTTTCATTTTGAGGGTCAACATTTTAAAAGATGGAGAAAAAAGATGTTGTTTTTCTGAACTACGCAAAAAGTCGATTATATCTATAATGCTGAAAAACCCGAATTGCCTGTTGAACCTGATGAAACCAGCACTAAGGAATTAGATCGCTGGATAGAAAATGACTTATTGTGTAAGAATTTTATTCTGAATGGTCTGTCTGATGAACTATATGATTATTATTATTCTGAAAAAGCTGCTAAGGATATTTGGGAAGCCCTTAGGAAAAAATATGACACTGAGAAGGTTGGTACAAAGAAATATGCCGTAAGTTGTTATCTGAAATTCCAAATGACTTACGATAAGTCTGTGGAAACCCAATCTCACGAGCTACAAAAAATTGCTCATGAAATCATATCTGAAGGCATGACCTTAGATGAGCAATTCCAAGTAGCTGTTGTGATAGACAAATTGCCCCCTAGCTGGAAAGATTTTAAGAATGCACTTACATAAAACCAAAGAGTTTTCTCTAGAAAGTCTGATTACCCGACTTAGGATTGAGAAGGAAGCCCGAAAACAAGATCAGAAAGATGAAATTCTGATTATTTCAAACTCGAAGAAATCTACCTCTGTGGATCTGAAACCCGGTGGAAAAACTATGAAAAGTCAGAGTCACAATAAAAACCGACATAATCAGAATCGGAACCATCAAAACCGGAACAACCAAAACCACAACCAAAAGAATCAGAATCCTCCGCGAAATCAGAATGGACAAAAGCACCCCTCAAGAAATGAATCAGCACAGTTCCTATGTTATACCTGTGGTAGGCCAGGGCATATGGCCAGGAACTGCCGGAATGGATCTCGTCCTGCTCCGCAGGCGAACCTAACCGAAGACCAACTTATTGCCACGATCTCTGAAATCAACTTTGTTGGTGGGTCCGAGGGATGGTGGGTTGACACTGGTGCTTCTCGACATGTCTGCTATGATCGAGAAATGTTCAAGTCCTATTTTGAAGCTGAGGACAAGAAAGTGTTGTTGGGTGATTCTCACTCCACAATCGTTGCTGGAACTGGTGAAGTAGAGGTGAAGTTTTCCTCTGGAAAGACCATCATCCTGAAAGATATCCTGCATACTCCAAAGATGAGGAAGAACTTAGTTTCTGGTTACCTTCTGAACAAGGCTGAGTTTACTCAAATAATAGGGGCTGATTTGTATATCATCACTAAGAACAATGTATTTGTGGGGAAAGGGTATGCCACTAATGGGATGTTTAAGCTGAATGTTGATGCTAATAAAATTTCTAGTTCTGCTTACATGTTGTGTTCTTTTAATATTTGGCATGCTAGACTTTGTCATGTTAATAAGCGAATAATTAAAAACATGAGTAACTTAGGACTAATTCCAAAATTGTCCTTAAATGACTTTGAAAAATGCAACAATTGTAGCCAAGCTAAAATAACCAAAACACCACATAGATCTATTGTTAGAGAACCTGAACCCTTAGATTTAATACATTCAGATATATGTGAACTTGATGGTGTTGTGACTAGAAATGGAAAACGTTATTTTATTACGTTTATTGATGATTGCTCTGATTATACCTTCGTTTATCTGATGAAAAATCAGAGTGAAGCATTTGACATAATCAAAATATTTTTAACGGAAGTTGAAAATCAGTTTAATAGAAAGATAAAGAGGCTTAGGAGTGATAGAGGCACTGAATATGGCAGCAATAATTTCATAGAGTTTTATAATTCTCATGGAATTATTCATGAAAAAACTGCACCGTACTCTTTTGAGATGAATGGCAAAGCTGAAAGGAAAAATAGAACTCTTACTGAGTTGGTAGTTGCCATTCTACTTAACTCCGATGCTGCATCGAACTGGTGGGGAGAGATTAATTTGATGGTCTGTTACGTGCTTAATAGAGTCCTTAAATCGAAAAGTAAAACTTCTCCTTATGAGATTTTGAAAAATAGACAACCAAACTTGTCATATTTCAAAACTTGGGGTTGTTTAGCTTATGTTAGAATTCATGATCCTAAAAAGAACAAGTTTTCTAGTAGGGCATATGAGTGTGTATTCATAGGATATGCCATTAACAACAAATCCTATAGATTCTATAACCTTAGTGATCACGTTATCATAAAATCGAATGATGTTGATTTCTATGAACATAGATTTCCTTTTATCTCGAGGAATAGTGGGGGTACACCTTCTAATAACGTGCCTATGATCAAGATGAATGAAAATGATAAAGCCACAGAATCTGAGCCTAGGAAAAGTAAACGAAACCGAACTTCTAAAAACTATGGCTTCGATTTCTATGCCTTTACAGTCGAGGAGGATCCCCTTAGCTTTCAAGAAGCCTTATCCTCTATAGATGCCAACTTTTGGGAAAGAGGCTATTGATGATGAAATGGACTATCTTGAGTCTAATAGAACCTGACATTTAGTTGACTTGGCACCAGGTTGCAAGACAATAGGTTGTGAGTGGGTATTTAAGAAGAAAATGAAACCCGATGAAAATGTTGAAAAGTTTAAGGCTCGCCTTGTAGCCAAAGGGTTTAGACAGAGAGAAAATGTTGACTGCTTTGACACATATTCTCCTGTTACCAGAATTACATCTATTCGAGTGCTAATTTCTCTTGCTGCAATACACAATCTAGTATTGCATCAGATGGACGTTAAGACTGTGTTTCTTAATGGTGATTTGGAAGAAGAAATTTACATGGACCAACCTGAAGGTTTTGTAATTCCAGGGCAAGAAAATAAAGTTTGCAAACTTGATAAATCTCTTTACGGTTTGAAACAAGCTCCAAAAAAATGGCATGAAAAAATTGATAATCTTATTATCTCACATGACTTTAAAGTGAACGAAAGTGACAAATGCATTTATTATAAATCTGAAAATGGCATTTGCACTGTTATATGTTTATATGTGGATGATTTGCTTATCTTTGGTTCTAACATTCATGTCGTGAATAAAGTGAAATCTTGATTGCGTGCGAACTTTGATATGAAAGACCTTGGAGAGGCAAGTGTAATCCTTGGTATTAAGATTACTAAGTCTGAAAATGGACTTTCTTTGGATCAATCACATTATATTGAAAAGATCCTAAAGAAATATAATTACTCTGATCGTAAACCTGCATGTACTCCTAATGATCCTAGTGTAAAGTTGTTCAAGAACACCGGTAATGGTGTTAGACAATCTGAGTATGCGAGCATCATTGGTAGCCTACGATATGCTACCGATTGCACTAGGCCCGACATAGCTTACGTTGTGGGACTACTATGCAGATTTACTAGTAGACCTAGTATAAAACATTGGCATGCTATTGAAAGGGTCATGAGGTACTTGAAGAGGACTAAGAACCTCGGATTACACTATCAGAAGTTTTCCGCCGTCCTTGAAGGATATAGCGATGCTGATTGGAACACCCTCTCAGATGACTCTAAAGCCACCAGTGGCTATATCTTCAGTATAGCTGGTGGAGCTTTTCTTGGAAATCAAAGAAACAGACTATTCTGGCACAGTCCACGATGGAGTCAAAAATGATAGCACTAGCCACGACTAGTGAGGAAGTAGGTTGGTTAAGAAACCTGCTAGCTGAGATCCCTTTATGGGAAAGCCCGATATCAGCTGTCTTGATCCATTGTGATAATACTGCAGCTATTGCAAAGATACAGAACCGTTATTATACAGAACCGTTATTATAACGGCAAGAGACGACAAATACGTCGTAAGCACAGTACAGTTAGAAAGTTTCTATCTACTGGTGCTTTGAGAGTGGATCATGTACGTACTGATGTAAACTTGGCTGATTCTTTGACGAAAGGATTAGCTAGAGAAAAGGTTTTCAAAACCTCGAAAGGAATGAGACTTATGCCCTTAGATTGATGAGTTTTTCATGATGGTAACCCAATCTATAGACTGGAGATCCCAAGAAATAGGTTCAATGGGTAATAACAAGTTGTGAATGATATGAAGTGAATCATGCTGACCTAATAGCAATTCCATTCCTAGATTGAAGCATGAGTTCTTGAAGCGATAGTAGGATGAGTTAAAAACTCTTAATGAGATCTATACTCTATGTGGAGTGGAGTACCTAGCTACAGGAGTACTCTTGATAGACTCACCTAAGTGATTGTGGAAGTTTGGCCGCTTCCTATGGAATTTGTGGGCAAAATTCCTAGAGCCTTCACTATACTGGGATATACGTGCATGACCTTAAAGCACAGGCTTTTTTAGACTTCACTCTGCTAAGGTTGTGCATGTAATGTTGTTAGAGATAGAGTTCAAAACTACGAGTTACTCTAGTAAAATCTAAATCATGAACATTACGCAAGAGTTCAAGTTGAAAGACACTTTTGCTTATGCACAGTCTTATATTTATAGATTGCTCGATGAAGAAATGTTTTTAAAAAAAAAAATTCAAATGGGGGATTGTTGAAAGAATGTGTTTGAATTTTAAAACAAAAGAAATGGTTTTTGAAATTTGAAATTCTCTCTCTCTCTCTCTCTCTCTATTATTTAGTCTCATATCTTCTATGTAACTCATTGTGGAGGAGTTAATAAGGAGAGTGTTTGGACTTGGGCTTGGACCCCTTGGGGTACCCACACTTTTGTGAGGAGGGGAGAGTTAGACCAATGTTGGTCCATTCCACACACGAGCTCTGCCGTCCGACCGACCTGCTTAACCTAGCCGAGTCAGGTCGAGTCGTTATTAAACCATATCTTTTTAATGAAATTTTTATTTGAAAAAAATAAAATAAAATAAAAAAGAGAAGAATACTGAGTCAAAGAAGACCCAATCTTCTCTCCCACGCCCCCATGATTTTTTCCCGATTCGCGATTTTCGCCGCCAATACAGGGATTTTTCACTCACAGCAAATCCTCTCTCAGCCTATAAATACAATCGAACTCTGGGTTATTTTTAAGATATCGAAATACATTTTCACAATTCAGTATTTCTGTTCTAAAAGAGTTTTTGTTTTAGAGAAAAACGCAATAGCTTCCAGAGTTTTTGTTTAGCTTCCAGAGTTCTACTTGAAAGAGTTTCGTTTTTAGTAGACAATTCATATTTCAGAGAGTTATCTTTTATTCATTGATTTCGTGATTTCGAGCAATAGGAAGTTAAGGGTGAATAGAATTTCGTTCGTCAACAGTGCATTTGATTGAACGAGACAGATACAGAATTCTGGGCTGTTTTATCCTGGGGACGACGGGGCAATCAGACTGCTTGCACAATTTTGGGCAGAGTTGGGAAACGCTTAAAGAGAGCGACCTAGTCCGCAAATCAACCCAAGACCTCCCCTTCTCTTTCCTTGTAAAACCCACAAAATCAATTCGACCCCAACTCACCAAAACATAGGAGGGGGAGAGAGGTGAAGATGAAGAAGAAGAACAATAGAGCTGAGAGAGAATAAAAAGAAATGAAGAAGCTATTTACACCTCAAACAAAACCAACCCTCTTAGCGGAAGTGGATCTTGCCTCTGACAATGGGGTCTCTAAGGAAATGGTCACATGAATCCAACTTTAGATGAAAAAATTGATAGAGAGAAACAACAGTAACTACGCTACGCACCTTTGAAAGAAAAAACGGTGGCTGATGCCTAGATGGTGGTCGATGGTGGCCGGTGGAGATTGGAAGTCTGATTGGGGTTGGGGTTGATAAAGATATGTTAGTTGGAAGTTCTTTGAGAGAGAAAAAAAGGTGTTGATGCCTTGATGATGGTCGATGGTGGTGTGGTGCTTGGAAGTTCTTTGAGAGATGAGGGCTAAAGTTTGGGAGCGAAAAAGCTTTGGGAGGTGCAAAAAAAAATTCATCGGAGATGACATATACTGTAGTAGCGGGTTTTTATTTGTGACAACCTTCTCGCCATTACTAAGTAGAGACGGTAAAAGTTGTCCTTACACTAAAAATAATTGAAATAATAAATAACTTAGCGACAACTAAGATGTCGTCCCAACTATTTGAATTAGCTACAGTTTATTGTGAATTAAGCCACGATTTTCTCGTCACAATCACATTTTTATGATTATGGTCTTGGGCAGCTACCACAAGCATTAGTGACGGTATTTTGTTGTCTCAAATCTTATAATTAGTAATAGAATCAGACTACCATCTCTGGTATTTGTAGCTATTAATACTTTTTTGTAGTGAACTATGCCTAGTGCTTTTATTGTGAGTTTCTTTGTAACATGCAAGGCACCTAGTACCAGACGCTTCAAACCCCAAAAACTTAATGTCGTGAATGCAGCACAAGCAACAACGAAAAAAAAAAAAACCAATTAGTGGCATTTTAGTTCCTAGCTAATACTATCAAGCAATTGCAACGGATTTGTTCTTTTTCTCTTACGTGATAATGGTTTTTGGTGTGTGATATATATAATGGTAGTGAGACATAGGGAATATATTACTATAATTAAATTATTAAGTCTTGGAAAATGTTTAATTTCATCGGTTAAGAGACATGTTGAAAACAGAGAAACTGACAGATTCTACCTATCATATGTATCCCCGTAGGGACTAGTTCTCTAACTTTAAAGAAGTATATGGCAAAGTTGTCCGTATGGGCAACAATGAAAAATGTAAGTAAAATAAAGTTGAAGCTACATAATAGACTTATTCGGATTTTGAATGATATTCAGTATGAACTCGATTTGAAGAAAAATCTCATATATGTTAATGTTTTAGAGTCAAAAAGTTACAAGGTTATGGTAAATGGTAAAGCTCTAAAGATCATTTTTTGTGCACTCTTGTTGATCAAGGTTGTTCGAAAGGATAATATGTACTTTTTGCAGGGGAGTACGGTTACATGTAATGAGAAAATTGAATTTGGTGGAGCAACTTGTGTTGTTAGCTCTGTGGATGTTGCTTATGCTAGAGATACTGATAGCTCTAAGGATTTTTGTACGGATACCTCGAGGGTTTAGCATTTGCCTGCAGGTAGTAAAGGTAAGGTTCTAAACGAGCTGTTGAATAAACATTTGGTAGAAGATATGAAGATATACAACACAGATGTTTGTGAACATTGTATTTCTGGATATTTTGATTCGAAACTGTATCCTTTTCAAGGTGGAGTTGGTTTGTTAGCTTGAGCACTTTCTGGTGTATGTCATCTTCAAGTGTATGGGCGTTTGAAGAGTTGAAGTTCGTGTTTTGAACAAATAACATGTCTTTGTTGTGGTTGGCTCAGATTTGTGAAATATTCACTGAGATGGATAATTGTTGAAAAATAGAGAAACTAATATATTGAGAAACAGTGGATCAACAACTGGAATTCTGCTTGTCGGCTATCTGCTAGAATTGATGACAGACAAGATGGAAGAAGCTGCAAGAAATCGATTTGTCGGCAACTACCTATTAGGATTCGGTGGCCGAAATTGTTGAAGAGATTGGAAGGGAAGATAAGAGAATGACAGGAAGAGAAGGTGGTAGAGTTCCCTATCACCTCCTCACTCCCACCACCTTCATATGTTATAAAAAGAACTTAGGTACCTTGGTTGTGTAGATCAATCATGTTTTCTATGTGTGAGTTATGCACCCATGTATATGTGTGGTGTTGTTTTGACATGTGTATGTGTAATGTCATTGATGTTGTGTAAGAGACGCTATCTTCATTTGTATTTTTCAATCTCAAATGTGAAATTCTCCTTATGCCCCATGGATGTAAGCAAATTTGTCGAAACACGTAAAATTTGTTGTTTTCGATACTAGTTATTTTTGTTTGGTAACTTCGCATTTGGTATTTGTAACGCTTTTGCTGGTAACAAGACCATCGTCAAGGATGATTTATTTCGACTTGGATAATAAGTAGTAATGGTTGGAGATTGTTTCAAATTTTCAATGCATCTGAGAACACAGTGTGGCCCATATTTTATACATACCTTGATTCGTGTGTCAACATTCCTCGAGATGCACAACATGTAGGACATCCATTATGATTAATACAATCTCATAATGGTTAAGTAGGCCTTGATTTTGGAGTCAAGAGTTAACGGTTAATTGGTTGCTTATAAATTGACTAACAATTAGCTTCTGATTGACTATTTGAAGGGCTTTGGACAAAGAAAAACCCAAAGGATACAAATTATTGACTACTAAAAAAATACCCATCGGGTCTGAAATCTTCCATGCTACCCGATGAAATCTGAAATAAATAACCTATAGCGTCCAGATACATTTTACATATGTAACAATGGACCAAATTCCACATTAATGTGAGAAACATACTTATAAGGGAGTTACACCATATTATTGATAGGAGTTAATCCCATTTGCATGGGGTTACAAAGGATCATCCTATAAATACGTGACCTCTAAACCCTCGAGGTAAGTAATCAACCTCTAGTACTTGCATCATTTTGAGTGCCACACTAACTTGTGCGTTGGAGTGATTTTTGTTGGTACCTCACAATCTTGTTTTGATACACTAAATCTTCGGGAGCTTCTGCCATCCAACCAATCCAGTCCATGCGATCTCCTGTTTGGCATCACGAATAGTCATGTATAAATGGAATGTCAATGAACAATTGAAACTATCAAAATTTTGTGTTTTGTAAACAACAATCAAATATTATCTTGAGAACCTGTTTTAAAAACTGATCATACAAGTGTGGTTTAAAAAAATGTCCTAAATTTATGACTGAGAACCACCCATGCTGAGTTTTGTTTCATTTGGAACTAACAAAGAAGTCTATAATTTAATATTGTTTCTGAATTTTAAATTTTTGATGGAGGATAAACTAAAACTCATTGCCTATAGAAAATTTTGGTTTTGGTCAGAAAAACATGGAATAAATAAATAGATGGACATGTTATCAAAATAAAAAACTGAACATTGTTGAAGTTAATGAAGCAAAGATATTCCTAAAACGAACAAACAAAATTGT
Organism: Berberis vulgaris; assembly: GCA_963556465.1. NCBI lineage: Eukaryota > Viridiplantae > Streptophyta > Magnoliopsida > Ranunculales > Berberidaceae > Berberis > Berberis vulgaris. Next base: position 79,393,921 of record OY747129.1, on the reverse strand, counting down.
AGGTCTGTATCTCAGTTCCAATATTTCATAATAACAAAAGGATAGTTAAAGTAGAGTGAGGCTAGAAAATCAGATTTTGTAAATATGTTTTGCAACTAGGATGATGTGATATCGTTAGAAGAGTTTTTTACAACCTCAAGATACACATAAATTTTTTGGAGATTTCATCATTCTTTTCAGATTACAAAACATAGTTGCAAAAACCTAATTTCCTAACATTTTTGAGCTAAAGAAATGGGCATTTGGAAGAACTGTAAAAGATTTCAGTTAAGTTCCTGTTTAATCCAACATTGGAAATTAACTTATACTGTTTTCTTATGATCGGCCGGTACATCAAATCCTACTTAACAATAATTGATGAAACAAAAAACCCTGCATATTTTGAATTGGCTGAACATAGGTTACATTTTTTGGTCTGGCATTAAGCATCGCAATGGATTAGTAAGAGGAAAACAATACCTCTTTGGGCTTGGGCTGAATGCAAGCTACAAATCATGAATAGCTAGATTTTTTTCAGAAAAAAGCTAAATCAGATAGATTTTACCAAAGATGTACCACAAACATTATACTAAACAGTAAGATGCATAGCAACCCTATTCACTTGAGACTCATTACAACAAGCGATTAAGAACGTAAATTCGACAAGTACTTGCTAAAGGCATAGAAGATAGCATTAAGATCCTTTTCCGCATAAATTTGTAAATATCAACATCCCTGTAATTATAGATGGCAACGGGGCAAATCCATCTCTGCCCTGCTGGGGATCTCGGTTCTCGAATTCGCCCCAAATATTCATTTATACTAATTTTTGAAAATTATCCCCGCTAGGGTGAAAATCCGCCCCACCCCGAATATCCGAAAAAAGAAACGTTGAATTGTAAGTATGAAAATCATCCATAAACCAAACCACAACACAAATTCAACATTGAGATTGATATTTTTGATAATCAGATCCTGTAATTTTTTATTTCTCAACATTGTGACGGGAGAGAGAGATTAGTTAGGGTTATTGACAACCCAAAACAGATCTGCAAAATCCAAAACATTTATCAGAGATCTTCATATATTAATCGTGAGAAGAAGAAGAAAAGAAAAAGAGGACGTACCTGTCAGAAAATTCCTCCTTGCTTGGAGTTCTAGTTCCAGGTCATAAATGAATTTCCCTTTTCTCTCTCTGAATTTCTCTTATTAAAAATCAAAACTCTACTACCAGTACACCCACTATGTAATCTCATCTATGCTTCTGTTGGTTGAATTTCAGGAGAAGGGGAAAACCCAAGAAGAACAAGAAAAGAAACCCTCTCTGATATGTTTGGTCTCTCTCAAAGGAAACTAACTCAATTGTTCAAGGAGAGGCATGGGTCGGCGTCGACCCAGAGAGAGAGCATAAAAGGGAGAAGTATTAATTAATGAGCACTACTACAATGCCTGGTGTTGTGTCTGGTGGTGCCACCCGACACCGTTTATCTGTCACAAAATATAAAATAATTCAAATTTCGAGGCAGACGGACGGTGCCTGATGGCCACCAGACACAGGTTCAGGCACCCTAGATTTTTTGTTAATTAATTAAACTCTTTGCTTATCTTCTTCTCTTGTGTGGAAAAAAAAATCATTGAATTCATGGAGCACTACTACAGTGCCTGGTGTTGTGTCTGGTGGTCAGATGGACGGTGTTTGGTGGCCACCAGGCACAACACCAATGCACTTTAGAATTTCTCGAATTCATGTGGGGCTCGGTCTGACATAATAGTGACAATGGGTGTTTTGGATTAAGAGTAAGTCTACAGTGCCTGATGGTGTGCCTGGTGGCTACCAGACATCATCCATTTGCATCGAGATAGGAATAGCCACCAGGCACAAGTCCAGTGCACTTAAGAATTTCTGTTGGATTAATGTGTGGCACAGTGTCATAGTCAAATCTTGGGAAGGACAAATAACTCACATGGGTGCTTAGATGACATGCTAGCTATTAAATTATTAAACTAGTTGGCGAGACGGATATTCGTGGGGCGGACATGGTTAACTCCGTATCCGCTCTGAATTCGAGATGAGTATAATTTGGATCCTCAAATCCGCCCCGTAATCCGTTAAAATAAACCCAAGTTTATCCCAAACGGTTTGGGTAGAGCAGATATCCGTGAAAATTCGCTTCACTGCCATCCCTACCAATAATTAGCAGGACATTCAAATCCGATTGTTTCTAAGAAAAATTTATCCATCAACCAACTCGAGTAAGCCACTAGAGCAAGCTTCAACAAGATCTTCAACAAGCACAACACAGAGTCCATTTTGAGTACAAGCACATGCAGACATAACAAACAAGTTTGTATTTGGTGAGTGATAAGAGTAGCATTGGTTGGATCATACATAAATAAGCGGAGTTTGGTAGCTTGGAAATTATACTTTTATTCAATTAATTCTTGCCCTTGCATGTATTGGAAATAATAGTTACTTTCTTGGGAGTGAAAGATGTAAAAAACAAAACCCCATTCAATTAATAAATGGAAAATGACTTTTAAGGCATATTTTTTCATAAAATAGACCATTTAGATAACGTAGTTGATTTTAGTGACTAATTTGTGTCTACTTTTATACTTTTATGACCGACAAATACTATTTTATTAACTTATGTTAACTCATAAAGTTATAAGACATATTTACCCTTCCTAAACTAATAAAAACATAATTTTATACTTTTATGACCAACAAAGACTCTTTTATTAATGATTCTTATTTTTTTATTTTTTTTAACCCTTAACCCCATGTCGTTGGTAGGTATTTGATTTAGCCATTTTTCATTCCCTGTTTTGACCTGGTTCCTGCTGACCTACATAAGTAACACACATGCACGGACCACTGTTGTGATGGCCGATGACACTCTGATGCTAAAGTCAGACAGAAATCTGAGGAAGGTATAATGTTGTAAACAAGGAATTTGTAGTGTACCTTAACTTACCAACCTCATGTCTTATTTATAATGCAGGAGTCCTGATTCTACCGGTCCATCGAAGGCATAGTTTAGGAAGGAGATCTACGTGGGGATCCTTCTCTAATTAGAAGTCGTGCTGTAGGAGGAAAGTTCTATGTTAGCCTTGTGCTCATAGATATGCGGAAGATAGTTCCCAATACGAGAGCAATCTGTAGGAGAAAGTTTTCCTATGTGGAATGTACTCTGGTATTTGCTTCATAGTTGGAAGCAGAGAGTTGTTATAGTTGCCCGTTAGAAGTTGATCATCGAGATACTTGCCTTAGTAGGACTTACGGTTATTGATGATAGCTGTGAGACGTGTGGGCCTAGCATGTTGTACGAGTTCGGGTCAATCTGGCAGACTGAATCAGGCGAGCTTGGAACCGCTTGGGCCGGATCAGTGTTGGGTTGATTATGGGGCCCGTAATTCTTTGAGATCATCATGACATGGGTATGGCTCAGGGGTGTGACCATTTTATGTATCATCAGTATCGATATTAATTATTAGAATTATTATCAACAAATTATACTAACAAGTTAATCAAATTATTATGTTATGCTTTGGTAAAGTTGTGGTCGATTGGTTAAGGCGTTGTGGACGCGTTGTGGACTTGATCCACAGATCCTTGCTTCGAGACCCACTGGAGGCATCTTTATTTCGGGGTGGTGTTCGACCCGTAGGTCGCATCTCGGGACTAGGTTACGGATCCTAGGCTAAAAAAACCGGCTTGCCTTTCAAAAAAAAAAAAAAAAAAAAAAAAAAAGTTTTCACAACGTAGTTAATGATGATTAAAAATTTAGTTTTAATTAATTAATAAAATCAATTTGATTAACTTGTCATAAAAGTTTACATTCCAATGGAATTATAACATAGTTATTATATGTGTAATAATAACAAGTGATTCACTAATCGTTTTTTCTCCATGAATGATAACATGAACCTTCTTATAAAAGGATTACTCTGCAAAAGTAAAAAAACTCTTGCTGCTTAGAGTTTCTTCTACATATTTGTACTCCACTCCTTTTATTTCAAGTGCCCATCTAATCCTGTAAACAAATTGACTCCCCCATAAACCCAAAAGCTTCACTTGATCATGCTCCTCTATGCCAACTTCTTCTTTCAATAGTTTACAATTTCCTATTGATCATTATTTATACACAAAGATGACAGATCATTTGTTGATTTCTTTTCTGCACAAAAAAAGACTTGATATGTAATAGTTCCATTACAAATTCTAAATGCTTAAGGAGACTAATAAATTGATGGAAGTATACATTCTTCAAGAAACCAATGATTGAACTTGGAGGAAGTTGGGAAGATGTGAGACTTCCTACTTCTTCAACTTTAACATCATTGTTGCCGCACTTACAACTTCTCTATTAATTTTTTGTTAGCATCAATGGTCCTAAGTATTGAAGGAAGAAAAAAAAATTTGACTCAAAGAGTATCTAAAAAAGACAAAAAAAAATAATCATTAATAAAAGATGCATTGTTGGTCATAAAAGTATGAAATTAGGTCTTCTATTTTTTTTAGGAAGGATAAATATGTCATATAACTTTATGAATTAACTTTGGTTAATGAAATAGTTTTTGTTAGTCATAAAATTATAAAAAAAATAGGTACAAATTAGCTATTACATCAACTATGATATTTAAATGTCAATTTTGTGAAAAAATAGGCCCTAAAAACCATTTTCCCATTGATAAATTTGGTAGGAATGATGTGCTTAGCCTGAACTTGGATTTAAGTTTGGGCTTAAACTGGGCATATTGTGTACCTCATGCTATATAGTAGTTGACGTGCTAACTAATAATGTCATTGTGCTAGTCATGGAAATAACTCTTAAGGATCTTTTTCAAAATCCCTCCTTGGCATGAGTAATAAGTTTACCATTCCTTAATGGAGTTATCATGCAGGCCCGACCTTGAACCAATAAGAGCAATTCGGTGTTGGGTCCCCAAAAAACTCGACAGCTTATGGGCCTTGAATATTTGATATAAATTATTAACAAGGCTCCCCAAATATTGCCATTATTTATTTGTGGCCCAGCTAGTAATTGGTACAATATGGAAATTGTTACAAGTCAAACCCCATTATTTATTTGTTATGTGTTGATAGATAATTTTATAATAGAAAAGTATGTTTCTAAATTACTAGCTAAGTTTATAAACAAGTTTGTTAAACTATTTAAATGATCATTGTTACTATGTAATGTATGTTTAAAATTTCCTTCAACATTATAATCTAAATGATTATTATCTATAAAAAAAAATTTATTTTGAAAAATTATTAATTTTTAAATTGAGATACTTTAAAAAATCAAGTTTCTGATTTAGAAGACAGCTTAAAAGAAATTAAAAATTTATTATCTCCTGAAGAAAATATTACTAAATTAATAACAGAGTTCAAAAATCTAAATATAGAATCTAACCTCACAGGTAAAATACAAAGTAGAAATTACTATGGATCGTAGAAAACAAATAGTAAATAAATAAAAAAAATAGTAGAAAACATACTTAAAGGATTACGAAATAAAAATACAAAAAATTTGGATATTAGCTTAGAAACTAATACTAAATGTAGACCAACAAATGGAAAAGTTCAAACAAAACAAACTTGATCTTATAAATCCATCTATTTTATATAAAACATCTAAAAATCAAATTCAATTAACCTTTTATATATCAACACTATAGCGAAAGACAAATATCCTGTACACATGACGATCAACAGATAAAATTTTACTTAATCAATCGCAAATCTTGAAAAAAACTAAAAGCACAAGATTTATGTTTAATTCATATGGGTATAATAATAGTAGGAATTAAAGGCTTACACCATTCTAATTTAGGTGCAAAGTTATTTGTAAGTTTGTATGATGACAGATTTACAGATATAGAAAAGGGATTATTAGGATCTATTGAGTTAGATATGAACAAAAATGGAGGAATAATATATTTTACACCAAATTATCTTCTTCCAACAACAAAGTTTTACCATAATATTAGGATTGGAATTAAATCAAAAGGATATGATATGAAAAGAGGAGAAGAAAATGTTTTAGTATGTACTGGATTTATAGGACGATTATCAGAAACTAGCACCACTAAATATTAGCTGGACAATAGCAGTTTAGAGAAATTGTTAGGCACTAAAGGAATAAAAGCAATAGAAGCTAACCAATTTTCTCCTGAGATATATGCTGGTTTAGATTGGAAAATTGAATCCTTCATAGACTATTTTAGTTTCGAAAGAAAATTTTACATATAAAAATAATGATGAAACTTTAAATTTAAGATTTAGTAACTATACTAAACAATCTAGAGAGCCAAGTCATACAAGAGAAGAAGAAGATAAAACTTTAGATTATACACATATGGCAATAGATGATGAAGATCTCACATTAGATGAAGTAATAGAGATTATAGATAAAAGAACAATTGAATTAGAAAAAAAAACATGAAAAATTATCTATACCAGAGATGAAAAAATTATTAGATAAAGACTTTAATATGCAATATGAAGAAGCTGCTTTAGAAGAAGAATTACCGTCATATATGTTATTAAGAAAATCTTTTACATTTTTAAATGAAAGAGACTTTTATGGAACAACGACCCGGTAGTTCAGTTATAAGTCTAGATCTTCCTCGACTCAACCGACGTTATGAAGATTTTAGAGAAAAATCTCATGAGCTTGGAAGAAAATATCTCATACCACTAGGAAATTATAAGACAACAGATAAAAAAACAAAATATAAGCTTATGGGAAAAAGACAAATTCCTGATAAAACAAGAGATTTACCATGTGCCCCAACCTATAGAAGTATTTAAGAAATAACACGGTATAATCCTAAAGAATGGTCTGATGCTGGTAAATAAGATGAGGTGCTGTGGAGCCCTAGCAGTGATGGTCAATTCCATCTGAAATCAACCTATGAAGCAATCAGGAAGCAATTCCATCTGACACAACACAACTTCTAATGATGTGTCGCCATTCATGAAAACTCTGTTGGAAAATAGTGTTGGACTTATTTACAATAACTGGATAAGAGAATATCATAATGAATTCAATCAACTTCGAGGACCAGGTGATAATCCCTATAATTTTACTAGTATTATAAGAACTTTAATTTTAGGATGAGATCCTTCTATGGGTGATATCGAAATACAAAATTCTGCTGTAGCAGACTTAGATAAAATACAAATAAAAAATTGGAATTACATTAAAGATTTTTGTAATGATTATTTTAGTATCGCCTCAGAAACTGGAAAAAAATTTAGACCCTGAGATAGGAGAAAATTTCTTTGGAAAACTTCCTGAACATTTAGGAAAAAAAATAATGCATGAATGAAACAATCTATCAGAAAAATTAGATGGAAGCTTAGGCGCTAGAATATAACATACTTATCAAGTCTTAAGGAGAAAATGTATTCAAGTTGAAGTCCAGAAAAATCACGAAAAACAATCTTATGGGTTTTGTAAACGTGTCATTTATACACCTCAAGTTTATAAAGAAAGACAAGAACGAAATAAAAAATATAAAACTAATAATATAAAAAAATACATAACAGAAAATATCTTAAAAAGCAAAAACATTTAAAGGAAAGAAAAAAAGATAAATATGTTAAAAAAACCATCTCAAAGTAAATGCAAATGTTATATCTGTGGAAATGAAAAACATTTAGCTAATAGATGTCCTAAAAAATATAAATATAATAATTCACGCACTAATCTTATAGAGGATTTAGAAGAAGATATTGTCAGTATAGATGACAATGATAACGATGAAGTCTACAGTATTCATAAAGAATATTATAATGAAATATTATAATGCCAAAACCTTCATATCAGCAAAGCTTTAATGGAGCTTATACGACTATTGAATATTGTCTAAGAGATTGTCAAATATCATTCTTAAATAGCTTTGGAAAATATGATGAATATTATCCACTACCACAAGTTTGTTTACAAGACATAAAACATTGTCATAAATGTGTTTTGGGATTAAATTTTGTACGAAATATGAATGGTAGCGTGCTTATTAATGGTAATTATATACAATTCTTTAAAAGAACAACTATAACACCCACTGATTATCTATTAGATAAACATAATCTCTTTGTTTATAAAGATTATCCCGAACATAAAAACTCTCTTTCTCAATCAGAGTGCGATCAAAAGCATGGTGTGAACATTAATACTCATAGTTATTTTGAAAAAGAAATGCTTAGTCAAGAACCCGATACTTTTGGTCAAGATATCTATAAAAAAACTGATAATTAATCCAAATAAAATATAATGGAGATGCTCTTAGGGGAAAGAAACTAACATTTTCAATAGGAATGTCCATCGACCTAGATTACAAACCTTAATAAAAAAGTTGAAACCCATAAGGCTCTGGACTAGTTTGGTTCGACCCTTCAATCTGATTCAGATAAGGGCACAACCTATAGTAACATGAAGGGGTTTTGCAAAAAGTGACAACTTGCCGAAACATTTTGAAAAAAAAAAGAGAAAAAAAATAATCCACTAGCATAGACCCTAGCCAATACCCCACTCCATCTTATAAGAGAAAAAAAATTCTCCGATATTCAAAGGGAAAAATTAAAAATATGAAATAAATAAATAAAGAGAAACTCGCCTAAATAAAATTCAATGAGTTTTATAATTGGAAAGGATGACAAAATCCTCGAAATACATGTTAACCTTTTTTAAATCATGCACATCACTCTGGTTAGAAAAACATGGTTCCTTGATAAAAAAAATTTAAATGATAATTTTATATAATAACAAATTTATAATTTCAATAACGAAACATTCAAGCCTTTGCTTCCACTTCAATTTGATATATATATTCTTCCTTTCAAGCTTTTAAAGAGAACTTGAATTTATTCACGAGAGTTGTGTCATTAATATTGTAAATTTGGCTTTCCAACATTGTACTTGACTCTTCCAAGAGATCACACAATATGTGATCAATTGCTTCACAACACTTTCTTTTGCAAAATAGATGGAAAATACCTACATATTTTCACATGGTGATAATGCATAATTTACACATTTCTGACCTAGAAATATCCACATTGCTTGAGACACGCCAGATGTGGCTCGGGACAACATGCCAATTTTCTGATTGGGAGAGATTTAGCCCAAGTATTACGGCAGAGATCAATGACAAATAATCAAAACCACCAAGTAGAAGTTCCTGAGAGGTTGTTGAGAGTATTACCTGCATAAGAGATATCGCCTTTTCTAAACAGCGAGGAAATGGGCGAGGGAAAGAGAGCGTACACCCATCCCCCTCGATATGCACATCGTCGCTAATTTCAAGGGGGAGGCTCGCTCTCTTCCCTTGCCCATTCCCTCGCTGTAAAGAAGGGCTCTAAGAGAGATAATAGAGAATGAGAACACCATTAAAGGATTCACACTCATTGAGGGAAAAGAGAATAAATAAAGAGCGAGAGTTTGAAAGGGATACAATAAGTCACAGCCGCTGATCTACGTTGACCTGCTGTAGTCCTTCTGATCAAATTGATATGGATCATTGGATTTATGTTTATGTATGGGATAGTTTTAAGTTGGATATGTTTTGTTAGATAAGTGTTGAATTGACGCATTTTGTCATGAATGGAAATTTTATGCAAACCTTAAACATTTTTAGCAATAGAAACCTCGCATATCTTCAAACTTGCATTTAGCTAATTTTTTTTATGTTGGTTAACAAAATATTATCTAAATTAGTTAGAAAATTTACGCACCAATTTTGCTAGTATTAAAAGAATATAATTTAAGTGTTACTAAAAACAATTTAGTGCACTACAGTCTAGTGTATGTTTTTTTTTTTTTTTTTTTTTCATTTCTCCAATTGTATGTATAATTTTTTTTTTTTTTAATCCCTTAACCCCTCCAATGGTATGTACAAGTCATAGTCCAAATAGAGCTTACAAAAACTCAATCCATGATCCCATGCCCAACATCAAAATATGTGAGCTTCATTAAAAAAATGTGTTTACAAACCACTTAGCTTTTCATGTGAAGGGCTTAAGTCCTTAGAAGGCCCAAACAATGAGCTTTTATTTTTTGCTATGTTTAGGCCCATCCAGCAGATGAAAGCTGCTTGAAAAGTCAACAATTTCGGAGGTGCTTTCAGAATCCCGAATATGGACATATAAAATCTAGCACAACCACAATTCAAATGCAGTTATAAATTGCTTCCCAAAGTTTCATGTGAGAGAGGTTTGTAGACAAAGCCTACTTTACACGATTCTTTTGTTAGACCAAACACATTATCAGAGAAAAAGGGGTAGACTCGCTCTACGTGCATATATATTAAATATTTTTTCATTTTAAGAACTATGTATAGTTTATAAATAATTAGAGGACTTTAAATAAATTATTACATTAGGGGCTTTAAGTATAATCAATGTTTAGAGGTACTGTTTAGATTGTAAAAATATGAAATGTGAATGACAAAATGAAAATTTTAAAAATTAGTTGTAAGCACATTTTTATAATTTATAGATAATTAGAGAGGGGAGGAGGGGCTTGAAATAAATTATGTTAGGGGCTTCGATATAATACATCAATATTTAAAGAGGGGCCGATTTAGATTGTAAAAAATATGTAATGTGGAAGGCAAAATGGGAAAATCGAAAAGTTAGATGTAAGTGTCTATTTTTAATTTATAGATAATTGGATAACTTCAAATAAATTATGTTAGAGACTTAGTTATAATTAATGAATATTGAGAAAAGCTGTGTTTGATTATAAATAATATGAATATGGTAAGGCAAAAGTGTAAAAAAATATAATAGTGTTTTTTGTTTAATGACGCAAACACCCATTGTCACTTTAACACATTTTGATTTGTTTTTATAAATATCATAAAGTTGATAGGGCATTGTTGAACCCCGAAAATTAGGTTGAAGACAAATATGTAATAATGTTTTTCAAATAAAAGACAAATACACCTCTGACACTGTTTATTGGTATGCTGGTTTCATATATAATTATTAAGAATATATATGAGAGGGCAAAACGAGAAAGAAAATTTTGAGTTGAAGATTTACACATTTCACTATTCATTTGGGGAAGGGGCGTTATATAGTCCAAATATTGATATACTAGACTTACAATGTAGTTGGAGAAATGCCTTATTGTGGAATGACATCTCCCTAAATTTCTCCTATAGCAGATTATGTGGTCAAGACATACCTTCAACTTGGAATAATCTCTATATAACTTGTGTTGTTTGGCCGATGGTATTACTAGGTCATGGGTTCAAACCCAGTCGGTAGTATGTTTATCAGTTTATGGTTTGTTGACCTAGTCTTTGATAGGTTATGGGATCCTAAAAACCCCACTCACCTTAAAAAAAAAAAAAAAAAAAACTAAACCTACTAAATGTGATTTAAATAAAAAACTTAGAATATAATTAAGCCTATCTTATTAACTAATGAAAATGTTGCATTATATTCATACCTTAAAAAAATAATCAATTTTACAGTAGTCATCAACTACTAATGGCAAGTTGTTCTATTGAAAACCGTGAACTCGAGAAGCCCACTGCTTTAGTTGAAATTAATCTCAGCATATCAGTGGTGACCATTTTAAATAGTTTCAAGCAACAAACCATATAAATCATGTACTGAACACAACATCACCCCAATCATTTAACCAAAAATACTCCCGCGTCTCATCGTTACTTCTTTTATAATGCTCTTTTGTTGCAAAATGGGATTTGCCACAGTAGTTCTCTCTTAAATGTTTTTTTTTTAAAAGTCCAAAAGATGTTTATTAAAGATAGAAAAGTAAACAAAATACAAAGGAAATTATTTCTATATTAAGAAATGTCAAGACACTATGAAGGTGTCAAAAACTAAATCTCTAAACAAATTATAAGTCAAATCCATCATCCACAACAATTCCCTAATCTCAATAAAGATAAAGTGCTCTGATCTGTTGAGCCCTTAAAAAATCCTCATATTTCTCTCTTTCCACATACACCACATGAGTACGTGAGGAACCCTACGCCATAACCACTCTGCCCATCGGGAAGGATTAGCTTGGGACCACCAACTTAGCCAATCTAAAATGGAACATTGAAACATCAAACTCAAACCAAATTCTGACAAGAAACTGCTCCAAATGGATTTGGAGAATCTGCAGTGAAACATTAAATGATTTAGCGTCTCGTCAATCTCATTACAAAATACAGAAAGACTTTCTGTGTGGATTCCCTTTTTCCTTAACCTATCTCTAGTCAAGATTCTCTTATACAACACTGATCAACTAAAGAAATTTATCCGAGGAAAAAGATTTTTCACCCAAACCAGATTCTTGTGAGAGGAAATGAAGGGGTTGGAATGAGTCTCATAATGAAAGGCAACCAACATATCAAAAAATTCTTTCACCGAGAAGCCCACATCTTTACCCATCCACACCAAACTATCATATCCCTCTGAGAGCATCTGTCTATGTAACATATGCATTAAATTGGCGACCTCCTCTAGCTCCCCAGCTCTCTGTCTTCGAAAGGAAAGATCCCAAAAATTTTCATTAAACCAAAAATCGCTCACACTCCCATGTTGTTTGTTGTTAATGATAAACATTATAAACAAATCATTCAGAGGTTGGTTACTACACCAAAAATCATGCTAGAAAGATATAAGATCACCATTGCCACATCGAAGAGAGGTGTGGGGGTAGAAAACAATTGCCGAGAAATGAACTTTCACAAAGAGAATCTATAGGGAGTGTACTTAGTTCTCTCATCCCAATCCCATCTATTACGCCCATATTTATCAATGATGAGAGATCTCCATAAATTTTCATCTTTTTCTGCAAATTGCCAAAGCCACTTGGAAAGTAATACAAAATTGAATGTGAGCACTTGGTGAATGCCAAAACCACCTTGAGATTTGGGACAACAAATTTTCTCCCAGCCCACTAAATGCATTTTCTAGAGTTTTGAGTGGATTCCTAAAGGAAGTCGCGCATGATCTGTTCCATCTTGGCTACTATGGAAGAGGGAACCTTGATAAGAGACAAAATGAGCACAGGGATAGAAGCTAATGTTGATTGGACAAGAGGTAATCTTCCTGCTTTAGAAAGGAATTTACGTTTTCAAGAAGCTAGTTTCGATCGTCTCATCTTACACAACTTTACTTTTAAAACTAGCACCCAAATGCATGCCCAAGTACTTAACTAGAAGTTGACCCGCTGAACAACCAAATAAACCCGCCAACTGCTGCAGATGAGAGACTTCTCCAATAGGCAACACCACTGATTTGTGAAAGTTGATTTTCAGACCTGAAATAACTTCGAACCAAAACATAATTCTTTTAAGAGCAAGAACCTGAGTAGCATATGCATCACAAAAGAGGATAGTATCATCCGCATACTGAAGAATAGAAATAGGAGGATTACCCTCTGCGATAGAAAACCCTTTCACTAGGCCAGCATCAACCGCTTTAAGAATCATTTGGGTTAGACTTTCTGCTGCTAAAGTGAAGAGAAGAGGAGACAAATGATCGCCTTGACGCAAGCCTTTAGAGCTATTGAAAAATCCGTGCAACTGACCATTAATCTTCAGAGAGAAATTAGCTGTAGATCTGCAAGTGTGAAGCCAATGAATCAATTTGGAGTCAAACCCCATGCGAGCCATTACCAAATTCAAGTATCTCCAAGAGACATTGTCAAAGGCTTTAGAAAAATCTAATTTGATAATGAGCCCTGGAACACCTTGTTTCTTTTCAGGAATCAATAATTTTATTGGCAATCAAAGGGCTATCAACCACCTGTCTTCCACTGACTGCTGCACTTTGAAAATGAGAAATGACTGAATGAAGAACTTTTTTCAATCTATTAGCCAACACTTTGGCAATGATCTTATAAGCCCCATTCAAAATACTGATAGGTCTGAAATCCTTGACTGTCCGGATTTCCGCACATTTAGAAATAAGCGAGATGATAGTGGTGTTCAACCGCCAATCCAGAAAATTTCTAGAGTTAAAATCTTCAATAACTTTCAGAAAAATCAAATTTGATTACCTCCCACATTTTCAAATAGAACACCAATAAGAAACCATCAAGACCTGGAGAAACTTTAGATTTGAGCTCTTTCATTGCCGTTCTAATTTTCGTCTCTGAAAAATTCTCTACTAAGGAGGTTGCCATAGGCTGGGAGATAGACTTAAAGGTAATCCCATAGAAGAAAGGTCGCCACTCCTTCTTTTCATAGAACAACTCCTTGAAATGAGAGATCATGAGTTCTCTGATGCTGATTTCATCCACTACCAACTCCTGACCCATGCTAAGAGCTTCAATAGAGTTAAATAGTCTGCGTCTGTTAGCCAAGTTAAGAAAGAATTTGGATCCTTGATCCATATGACAAACCCAATTGACCCCAGATCCGATTCTCCAAAATTCCTCATCTCTTTTGATTAATGTTGCCCACTTCTTATGCATTGATCCAAATTTTACTAACTTCATCTCTAAAATGTTACCAACTTCATTTAAACATTGATCCAAATTTTATCAAAATCCATATCTCCTCCGTCCTCTCAGTTTTTTCTGGACATAGAAAAACAAAAAAAATTGTATGATTGGTTGCACAGTGAAAAAATCAAGATAGAATAATAAAAGAAAACAAACCACAGTGACATAATAAATTAAAGCTAAACATATGTCAATTACAAGTTAGTTCCAAAAACACAAAAATAAGCAACTGGATTGCTCTCGAAGCCTCCACGTAAAATCTATACACCAGGTTTGCCCGGTGCCTTCATCAGTTTCTTTGTAGCATTTTGATAACCCGGTAGAAAATGCTCTAAACACCAACCAACAAATGCAAAAATACAGCACGGGCCAGAGCAACAAGGAAACCGAACAGAATCATTGTGGTTGCAAAATACGATCTAACAATTGCAATGAAATGTTGTTTTTCTCCTTGGTGAGAATGGTAGAAATTGGTGTGTGATATATATTGGCAAATTTATCGTAATTAACTTGGAGTCTTGGAAAATGTTTAATTTGGTAGAGAGACAGTCATCATCAGTAGGGATTTAAGTATTACTTGTATAGTAAGTTGTTTCAAGCCATAAGGGGCCTAGTGATTATCTCTTGTAATTAACTTGGAATGTTTGGAAAAATTTAAATTGATAGAGAGAGAAATCAGGAGGAGGGATATAATTAAATAAGTAGTAATGTTGGGGGTTGTTTCAATATTTTATTTTAAACCAATTTTAAATTGCATATCTCACTCGCAATATAATATAAATTTAAAGAGTGGGTTTGGAAAGTCTCTTGAAAAGCAAATGAAAAAAATAAAATTTAGAGAGTCATCAAGAGTTAACCATACTGAGTTTTGTTCATTTGGAACTAACAAAATAATCTAAAATTTTCATAAAACATTACTTCTGAATTTGCAAAGTTTGATGGACGATAAACTCAATCTCATAGCATATTGCAAAATTTCAACAATTATTCAAAATGTTCAGAAAGCTAAAAGCCACTACCTAGGTAATTAATACATTGGTAGAGTTCTTAAATAGCTAAGTACTTAACAATTTAACAAACCTAACGGTCAACTTACTTTTAACACCAACATCTAAAAGACATGTTAAAAATATATGAATATATTGCAAATTTGGGGATTATTGTGTGTTTTATTTTTTAATTCCTTAACCCCTTCCACCCCAACCACTGAGCTATCACACCTTTGGCTAGTTGAATTTCCAGTTGAAATATTACTTCTTGTAGTCTTGGTTATCTTTCTACTGGCAGAGAAGTTTTGCCAGTAAACATCATAAACTTTGTGCATATTTTAGTTGTTGAGAACGATCTACATTTACTGACATAAACTACTAATTATGTATTGTTATGCAGTCAAGTAATTGTAAAATTCATTTTGGGTTATTAGTATTTCTTTCTTTGGCACATCATCATAAAGTTGTCCCAATGTTTGACTCTTATTTCCCTTTTAGCTAGGTCCATTGGTCTCTGCAGCTTGTACAAATGAACGAATATTTGGTCTCTGCAAGTTCAGTATACACTCTGCAACAAGATTTTTAGCATATTTTTTTATTGTCTGCTGATTTCGTCCCAACCCAAACCTGTTTGAGATGGGACGAGGTCAAGATGAGATCTATCCCGTCCTGATCCCAAGCAACTAGGGATGAACTCCATCCCGTCTCATGCCCACCCTTAAGAACAACAAGAAGCAATCAAGAATCGAGATTAAGGCTTTTCACATAGAGATACATTTTGCAGCTCATGCAATGGAATGACCGCACAAAGTTAATTATAGTGCTCACGTTGTTCCTATGCAATTAAATTAGACTTGTTATTTTCAAAATAAGCAAGAGGTCAGGGGTTATTTTGCATTCATATTTTTAAAAAGTAACTATATCTAGAACCCGTGCATGGCATTCTTTTGAATTCATATTAAAAAATCCTCCCATAAATCACATTATTTAGCAATAAATTTATCAAAGGCATATCAAAAAAATATTTTCATAAATCACAAATTTTTTAATAAAATTTTATCAAAATTATTGATGACATATTTCATTTAATGACTCAAAGAATATGCAATGTAATAGATATAATATAGAATGTCGTGTTCTAAAACAATATTGGCATTAACAAAAATAACAATTTTACGTCCATTACTCCATAGGTACTTTGATTTATAATTCAGATATAAGCGTCTTCACTTGAACAATAATATTCATTTTTTACTACCCTCTCTATGACTGAAGTATTTTTAATTGATAAATTGTTAGTTAAATTTTTTTTTTTTTTTTTTTTTTGCTGTTAAAGAGCTTACTTTTTTCAATGTTCTAAAAATCGCTAGGCGCTGGGCGGGCGGCGAGCAGGTGCCTAGCGCCCAGGGGCCTAGGCAGTCTTAGGTTTTTATCATAACTTTAATAATTTACAAAATTTAAGCATAATACCTTATCAATTACATCCAATTTAATGCCAATATACATATGCAAAATTTAAAAACATGAAAAATTAACAATCATGAACAAAATTTATTAAAACTCAAATGATTGAAGTTGGTCATGATGGGTACTTTATATAAAATTGAATTTGTGGACAAATATCCAAACCTACTCTTTTATTTTTCTTCAAATTGCATGAATAACCTCAGTTATGTTTGATAAAATCTACAATAGTAAAATTGGTATCGGCAGATCCTTTGAGAATTTCATTAAGTAATCATCATTTGTTACATTTAGACAAATATTGAATAAAAAACAATTAAATAGTTTATTTCTAAAAAAGAGGAAAGAAAAATAAAATAAGAACACAATCAGCCTTATTAAAAATAAAAAAATAAAAATCGCTCAGACCGCCTAGGCCGCCCAGACTGTCTAGAACCGCCCAACCATTAATCTGGGCGGTTTTCCACCTTCTAGCGCCTAGGCGGCTGCCTAGGCCAATTTTTAATACACTGCTTTTTATTAGCTTGACCAAACAAAACTATCAGTGTCTTATGTAACATTTGTGTTCTACTTTTATTAATTTTTTTTTTCTATGCTTACTTTTATTCAGTGTGACAACAAATATCAAAGACGTATACTTAGTTTGTTGGTGTTGGTACAAAAAAATGCAAAGAGCAAACACCAACATATATCCAATTATCAAAAAATAAGTCCACTACAAGAAATATGGTTTTTCTAGACAAAATGTTTCTCTAGGAAAAACCAAAATTTTGTTGCAAAAAATTTTTACCAATGAAATTTTTTGTTGCTAAGTTCTTTGTTATATCACTCTTGCTAAATGTTTTTATCTAAAAATTTAATTTTTTCGTTGTTAAAATAATATTTACAGCAATGGATATTCTCGCAGGCAATCGTAACAATTACCAACGAATTTTGTTGGAAAAAGTCAAGTCCATTTATCAAGGAATTATTTTGTTGAATTATAAAATAACATACAATCATACTAAAACGTATTTGCCAACAAAATGTTGGTTGCGGAAAATAATTTTTTTCATGAAAATATTTTTGTTGGTCATAGATATACTAAAAAATATATATTGGTGTCACCTCGGCTCATGTACACCCTAATTTGGTACCACCAAGTGGTAACAAACTCTTTTATCACCCCATCATTGTTATCCTAGTAGATGATACTTGATAGTAGATGATACTTGATGGTATATCTTACATATCTTAAACTACTAAAAGTCTAGGCACATATCGGACCTGACAACTTTGTTACAGTTTTGCCCGTTTAGTTGTTTGAATATGTAGTGTTAAATATAACTTCTAAACTATTACATCAAATTAACATTGATTTAGAACGAAAAATCACTACTGACAATGTGATATTGATTAATAAAATATATTTTGTTTATAACTATAAATAGGGTACGAATACTTTAATAGGTAAAGTATTTTACAATTTTAAGCAAAAAAAAAAAAAACAATTTACACAAATAATATTATAATTATCAACAAAATGAAATAATATTATATTTCATATTATCATTAAAATTGATTGTATTGTTATCAAATAAAATTTAATTGCTATCTAAAGAGGAAAGTAAGCTTTAATGAGAAAAAGATTTTAGAAAAACTAATCCATCTTTGTAGTGAAACAAATCGTTACAAGTATACAATTTGATGCATTCAAAAGTTGTCCTCCCGTGAGTTTGACCTACAAAACAAATGTAAGACTGCCAATGACCACTTTTTTTGTGGCCGAAGACACTCTGATGCTTAAGTCAGTAACTCTGTTGGAAGAACGAAGTAAATTTGGACAAAACTTAGTTAATGTTTCATAGTGTAGATAGGATAGTCGAATCGACATCTCTTCGAATCGAGTTAAGAGCCAATTTAGTCATTTTTCTTTACCTTATATAATGAGTGAATTGATGACTGCATTCAGTTGTGTGTGTGACTTAAGCTCGGTTGGCACAATGAAGAGGGACGTTTATTGTAACAGTCTCCTCATTCATTGAGATGAGAGTGATTCCCTCCATCTCCTTCGTAATGATCCATCAATGTTTATGATGACTTAAGCCTTTGTAACGGCTCTTCAGCATTTATGGTGATTTGAGTGACGATTTCATGTATCATCACAATCATTAACAACAAAACATTATTTCATTTGGTAAAATGTTGTTAAAAATTATTGGATTTTAAAACAATATAAAATCATTGCTGATAGTATAACAATTTTCAATATGATATTTTGTTATGGCAAAGAAGTCGGAGAGCTTTAACTAGAAATAAATTTCCTTAGAAAAATGATCCAACATTAGCAACAAAATGTTGTTACCATTTATGTAATAATTACCTAGAAAATTTGGTTTCGTTATTGAAAAGAGACAAAAATGTGTTATGGTGTCTTTAAGAAGGAAAAATATTTCTCATTAATATTAACCTTATTTACAATGAAAAAGTTCATTGTCAATGATGTCACAATTACCAACAAACAAATATTTCATGGATAGAAAAACTATTTTGTTGTCAAATCATATTAATGGACGAAGTTCACACATTGACTTTGAGGAACCAGGTGAAATTGGAACTTGATTTTGAGATGCCTCTACATTTTCTAATTCAGTAGCAGAAGGCATTACAAAAAAAATATTAATAGCTACAAATACTAGATACGGTAGTATGATTCTGTCTCTAATTATAAGATTTGAGACAACAAAATATTGTAACTAATGCTTTTGGTAGTTGCCTAAGACCATAATCATAAAAAATGTGACAGTGACGGGAAAATTGTAGCTTAATTTACAATAAACCGTAGCTAATTCAAATAGTTGGGACGACATCTTAGCTGCCGCTAAGTTTTTTATTATTTCAATGTAAGGACAACTTTTACCGTATCTAATCAGTGACAGTGGGAGGGCTGGCACAAATAAAAACTCAGTGCTACGTTATATGTCATCTCTACTTAGGCGGGATTTTAAAACACCCAAATATTTGAGATAGCGTGTGATTCTCCCCCTCTTCTTGAAACCTAAAAACACAAATCAGTCGAACCTCCACCTCTCTCCCTTTGCTACTCGCCTCTCCCTCGCTGCTCGCCTCTCTAATCGCTCTCTCAGCTCACTTCTCTCGCTTTCTCTGTTGGATTTGATTCCTAGGGTTGAGGTTTCCTCTTATGTAATCCGAAAGAGCACAACTGCTTTCGCTAAGATGTTTATTCGTCTTGGCGCAGGTTAGCATCTCGAGCTAGTTCTCCTATAGAGGTACGAGCATCAGGTGCAAGGACAACCGTTCGATTCGTCTCATGGCGTGGTCTTCCTTCACCATTGGATCCGAATTAGGGTTTTGCAATGAGGGATTTGTGAAGAAAAAATGGAGATTTGATTTGTAGGGGAGAATGTGAAGTCGGTATGATATGCAGATCCAGGAAGAGAGATATCAAGTGAGAGATCCATTGACCAATTAACAAAGCTCTCATTTTCTTTTCTCCCTTTCTTCCTCCTCTCGCTCGACCGCCTTCTCTTCACGTAGCCAGCCACAGGTCCATCTCACAGCCACCAACAGATCCATCACGCCACCTTAGATACCCAAGGATCAAAACCCTCACAGTCAAATCTCTCCGCGAGGTACTCTCTTCTCTCTTTAATCTCAATTTCAGTAATTTTGGCCCAATTTTGATAATTGGGGGTTGGATTGTTCAATTCAAATCAATGAGATCCACGGTTACCTGTAGATCTTGTAATTGATCATTCAGTTCAGGTTAACATAGCAAGATCATAAAATGCAGTGAAGTCGAATATGGAGATTGAATTCCAAATAAACAAGGAGAGCTTTGGTTTTCTTAAGTGGGGATTCAATGTTTTTCATAACATGCTTGTTGTTCCTCCGGGCTATGGTATTGTTCACCAGGTAAAAAATTGGATATTTGGATAGTTGCCTTTTCTTTTAACTTGTTCAATCTTTGTATGATGTGGCATTGTGTGAAACATTGATGTTGTCTAGATGTTTCTAATTTTTTTCATTTCATCGTAATCAATTCTTAATGACAAATTTTTAGGTTAATTTGTAATACCTTGCCGAGTTGTTTTCAACAAAGATGGCATGCTCTACCCTGATAGTGTTGTAGGAAATGACTCACATACAACTATGATCGATGGGTTGAGAGTTGCTGGCTGGGGAGTTGGAGGAAATGAGGCAGAGGCATCTATGCTTGGGCAGGTAATGTGTGCTATATAACTGATAATTTTGTCATGTGTTTACTGACCGCCTTCTAGTAACATGTAGTTTATGTTTCTATTTGTAAATTGGGGTTACACTGATTGCTTGTATAGTTTCATGTACATGAGGGTAGTTGTTGATGTACAAGCTAAATTAAAAGTTTCAATCCTTGCATACGTTCGAGGCTAGTGAAGTTTTTATTATCTCTCCCTAAAAACCTTGTTTTTTAATTTTTTTTAACAGCCTATGAGCATGGTGTTACCTTGTGTTGTGGGATTCAAGTTGTTTGGTAAATTACGAAATGGCGCAACAACAACTAATTTGGTTCTAACCGTGACCCAAATGTTGAGAAACCATGGCGTTGTTGGAAAATTTGTCGAATTTCATGGTAATTTTGTTATGCATGTGGCTTCATTTAATATCTTTCGTCAATGTTTCAGTATTCAGTCTGCTCTCAATCTTCTTTTGTATCTAAACTTGCTTCCTTCACATATAGATGAGGGCATGGATGGACTATCCATCTTATTTCTAGCTAAGTCACTGGCCTACTAAATCTCTTCGTATTTGGTGATGGATAATAAAGAAAATAAAACCATTTGGTTGAATATCTTCAATTGTTTACAATAAAACCTTTAGCAGAACTTTCGCTTTAGTTTGGTGTTATTACTTTCTTACAGGGATTCATCTTTTTTTAATAAGTCTCTGCAAACATGGTGGAATTAGTTGAAATGACAGTTAAGGCAAAAAAACTCCAGTTCACCTGGTAGACCCATATATCTCATTGGTGAATCAGTTGGAGGATGTCTTGCATTGGCAGTAGCAGTTCACTATCCTGACATTGATATTATGTTATTATTGTTAAATCCAAGTGAAGTTTCATTTATTTGTTGACTAGGGAAGGCTGCGCGGCTAACGTTGATCCCGCCGCCAGGTGTCACGGGCTTTCTTTTCTCAAGTACTTCCCGTGCGACACTAGCAAACTTTGCCATGACTTATCAAATAAAGCTAGTCAGCCTTGCCACGAAAGACTTACTTATACTATGGAAAGCTAAGCAAGCTAAGAATACACAAAAGAGCTTAAGAGAACTAGAACTTGTATTGTTTGAATTCTCTGAGGTGATTACAACAAATGAGGCCTTAGCCTATTTATACAACTCCACCTCCTCAATGGACGGTGGTGATCAATTTGATCTAACGGTCTAAGGACTAGAATCCTATGAAACTCTATGAAATTTTATGAAAGGTTCTAGAGAACTCTCTAGAACAATGTGGAATACTCTACATTATTTACACTTGCTAACCTCACTTGGTTAGGCAAAAAGATAGTTGTGATAATCTCCCCCACCTAATTAGGCGACGTCCTCGTTGCCTTCAAATCCTCGTACTCTTGGATTTGCTCCTTGAATATTTACAAATGTTGGATTGGCTCCCAGCTAGCTTCACTTTCTGACAATCCCTTCCACTTGACGAGTAGCTCATGTGTGGGAGGTTGGTTGGAATGGCGCACCACACGATCTGACAAGAAAGTCTCTACTTCCTTGTCATGTTGGATCCTCATGCCCATTGGTGCTCTTTGTGAAACTCCTCTGCTTATACGACTTCAATAGGCTCACATGGAAGACTGAATGAAACTTGATCCTCGGCGGCAACTCGACCTTGTATGCTTGCTTTCCCACTTTCTTGACTATGGGGAAATGACCCTCATATCTTCTGATAAGGCCACGATGTAGTCCTGAAAGTCTGGCATGAGCATGCATCTTGACAAGCACAAGGTCTCCAACCTGGAACTCTCGAGGCCGTCTCTTTTTGTCGGCCTACTTCTTCATCCTCTTGGATGCCTTCTCCAGGTAAGCTCGAGCCTCATCAGCTTGATCATTCCATCCTTTGGCAAACTTATAGACTGATGGACTCACTCCAGTGTAGCCAGTGGCAATAGAACTCGGAGTCATAGGTTGTTGTCCCATGACAATCTCAAATGGGCTACGACCCGTCTCTTCACTCTTTTGCAAGTTGAAAGAGAATTGGACAACATCCAACAACTTAGCCCAATCTCGCTGGTTGGAACTCACATAGTGCCTAAGTTATAACTCCAGCAAGGCATCCATCCTTTCTGTTTGACCATCCGTTTGAGGATGAAAGCTAGTAGAAAAATTATGGTCGGTACCCAAAAATTTGAACAACTCAGTCCAAAATTTCCCCGTGAATCGAGTATCCCGATAACTGATAATAGATTTGGGCACACCCCAATACTTCATCACATGTTTGAGGAATAAATGTGCGGCTTGCTCGGCTGTGCACTCCTTGGGTGTGGGAATGAAGGTGGCATCCTTCGAAAATCTGTCCACGACCACAAGTATCCAATTGCAGCCTTCCGATGCGGGCAAACCAACTATAAAATCCAAGGAAACACTTTCTCAAGGTCTCCCTGGGATGGGGAGAGGTTCAAGTAAGCCGGCAGGTGACTGTTGCTCCACCTTGTCTTGTTGGCATACAAGACAAGTATTTACATATGTTTCGATATCATCCCTCATATGTGGCCAATAATGGAAATCTTCCACAATAGCAAGAGTCTGATGTATATCTGGATGTCCCGCCCACTTGCTATCATGGCATTCTTTCAAGACTTCCTTAGGTTGTCATGAGGTGGAACATAGATTCGCCTTCCCTTAGAGTATATCAAGCCGTCCTCCACCCAAAATCGTCTTGTCTTCCCATCTTTGACAAGAGATATGATGGTTTGAGCCATGAAATCATGTGCCAATCCTTCCTTTATGTGTCCCTTCAAGTTGCTTTGAGGTTGACTTATGTCAGCAAGTTCTCTTTTTCTACTCAAAGCATCCGCAACAAGATTAGCCTTGCTAGGCTTGTACTCCAAAGTGTAATCGAACTCTGCCAAGAAATCTTGCCATCTAGCTTGTTTTGGTGTGAGCTTCTTCTATGTCTAGAAGTACCTAGTGGCAACATTGTCGGTCTTGACCACAAATTTGCTCCCAAGCAAGTAATGACGCCATGTTTGCAAGCAATGCACAACCTCAGTCATTTCCTTCTCTTGCACTGTGTACCGCCTCTCAGTATCATTGAGCTTCCTACTTTCAAAGGCAATAGGATGTCCTTCTTGCATCAATACTCCACCAATAACAAAATTGGAAGCATCTGTATGTACCTCAAAAGACATAAAATGGTTGGGAAGTGCCAACATCGGTTCCTCCACAATTTCCTTATTCAATCATTCGAAAGCTTGTTGGCATTTTGAACTCCAATCCCAACTTCGTCCATTCTTGAGCAAGTTCGTCAATGGAGAGGCTATGGAAGAGTAGCCTTTGATGAACCTTCTATAATAGTTCACTAAGCCAAGGAAATGTCTGAACTTGGTGACTTTGGTCGGTGGTTTCCATTCTTGGATGGCTTGTACCTTAGACTTGTCCATACGAAGCTTGCCTTTGCTAATGATATGACCCAAGAATGTCACATCCTCTTGGGCAAATGAGCACTTCTCCCTTTTGACATAGAGCTCGTTCTCCTTCAAAGTTTGGAACACTTGCCTCAAGTGATCCACATGTTCCTCCAATGTCTTACTATAGATCACAATGTCATCAAGGTACACAACTATGAACCGATCAAGGTAAGGAGCTAGTACCTTATTCATTAGAGTGCAAAATGTGGCCGGCGTATTAGTTAAACCAAATGGCATGACTAAGAATTCATAAGACCCGTACCTTGTAACACATGTCGTCTTTGGTTCATCTCCTTCGGCTATGCAGACTTGATAATATCCCGAGCGCAAGTCAATCTTGGTAAAGTACCTTGCATCACTAAGTTGATCAAAGAGATCCGCAATAAATGGAATAGGGTACTTGTTCTTGATAGTGACCTTGTTGAGTGCCCAATAGTCAATACAAAGCCATAGGGATCCATCATGTTTCTTTTGAAATAAGACCGGCGCACCATATGGAGCTTTGGAGGATCAGATATAACCAACATCAAGTAAATCCTTCAATTGTCTTCTTAAATCCTCGACCTCAGGAGGTGCCATACGATAAGGAGCAAATGCGGTTGGTTTTGCTCCAACTTCTAACTCAATAGCATGATCCACCTCTCTCCTTGGTGGAAGCTTCTTAGGCAACTCAACAGGCATAACATCCTTATGTTCCTTGAGAACATCTTGGACGGCCTTAGGTGCATTCACCCCTCCATCCATGGGACATTCGTCTTCCTTGACGGTAGCCAAGTAAGTAGGCTCATTCCTCTTTACTCCTTTAGAAAGTTGGAGAGCGGACACAATTATCTCCTTACTCATTTCCCGTACCACGGGCACAACACAAGGTTGTCCCTTCTCCATGATGCACATGGGACCAGAAAAGCATTCACCATGTCCAAGAAATCTATACCCAAATAGAACTTGTAATCATCAATTGGAGCAATAGTTATGTCGACTTTACCTCGCCATTGTCCAAGCCGAATATCTGTGCCACGAGCTATTCCTTCAATTGGGAGACTTTTAGCATTGACTCCCTTGATATATCCTTTCTCCTTAGTATATGATAGGCCAATTTCTTTAGCAAGGTCCTTGGCCATGTAGACTGTGTCGGCTCCGGTATCCACCATGGCTTTCAAAGTCTTGTTCCCGATCTCAGTCTCCACGTACATCCTTCCACGTGGTTATTCCTCGACCTTAGCTTGAATGGCACTTAGGAGATTCATTGAGGCGATCCTCCTTTCCTCTTTTGCTACTTCCTCTATGACAAGCGCGACAAGTTTCCCACGTTTTGGACACTCAAATGCCCGATGATGTCCACTACATAAGAAGCAAAATATCTTCTTGGGCGATCCATCTCTTTTCTCCTTCCCCTTGTCTTTGGAGTTCTTGTGTTCTTTGGAGGACTTCTCTTTGTCTCCCCCACCTTTGCCATCATTACCTAGCTTTTTCCCTTGCCCCTTGGATGAGTCCTTTCTCTTGAACTCAATCAAGGACTCGGCCGCAGCCATAGCCGTTGCAAGGTCTTGCACCCCTTGCCTTTTCAACTCCAACTTGGCCGAACTTGTTAGGCCATCAAGGAAGATAAACAAAGCATCATTTTCTCCCATGTCAGGAATCTCCAAGAGCAATTCTGAGAACTCCTTCACATACTCCCTTATACGACCTTCCTTATTTTCGGCATCCTCTGGGTAGAATTGTCTCTTGAGTTCCTTCTTGAATTCTTCCAAGTGTCGATGGTGCACAATCCCTTCTTGACATCATCAGACCTTCTGCGCCACCAAACTTTAGCAACATCATTCAAATATAAGGAGACACTACGTACCTTTGCTGTTTCATCCCTTATGCCAACCGCATCAAAGTAGCGCTCCATGTTTCACAAGAAGTTGTCGATCTCTCTTGCAGTCCTTGCCCCACCATAGGCCTTAGGTTTGGGAGCTTCGACTATGTGAGTGATCATCCCTTGTGTAGCCCCACCATTGGCTACCGCAACCATGCACACATTGAGTTGAGTTTCAAGCTTCTCAACTCTTTCCTTGTAAGCCTCCATCTCCGCATCCTTATCAACAACTTGGGCCTCGAGGGACTCAATTTTCTTGGACACCATGCCCACTACCGCGTTTAAGGCACCTTGCATCTCTTCACGAAGTTCTTGGTCATCCCCATTGGACGCTTGCCCCTCGATGCGTTGGTCCATGTCTTCGACTTTCTCCCTCAAGTCAGACATGGTGGCACACAACTTAGCCAACCTTTCATCCATCGCAGCGATCATGTCCTTCGACTTGTCCTTGCGAACTTTCACACCTTTGTCGTTGTTGCCAATTGATGGGTTGTTGACCTCCGATGACATTCTCTTGTGTGGAATAATTTCACCAACCTTTCCAAACTTGGCTCTGATACCAACTGTCACGAACTTTCTTTTCTCAAGTACTTCTCGTGCGACACTAACAAACTTTGCCCCGACTTATCAAAGAAAACTAGTCAGCCTTGCCCACGAAAAACTTACTTATACTATGGAAAGCTAAGCAAGCTAAGAACACACAAGAGGGCTTAAGAGAACTAGAACTTGTATTGTTTGAATTCTCTGAGGTGATTACAACAAATGAGGCCTTAGTCTATTTATACAACTCCACCTCCTCAATGGACGATAGTGATCAATTTGATCTAACGGTCTACAATGATCTTCTACACACTTCCTTAGAAATATCTAAGGACTAGAATCCTATGGAACTCTATGGAATTTTATGGAAGGTTCTAGAGAACTCTCTAGAACAATGTGGAATACTCTACATTATTTACACTTGCTAACCTCACTTGGCTAGGCAAGAAGATAGTTGTGACACAAGGCAGAGAGGCTCGACCCTCAGAACCCCCTCCGCAGAGAATTGGTGACCATGCATAACAACAACTATGAGAAGAAATTACGAGACCTCTGCATATCAACTACGTGCCTACCCAGAATTGGTGACCATGCATAACAACAACTATCGTCGTGCCTGATTAGTGCAAATGTCAGAACATTCGAGGACTCCATTGCTAGAGATCTCCCTTTAGCCTTTGAAAAATCCAAAGCATTTTCTTTAAACAAGAATATTCAGGAGTTAAGCTCTGCAAAAGATAATGCCTACAACAATTGGAAGATACCATTATATAGGCGTGATGGTTCACCAAACGAGCCTCCTGCATTAACTGCTAAGCATAGAATACCATGTGAGAAATGAAGAAACGACGGTTCCCAAGGAAAGTGCGCAGACCATGTTCGCTCAATTAATGGCGCTGCACGCAACCCCATCAATTCAGAGGGAGTAATCGGTACTCAACCGTCTTGCAGCCTACGCCGTACACGTGTCACCGCGCGATCTATGTCGTACACGTAATGCAACCATACAAAAAACCCTAACTCTTCCTTTGCGGGCCCAAAGGCTCGATCCACTCGGCCCACCATTCAAACATTATTCCGCTACATGCTTGGCACGAGCGCAAATCCAAATCAGCCTTGACGAGCAAACTGTACCTACAGATCGCTGTTTGTTTTAAGGTAATGATGTCCACACAGTGTGCAACACTAGCGAACATGGGTTCGCACACCTAAAACGGGAGGAACCCGTCTCCAACTGGGCAAGCTTAGTCAGCCTAAGCTGATTGCGATGGCTTCTGGTATCTCTAGACACCTAGTCCACTCAGTGCATATCTCGATGGTCTAGGAAGAGGGAGTCTAATCAGTGCTATCACGCCTGGTGACGACGACTTGCTAGGGATCATTGCCCCCTTCGCAGTCAATGATCGCCGAACCTAATTAGGTAAGCTTAGCTGGTGATGACTGGCAACGAAAGCTTCTGATCAAAGCCCAGACCTGTAGCCCACATCAGTGTAGATGGTTTGGAAGGTGGGAGCCTAGTCAGTCCCGAACTGATTCAGACGGCTCGCCATGGGACCATCATTTTTCAGCGTGGCCACCAAATTACCAACCATGGACTTGTAGCCCCCACTACGCGATTGTAGATAGTGTAGAAGATGAGAGCGTAGTCAGTCCCGAACTGATTTCGACGGTTCGCCATGGGACCACTACTTTTCAGCGTGGTTGTTGAATCACCAACCCTGGACTTGTAGCCCCCATTGCGCGGGTGTAGATAGTCTAGAAGGTGGGAGCCTAGTCAGCTGCGAACTGATTCCGACGGCTTGCCACGGGACCACTGCTTTTCAGCGTGGCCGCCGAAAACTCCCAAATTTATAGCTTGATGCACACAGGTGTAGATGATTTGGAAGGTGAGAGCCTAGTCAGTCCCGAGCTCATCTCGACGACTTGCCACGAGACCACTGCTTTTCAACCTGGTCGCCAACCCTTTTTACTCAAACTTGTAGCCCCCATCGCACGGGTGTAGATGGTTCAAAAGGTGGGAGACTAGTCAGTCCCCGACTGATGTCAACAGCTCGCCACGACACTACCGCTCTTCAGCGTAGTCACCAAATCCTTACTCCCCGAACCTGTAGTCCATGTCGTTCGGACATAGATGGTTCGAAAGGTGGCATCCTTGCACAGATTACCACGCGACCTTCGCTCTCTTTCAAAACTGCGACCGCCAAGACAAATCTAGCTGAGTCAGTGTCTTCGCGCTCAAACAAACATGCACCCTATTACCAGCAAAGGCCACTCGATCTGATACATAGATTGTACGACCAGGGCCCAAATAAACGCTACATAGTGTGTCTACCTGAGCTTACGACGCCTGACTTGGCACAAACGCTCTGACGTATACACTTGACCATATCAACTAGCCCATAGCAGCAGCTGCAGCCGACCAAGCAGACAAAAGTACAGAGTTCACTCCTTATCAGGAGAAGGTACAGAAACAGAAGAGCTAAGCTTAATAGAAGAATGAACATGAGCTGTGTTAGCACGCACCACGGCTCGGGCATCAGGATCCGAACTGTCCTCCTCGTCCGACGGCACAAAGGCAACAGACAAGTCTACATACGACATCTTCTTGTAACGGTCGAGATCCCACTATGGATGTTCCTCCGTCATTAGCGCCATCAGCTCCAACCTATCGTGTACAACCCAACGGAACTCGCATCTGCCTTTTTCCTGCAGAAGCTCTTCCTCCCGTGTCTTCGAGTCAGCAAGTTCACGTTCCAACAGCTCCAACTTGCCAGTCAGCGCGTCAACCTGAGACTATTCCATGGCCAAACTGCTTTTCACAGCACTAAGCTCATGCCACTCCAGTTCGAGCTGGTCATCGATATTTCTTGCCTATCGAGCATTGAACTCCACCTCGGATTCTAGTTGCTGCTTCTGAGCAACCCATTCGGCCACTTTTAAAGCATTCTCATCAGCAAGAGACTACAGTTTAGAACATGCCTTAGCCGCAATTTCCTGTGCAACCTCTACGTCTCGATGGGTCCGGCTCAACTCCTGCTAGAGTTCGTCTATCTCAGACATCGACTTTGCCAGATCACGCTCAAGGGCCTCCAAACGAGCCTTCTGGGTCTTGGCGACCACGGTTGACTGATCCAGTCTCTTCTCCTCAGCTTGCTTCTGCAGCTGCTCGATTTCATGGAGTGCATCAGAATACAGCTCCTGCATGAGCGAGAAGACACGCTCCATGGTGTATACCCTCTCACGAGCCACATCGACTTTCGTCCTAGGAACGACCACCTAGCTCAAGTGAGACATACCCAACATAAGGTACTTTAAACCCTTATCCATACACCCTTCTAGTGTATCCACCTCGGGCTTCGAAGCGCAATCCATCAGCCAACTGTGACGCCTGCTTATATGCTTCCTCGAAGCGTACTCCACGTCAACTTCTTGGTTTCAGACCTGAAACTCATCCTCACCAAGTCCGGTGCAAACAGACTTATCAACGCATCTGGATGAAGCCTTCCCGGATCAGGAATCACACTGGCACCACCCTTCGTAGTTGCCACTGTTCCAAGGCTCTCCTCTGCGGCCTTTCCTCTGTGACGAACAACCGACCCTTTAGTGCGAGACTGCTCAACGGGGTCCAGAGAAAGAGGAGGAAGCAAATTATCCAAAGGACCCTCCAACACTTCTAGTTGTGGCCTGGAACGAGACAACAAATAGTGCGGACTACAAGAAACTTGGCTTGTGTCATGACCATTTTTAGATGGCACGCCAATGGGACGATTGTGGGGGCCACGTGCCAATTGTCCCACAACCTACTACGAATGAAGTTTGAGATGCTTATGACATTCGCCACGTTATTCGTCGACAAGCCGCAGAACGTCTTCATAGTGTCTTGCTCCTCGAGGGTAAGGGGAGTGGTGGGAAACCTTCCTGCAAAGAAACACAAGCGATGATCAGCTAGCTTGCAATCAGGCATATCAAAGTCAAGAGAAAAATTCAAACACACGAAGTGGCTTGAACTCTCGTTCGAGCAGACGACTCTTGCACCGAAAATACTTCGAATCTGTAGAGGCTAAGAAGCAGTACTTTTGCCAGAACTTAAAATCATCGGGCATATTCACGAAACAAGTCGATGGCGTCATCTTACCGACAACATTACTCATCAGTTGAGGAGAAGTCAACAACTGGATTACTCACGGAATCACGTGGACGCCAGGCTCCTACGCCCTAATAAGAATGGGAAGGATGATCCTATATCCATTAGGCTCAAACTGGGTCGAAGGAATCCCCAAAAGATCTAAGAATTCCCAGATCACATCCAGAACAGGAAAATGCACTCCGATTGGAAGAATCCCTCGATGCAAACAAATGAACCCAGCCGGTGGCGACATTGGCGTCTAGTCATCCTCCAGGACATACAATGGCAAGTCCTCGGGGACCCCAAACTTCGTACGAATTTCAGCAAGGACAAGCTCAGAAAACAACTTGTCTTCGAAGAACTCCAGGCCCTTGGCCAAGGTTGCGTCGTCAAGGAGATTTTGTTGAGCCATGACGAAGATGAACAATCCTTCTTAATCAGAAGATGAACAGAGCGGTAGCTTCGAAAGCAAGGAAAATAGAAGAGTCAGACTCTGCACTATGGATGACCTAAATAGGGATTAGGTTCCCGCCTCTTTTCCGCTGAACCGACGCACGTTCAATTAATTCAGCACGCAGCTCAAGCAGTGACTCAGACTCAGTCATCATCATGAGCGGTGTATCTTTTCAAAGAGATGACTTAGCGAATCGATGTGATAAACACTAACTCGGGAGAAGTAACTGATGATATATAAAAATGGTCACATCCATGAGCCATACACGTGTCATGATGATCTCGAGGAATTACGGGCCCCAGCATCAGCCCAACAGTAATCCGGCCCAAGCGGTTATAAGCCCGCTAGACGAATCCGAACTCTTATAGCGTGCTAGGCCCACACGTCTCACAACTATCCTCAATATCCGTAAGCCCTACTTAGGCAAGTATCTCGAGGATCAGCTTCGGACGGGCAACTAGAACAACTCTTTCCTTTCAACTATGAAGTAAATACCAGAGTACATTACCCGTAGGGAAACTTCCTCCTATGGATTGTTCTTGGATTGGGAACTATCTCCCGCGTATTTAGGAGCACAGGGCTAACAAGGAACTTCTCTTCCACACCACAACTCCTAATTAGGGAAGGAATTCCATGAAGATCTCCTTCCTAAACTACGCCCACGATGGACTGGTAGAACCATGACTCCTACACTATATATAAGACATGAGGTTGGTAAGCTATGGTACACTACAAATTCTCTGTTTACTGCATTACACCTTCCTTAGATTCTTGTCTGACTTAAGCATCGAAGTGCCATCGGCCACCACAACGATGGTTCATGGCTCACATGCATTACTTGTGCAGGTCAACGGGATTGGGTCAAAGAAGGGAGCGAAAATCGACTGCATCAAGTACGATCCGGAGCCTGAAAAAACCTTTCGGAGACTGAAGAGAAAAACAGAAGAATCTCATACGTCTAGTTCTGATTTTGAACCAGATGAGCTCGACATGGCAGACAACGGGTCTATAAGGAACTTTTGGCATTCACCTTGTACAATGTTGTACCAAGTGCATTCAATATCCAACAGTAGCTCAGGGCAAGACGGAGTCGTTCGAGCTTAAATCCAGCTTGTTTCACCAGATTTCAAAGTACCATGGCCTTTTTATGGAAAAATCTCAAGGAATTTGAAGTTGTTTGTTCTAGTATTATACCAACATCTGTGAATGGGAACATCCTGAAGTTGAAAACATTTCCCTATTCTCTGGTTGACAAGGCTAAGGATTGGCTTTATGAACTATCTTCCGGAACAATAAACTCCTATTGGGATAACATGAAGAAGGTATTTCTGGGTAAAATTTTCCAACTTCAAGAATCATCTTATTGAGGAAAAAAAACAACAGTATTCAGTAGGTTCAGGAGATTCATATCCAACATACTATGAGTGTCTCAAAACTCTCATAACATCATGTCCACAATACCAGATAAATGAGGAGCTCTTAATTCAATGCTTGTACGAAGGATTGTTCCCTCTTGAACGGCAGATGTTGGATGCAGTTGTAGGAGAAGCTTTAGTTGATAAAACCCCAGTAGCAACAAAGACCTTGATTGCAAACCGAGCCTTGAACGCCCAACAATATGAATGAATTTGAGTGCCTTCATTAAGTAAGTACTACTAATTTAGAAGCTCAAATTGCTAACCCTTATTTTGTCTAAGGCTCTGGGAAAGCAAAAAGTGCAAGGAGTTGCACTAGTTTGTGGCGTGTGCATTACGTCAGGAGATGTATCTGATTAATGTCCTCAGCTGATTGAGAATGATGGTTGGGAGAGAGTTAATGTCGTGGAATTTCAGGTAAAAAATCATCCTAGGAATAACTCATTTTCCAACATTTATAAATGAAGGTTAGAAAAATCATCCCAACTTTGGATGGAGGAAATCAAAACAGTCTCAGCAGCAAGCCATTACTGGCCACCACCTGGTTTCTTCCAAAGGCCACAAGAACTACCTCAGTAAGGTTTAGGTACGCCCCCTAATTATGATGAGATGCTTAAATCATTAACTATGTATTATGCTTTTTTGGTTCAAGTGATAAATGGTAGGCAAATTGAAAGTGAACTGACAACCCCCAAACAGAGCCGAAACATGGAAGCAGAGCTAATGGCCGAGTTAGAGGAGGAGGATCCAGCCTCGTCTTCAGCCAAACCGAGCCAACCAAAGCTGTTGAGTAGTTCTTCCCTTACCGTTGAGACATCAAAACCCAAAATGTAAGAAGGTGAGTGTTTCAAATTCGATTTCTACTAAACCGTCTTCATGTTTTCTGACGTGCAGGTTTGCCAAGTCTAAGACAGATGAACATGAGAAGACAATCTTGGAAATCTTTCTAAAAGTCCAAGTTAATGTTTATTTTCTTGATGCTATTCAGCAAGTGCCGAAGTATGCTAAACTTTTGAAGGAGTTTTGCATAAAAAAATGAATTCAAGATGGATAAGTAGTAAGGGCGAGTGAGAACTTTTTTGCAGTTCCTCAAATTGCCGCCTAAGTGTAAGGATCCAGGTAGTTTCACTATCCCTTGTGTAATCAACTATACCAGTTTTGAAAATGTGATATTAGACTTAGGTGCGTCCATTATTGTTATGTCATATTCGTCTATCATTCTGTGAATCTCGATGAGCTTAAAAATGATGGTGTTATTATTTAATTAGCTGACTGTTCAAATGAATATCCTCGAGGTTTGTTGGAAGATGTTTTGGTGCAGGTTAACCATTTGATCTTTTCGGCGGATTCCTATGTGCTTGAGATCGATGATTCGACATTTTCAACACATCTTCCTCTTTTTCGAGGGTGACCTTTCATGAAAATGGCAAGGACAAAGATTGATGTGTAAGCGGGGAAATTGACCATGGAGTTTGACAGTGATGTGATTGGCTTCAACACCTTTGAATCCATGAGGTATTCTATTGATGATCATTATTATTTCTCTAATGACGTGATTGACACTTTAGCCTAGAGATGCTTAGACATCATAAACGAGGATGAATGGGCGACTACTATCACTATTACTGCCGAATATGTAAGCAAGAATTTACCAGGAAAACACCAAAGCTTTCATGATCCGATGATCTGTGGAAAGACCTCTGTTGTTGGACAAAAAATCTTGATTTTTCAATCACGTCTTAGAATTTTTCCCAGTAAGTTACGTACTAGAACAGTTAGTCCTTTCATTTTTACTAATGTTTTTCCTTATGGTGTTATACCAGTTAAGAGTTTCATAATTGGTAAGGAGTTCAAAGTGAATGGGGATTGACTAAAGCCTGTTACGAGTCATTTGTAGAGCATGACGTGGAGGAAGTATCACTCAATGTTTCCGCCTATTCGGAGGACTAATTGGAGATATTGTGAGGCAACACGATGTTAAAACAAACTTCTTGGGAGGCAACCCATGTGGAGAAGCTAATGGAAGTTGTAGAACTTAGATTTGCTTTCTTTATCCCATTATTCTTTCTCATTCACTTTCCTTTTGTTTGTTTGTTGTTTGTTTTTCACTTTTTCCTCTTCTAAATCTTTCATTGCATATGTTCTACCCTTCGCACTTTGAGCACAATGTTTGGTTTAAGTGTGTGGGTGTGGGCAACATTGTTTTTGTTTTTTGTTGATTTTGGTGTTGGTTAAGAAAATGTCAGGTTTTTTTAAATGTCGGTTTTTGTTCTTTGTTGGGTTTTAGTATCGGTTTAAAAAAAGATTTTTGTAATTGTTTAGAGTCTTTTGATACTTCCAACACAATTGTGAGATTTGATTTTAATTGCATGACTTTAAGGCGATTTGTAAACATAATTCGAGGTCTAACATTATTCTTTGGTTAATGCTTATTCATGGATATCATATGCGAATTCACATGTAATCAATTGGGTAATTTGTACTCATAACATGCTTAACTGAATTTAACTCAATATAACCCATGTGTAAGTTTTTGAGCCTATGGTTCTTTGATTCCGAGAGTTTTTAGTTAGTTCAGTTTTCACTTTCTTGTCGGTAATAATTTGGTGCATGATCTCATTTTTGTTTGCTCTGGATGCTATTTGGATTGTTTTCATAATGTAGAACTAAACACTAGAACTTCTACTAATTTTGTTCAAAGCATTACATTGAATTGCACCAAGGATTGTGATTTCGTTTTTCAAGTTAATTTCAGTCTCCTGCTTTTAAGAAATATTTCGGTGTGTAGAGAAAAAACGTAAAAAAAATTTGAGATACATGAAATATATATAATGAATTTTGAGGGTATATGAAAAAAATAAGATGCAAGTAAATTAGTCTGTTAAACACATTAAATGAAACCTAAATATCAAGAAATGAAACAAACATGAAATCAATCTATAACATAGAAGAAATGATAATTAGAAAATTAGGGGGGTGGTGTCAAAAATCAATAAATAATTAGAAGAAATGATAATATGAAAAAACCCCGAAATTTTTCGAAAAACCCCTAATTTTTTTTTTTACAGTTGGTTTTTGTACTTTTATGAAAACATTTTCGAAATTAATAAAAAAAACCTCAATTTTTATTTTTTTTGAAAATTCCGTCGAAAAAATTAACTTTTTCTTTTCGTAATTTCAAAAAAATGAATTTTTCGTCAAAATTTTGCGAGTTTTCAAAAAATCTTATTTCATGAAAGGCACATAGTTTCCACTTTTGCTAAATAAGCCCGTGTCCATAGTAAATTTTTATAGGTTAACTGTTGATCCTGTTATTAAACCTTTTTTTTTAATTAATCTCGTCTTCCATTCCTCGATATCAAGTAAGCTGTCTCTTTCGTATTATGCATGAGCTGATGTGACAGTATTGCATTACGTTGTATATCTTTTACCATGCGATTATATGATTTTTTTCAAAGTATTTAATGTCTCTACTTTCACTTTATGCTTTCACCATTTCGTTAAGACATTTTTAATTTTCTTATTTATTTTTTTCCTCCCCTAACCCATTATCCCTATTACAACCTGAAATAAGACATTTTGATTGAGTGTGTTGTGCGATGTCATGATGTAGAGATTTGAATGAGGTATGAGCATATGATGTCACTAGTCCTTGCATTCAAGTAGTAACATTCCTTCCATGAGATCATATATCTGGAAAAAAAAAAAGTCAGAAAATTATATGTAAGCAATTAGTTTCCCTGTTACATCAATCATCTCACATATAACTAGAATAAGAAGAGTGACTTAACCGGATAATTAGTGGTAAAACAAGATTGTAGCCACTGAGATTTTTAGATAAATTCTTTCGGCATGTGTTTGAGTTTCAATGTTGCTTGAATTGATTTAATTGTGGGCTTTTATGTCATTGCTATGAATGCATATTTGTTTTTTGAATGATATGGACTTTTTCTTGTGGTTATAAAGAATCTTAACATGTCATGATCATTTCTATATATACATAGACAAACTTTTCAAAACATGATTTTATTGTATTATAGATTGGATGTAGAGGCTGCCACGGTAAAGCCGACAGTGGTGGAACGTTTGACAGAGGTTATGGCCAAGCGCGCTCAATCCGCGGTAACTGGTAATTTTTCAGTGCCCGCTGCAGCCAGGTACGACGAGGACGAGCGCTTGTTTGAAGTCGCCATCCAGCTGTTTGAGGAGAACCGTGTTTTGCGACTAAAGAAACAATCTATGACCACTAATACACTTGATAGCGCCACAGATGATGGTGACGAGGCTGCGTCGGAATCGGAGTTGGGGCCGGAATCACATGCTATTAATGATATAAATTTGGGGGCGCACTCCGATAAGGATCTACAGAACAAAGTCAAACCGGCGGTCCTTACGGGCAAGCGTCGTAAGACTAAGAGGGATAAATCTTCCTCCCGCGCTTAAGATGATGGAAAATTTTATGGTTTGGAATGCACGTGGGGTTGATAATAAGGCCACAAGGAGGAGGTTAAAAAATATGGTTGTGGATCATAGAGTCAGAATCTTTCATTGCCAGCATTGGTGATATGTTGGCTTTATGTATTTTGGTTTTCGGATGCGGCCCAATTTTTTTTTTTTTTGTTTTGGTTATATCACGGGTAAAGTCGTCATGTACCCCCGTATTGATTGTAAATCAATTTTCTTGATAAGTAATAAAGGTCTGACATTCCAAAGGTGCCCCTCCACACTGGAATAAATAAATTATTCAGCCCACTTATTACAAAATAAATAAATAATTTTTTATTTTGTAATAAATAAATAAATAATTTATTTGTAATCCACAAAATAAATAAATAGGTTAATTCAGCCCACTTGTAATAACCGCAAGTGCACGGTGCCTAACTGGTAGACAACGGCAAGTACGGGTCGATCCCACGAGGAATGTGGATTAAATTGAATTTTAGAATTTAATTAAACTAATTTGGAGGCAATGGGGTTACAACATTTTTAAAACTAAACTAAAAATAAATTAAAAATAAGAAAAATAAAATATAGATGAGATGGATTTTGTGGGCTTGGACTCACCAATGAGTTAGCAAAATTATTTAATCTAAATTACTGAATTTAAAAACGAGAAGCTTTAGGGATGAGAATCCCTTGCTTACACCGAATATGTGATCGTTAAAATCCAATTCAACTTATATCATGTTTCTATCAAACATTAACAAATTATTTCAAGCAAATACCCTTTTACCAAGTATTAAGTGTCTTTTTAGGGCACACTTAATCAAAGTTTAAGCTTAATATTTTTAGCACATGCTTTGAATATTGAAGGGTAATTCTAACTACCAAACATATCAAGATTAATTTCTCGAAAATGAAAGGTGAAAGCAATTTATCAAAAATTCAGAAATAAATTGTAATTAACAATTAAACACACAATTCAGTAAAATAAATCAAAATAACTTATACAACCCATTTAGTTTGTCACAAACTGGATGTGGTGGTACTCAGCAGATCAGCAGGTGGTCCGAACACGAATCCCGAGACAAATGGTCCCAAAACGCTCTGTGGTGGTACAGAGCAGAACCGGGGGTGTGAATAGCGAAAAACTGAATTTGACTCAGTCTCCCGCCTCTGCTACAGTGCTGCTACAGTACCCGTCGTCATCTCCAGCGAGCAGCGGCTGTCTCGCGGCCTTGTTCTCGCTCCTCGCGAGCGTCTCGTCCTCCAAATGCGTCTGGAACCTGCAAAAGAGAGAGAGGTGCACTGAGAATACTCAAAAAAACAGAGAGAGAGCACGGAGGAAGGGGACTCCCCTGTTTCGATTCCTGTCGCGATGGTGGTGTGCCGCTGCAACTCTCCGCCTTGTGATGGTGGCCGTGAGGGATGGAGACAGGAAGGAGGTCGAGATGAAGAGAGGCCGAGATGGTGGTTGAAACAGTGTCTGTGGCGAGGCGGAACAGAGCCGCGGTGAGCTCTGTTTCGCGGTGGTTCTCGGTCTGTTGTGGTGGTGCTCGTGCGGAGGTGGTGGCGGAGGTGATGGATGATGTTGGTTGATGGATGATGGACAGGGAGAGGGACAGGGACGATGGCATAGTGAAGGTTTGACGCGAAACAGGGTTGTCACTCCCCTGTTTCGTGGTGGCGGCGGTGCTCGCACAGTGGTGGCGGCGGTTCTGCTGTCCGGAGATGGTGTTGTGTGATTGGGTGATGGTGGTGGCGAGGTGGTGATTGCTGAGTGAGTGGTGATGGTGGATAGGTGGTGATGGTCACCTTGTGAGAATCACCTTTGAGAGGAAGAGGTTTTGATATATTTCTAATTCTTTTTCTTCCCTTCTCTTCCTCCTCTTTTTCTCACCCTATTCTCTTGTATTTATAGAAAATGATCAAGATGAATAGGGATGAGATGAGGGGATGATTCATCAAGGTATGATTTGGAAAATATTCTTTGGGTAGGATTGGATTTGGCATTGGGTTTGGGTTTAGGTTATGGATTAGGTTTTGGGTTTAGGTTATGAATTAGGTTTTGGATTTAGGTTTGTGACCATCTGCTTTATACCACCGTTAGAATCGACTAATTGTCGTTCCTTAACTTGTCGCCTTAATATGATTTCATCGTTTACGCTCAAATTCCTACAAATACATGAAAACGAAATAATTACTATAAAATATAATAATCGAAACACTAACATGTATAAATTAAGGGATATATTATGTAATAATTATGTGAATATCAGAGGTTTAATAAAAAAAATAAAAAAAGAAGAAAAGATTGGATGTATGCACTAATTAATTATTCTCTTACCATTCAATTTTTTTCTATTGCAAAAGTAGATGGTAATTACCTAGAAGTCTTCATATAGGTCGGGACCCAATGCTTTATTTTATTTTTCTTCATATTGTTTCATCTTTCCACATAAAAGGAACAAAAGCATAGTCATAGCATGTCATGCTTATAGGTGTAAATGCACTAAAACAAAAGGAAATTATAACAACTATGGTGTTGATGCACCCTACATGCGCGAATATTCAATATTTTTTTATTACGATGATTCATAATAAGACAAAATTATTATTGAATTTCTAAATCAAATAATTATATATAATTTTAAGGACCTATGTATAGTTAATACATAAATAAGGTGCTTCAAATAATTTATGTTAGGGATATATGTATAATTAATCAATGTTTGAGAGGGGTTGGATTTTATTGTAAAAGGTTATGAAATATTAAGGGAAAAAAATGAAAAATCCGAATTATGATAAAGTCTTAGGTATAATTAATAAATATTTATAAGGGCGGATTTTGATTTTAAATAATCTGAATTTGAGATGGCAAAATTGTAAGAAAATGTAATAGCATTTTTTTGTTTAAAGACACAAACATCCTTTGCCCCTTTTACCCACTTCATTATTTTTTATTTTATTTTTATAAATATGTTAGAATTAGGAGGGTATTTCTAAAACCTGAAAATCAGATTGAAGACACCAAACTGTTCATTGGAGTGAACTATCATTATATAATACAAGCCAAATTGACTTTTCCAAGTCTTGCTATCTTCTTCTTTTTCTTTTTTATGTGAGGCGAATCAGGTTTTGTAACCATGTTCTACAATAGGATGATGTGGCATCATCAGATGAATTTTTAACCTCGAGATACACATAAGCACTTTGAAATTTCATAATTATTTCAAGATCTCAACACATCACCCTGGTTGCAAAATTGATAGATGTAGGGATGCAATGAATTGAGAGTCCCATTCAAAGTCAAATTGGTGAGACCTACTTATTCTTTCCTATTAAAAACAAACTAGTGAGATTTGTTTGACCCTTATTTTAACAAGTGAAACCAAACACCTTGCGGCTAAGTAAAGCCTGTTGGAAACACAAAATAAAATTCCAACTCATTAAAATTCCACCTGTACAAATTTAGCTCCAAAGCTCTAACTATTTCCTTCAGTCACTCACACACCTCACACCTTTCCTTCCCCCTCTTGTACGTTCTCCCCTTTAAAAAAAATGCCTATTGTTTTGCAAGAGAAGTTATTTGATAATGCTGTGGTTTTTAATTTGGAGAGAAACTTTGTTAACATATACTAGGGTGTAAACGCACCCTACAGGCGCAGATATTTAATTTTTTTTTATTTTATTACAACAATTCAATAATAAGGAAAAAATTATTATTGAATTTCTAAATAAAATAATTATTTATAATTTTAAGAGCCTATGTATAAATTGTAAATA
Source organism: Berberis vulgaris (assembly GCA_963556465.1). Lineage (NCBI taxonomy): Eukaryota > Viridiplantae > Streptophyta > Magnoliopsida > Ranunculales > Berberidaceae > Berberis > Berberis vulgaris. The sequence goes on along the minus strand of OY747129.1, from coordinate 79,352,697 downwards.
AATAAGGAGCTTCAAATAATTTATTTTAGGGGCATCGATATAATAATTTAATGTTTGAGAGAGACTGATTTTGATTGTAAAATTATGAAATGTTAAGGGCAAAATGGGAAATTCAAAAGTTAGATGTAAGGGCATTTTTTATATTTTCTCGATAATCTATAGGCTTCAAATAAATTATATATTGGGCCTAGGTGTAATCAATGAATGTGTTACAAGGGCTGATTTTGAGGGAAAATCAAAAAATAGATGTGAGGGCCGTTTTATAATTTATAGGTAATTGAATGGCTTTAAATAAATAATGTTAGGGGTTTAACTATAATTAACAATATTTGATAGGGGCGGGTTTTGAACGTAAAAAATCTAAATTTGAGAGGGTAAAATGGTACATAAAAGTTTTTAAACTTAAATTATAAAAGTACCCTTGGTCACTGTTCACCTACCTATTAGTTTTTATTGTAAATATAATAGAGTTGGGAAGATATTTTGGACATTCAAAAAATAAGGACAAAGACACTGGATTCACTGTTCTTAAGAGGATCTCTCATTATATTATACTAGCTGTGGACGCGCTCTACGTGCACATATATTCAATATTTATTTATTTTATTTACAAAATTAATAAGTACGTAACTAAATTACAATGGTCGAAAATACATTTAAATGAATATAGATCAACAACGATAGAGAATTTGACAAAGTGTCCTTGCTGAATTTGCATTACCTCAACCTCATCGTTGCTCTCAGATCGACTTCCCATTAAACAACTGGATAAACCCCATTAGTTTAAGTCCTCAATTTGATGAGATTGGATAGAACGTAGACATCCAGTTGATCTCAAAGTAGCTTCAATGGCTTCCCCAAATTTATTGCTCCCTTAATTCAATAAATCAAATTCAAACTCTCTCTTAGTAACCGTGAACAATTAGCCTACAAAGCATCAATCCACTTCAATTTAAAAAACCCATAGTGTCAAATTCCAAGAACTTTGCTAACTTCGATCAATTTCTTCGAATTCAAAGCAAGAAATGAAATTGATTGAACAAATGCGCTAATTGAGAAAGAGAGAAAGTGGGTTGTGAGATTACAAAAAGAATAGAAGAGATAGTGAGATAAATTCATACTTGAGGCTAGTTTGGTAAAAACAATTATGATTACAACTCGAATTTGAAGACACCTAATGAATGAGTTGAGGAATGATGTATTCTGTATGCAATCCCCTATAGCTTATAAGTGATCGTGCCTACAAAAACCAACTTATTCCAATGGTTCAGTGATTTTCTGATGATATATACACACAGAGTTGTACGATTTAAGCTAAGGATTCTTTCTTTTCTTTCACTCAATGTTTTACTAAAATCACTATGTTACTAAAAAAAAAAAAACTCATGTTTAGGTTTGGTTTTCTAAAGCAAACCAAACTAAACTAAATATTTCTTTAGGGATGGCAATGTGGCGGATTTGGGCAAATTTGTCCCCGTCCCACAGGGGATTGCGGATCCCCAAATCCTCCCCGAATATCTGCTAATACTATTTTTCAAAAACTATCCCCGCTCCGATCGGATTGGTGGATATTCGCCCCACCCCTAATATAAATCGTTAATTTTTTTTTATAAAATGATGTCATTAACACCACCACCATTGCTGCCATGCTGATAAGTTGATTCTCCTATTGAAATCTCGCCCAATGGCCAAAACCCATGACTGACATCAAACTATGTGTCCTCATAACCAGACCCAATCCCCAATTCAAACCCCTAAGAGCTAGAAAGCTGAGATTATGCGTGTTGAGCATAGAAGTGAACCCCCTAGAGACTGAGTTAAGGTCAATTGGCAAGAGTGGGTCTGGTTCAGTGGTTGTTGTGATGCAAGAAATGGGTGTTGCCGTAATGGGGGTCTGACGTTGTTATTGGCAGTAGTCTTAGAAATCAGAGGAGGAGAATCACAGAGCGAGGGAGAGAGGAGACTTGCAGCATAGGGAGAGAGGAGAAGGGTTTGTGTGTTATGTTTTCTAGGTTTAAGGGAGAGAGTACGCGGGCTAGCTATGTCAAATATTTGGGCAAACGCGCTTTTGCATTTTTAAATCCCATTTAATTTTTAATAGTGTTTTTAGATTTTAAAAGTCGTTAAAACTTGACTTTTCTTAGCACAAGTGTAAAAAATACTATTATCAAATGCTATAAATGATGATTTGTGGTATAGTGGTTATAGATAATCATGTTCCTTTTATTTTTAGCAGATACCAACTAATGGTTGAAAATTCATTGCTATGATTTCTGATGATACATACACACAGAGTTGTATGATTTAAGTTAATGGTGTTAATTTTTTTTTTCCACTCAACGTTTTACTAAAATCACTAAGTTACTAAAAAAACCTCATGTTTAGGTTTGGTTTTTTAAAACACACCAAACAAATTTAAAGATTTTTTTAGGGATGGGAATAGGGCAGATTTGGGCAAATCCGTCCCCGCCCCATCCCACAGGGGATCGCGGATCCCCAAATCCGCTTGAATATCCGTTTATACTATTTTTCAAAAATCATCCTCGCTCCGGTCGGATTGGCGGATATCCGCCCCGGCCTGCCCCGAATATGGATCGTTAGTTTTTTATTTTATTTTAAAAGACATCATTGCTGCCATGTTGATGAGTTGATTCTCCTCCTGAAATCTCGCACAATGGCTAAACTCCATGACTGATATCAAATCCCGTGTCCTCATAACCAAACCCAACCCCCAATCCGAACCCCCCAAGAGCTAGAAAGCTCGGATTCTGCATGTTAAGCAAAGAAGTGAACCCCCAGAGACTGAGTTAAGGTTGATTAGAGACTGAGTTAAGGTTGATTGGCAAGAGTGGGTATGGTTCAGTGATTGTTGTGATGCAAGAAATGGGTGTCGCCGCAATGGGTGTTGCCGCAATGGGTGTGGAGCAAATGGAGGTCTAACGTTGTTGGCATTGGTCTTGGGAAGCAGAAGAGGAGAATCACAAAGCGAGGGAGTGAAGAGACTTGCAACAGAGGGAGAAAGGAGTAGGGTTTGTGTGTTATATTTTTTAGGTTTTATGTTTAAGGGAAAGAAGACGTGCGCTAGCTATGTCAAATATTTGGGCAAATGTGTTTTTGCATTTTTAAATCTCGCTTAATTTTTAATAGCGTTTTTAGATTTCAAAAGTCATTAAAACTTGATTTTCATAGCACAAGTATAAAAAAATGTTATTATCAAATGCTATAAATGAAGATTTGTGGTGTAGTGATTATAGCTAATCATGTTCTTTTTATTTTCAGCAGATACAAAATAATGGCTTAAAATTCCTCGCTATAATGTCTTTACTTTCACTTTATGCTTTCACCATTTCCTTAAGACCTTTGTAATTTCCGCATTTGTTCTTTCTCTCTCCCTGACCCATTGGCCCCATTACAACTTGAAAAATACTTTTTGATTGTGTTATGTGATGTCATGATGTAGAGATTTGATGAGGTATGAGCTTATGATTTCACTAGTCCTTGCATTCAAGTAGTAGCACTCCTTCCATGAGATCATATATATGGAAAAAAATGTCAGAAAATGAGCAATTTGATTCCCTTTTACATCAATTCTCTCACATATTACTAGAATAAAAAGAGTGATTTAACCGGACAATCAGTGGTAAAACAAAAGTGTAGCCAATGAGATTTTTGGGTTAATTCTTTTGACATGTGTTTGAGTTCCAACCGTTGCTTGGATTGATTTAATTGTGGGTTTTCATGTCATTGCTATGAATGTGTTTTAGTTTTCAAATGATGTGGATTTTTTTCTTTTGGTTCTAAAGAATCTTAACATGTCAAGATCATTTCTTTATATACCTAGACAAACTTTTCAAAACATGATTTAATTGTATTATAGATTGGATATACGCACTAGTTAATTATTCTCTTTCCATTCAATTTTTTTTCTTTTGCAAAAGAAGATGGTAAATACCTAGAAGTCTTCATATAGGCAGGGGACCAATGCTTTATTATATTTTTCATTTTTCAACATAAAAGAAACAAAAGCATAGTCATAGCAAGTCATGCATCCAAGTGGAAATGCGAACCAAACTAACTTTTCCAAGTCTTGCTATCTTCTTTCTTTTCATTTTTTCTTTTGTTTAATTTGATAAAGAACTCTTGCTACCTGCTACCTATAACATGCCTTTAAACTTTCCTCTGTTGTGGATTGGAATACAAATAGAGAAGTTGATATCCACATCACTGTAATCAGTGGATTAGAGACTTTATTTGGTTGTGACAATCACAATTAAAATAATACACAGATTGCTAATAATTCTATTGTAAAATTTTATCAAATCAATTGAATACTCTTATGAGGTTGAGCTTAGCATTATATTTAGTCTCAAGAAGGTTTTAATTGCACAAAACCTCAATTAATAAAAATAGAAGCCAGATTGATTTCACTAATATATCTATGTTCTAGTCTTTAGCTTTCCTCTGTATTGTGAACTTTGGAATGCTACCACCTGGGCAACCTTATCAAAATTTGAAGAAAATAACAACTTAACAAGCAAAATTTGAAAGATTCAACAATTAATTAAACCAAAGCACATTCATTAAGCTTCTTATAAAAACATCGATGAGTTCATATCACACTGAAAATAAAACATAGAGTTCACATACATCACACTAAATATAACTACTAGATAAGACCATATATAAAGTGGTCTAGTTACATACAAGCTTACAATTACACTGATTACTGCTTATTGCGTAAGCTACGGAAATATTCCTTAGGAGCCTCTTCAAAATCTTTCCTTGGTACACGTTTATTACCATTCGTTCCTGGAGCTACCATCATCTTCTTTTGCAAAAGTAGATTATTCTCTTTCGATTCAATATTTTTCTTTTGCAAAAGTAGATGGTAAATACCTAGAAGTCTTCATATAGGCAGGGGACCAATGCTTTATTATATTACAAACAATGCTTTATTATATTGTTCCCTGCCCATGCAGTGACTAATGTTACAATTGTGAAGTCGGAAGGGCAGTTTACAAACATCATCGGTAACATGTTCACTGGTAGTGATAAGGTTCCAATTGTGAAGTCGGAAGGGCAGTTTACAAACATCGATCAGGTAGTCATTGATAGGAACAATGCAATTGGAATGCCATTGAAGACGACAATTGGGAGATTATCACTTGCTGGAAATGGGACTAAATGGCAAGCAGATTTCTCACAGCTGTTGTTGTTTCCTAACAAGATAAATCACATACAGTATTCATTACATGTTCGCAGACAAGCAGGGTTGTTCCCTGCCCATGCAGTGACTAATGGAGGAAAAATCTGGATACTTAGCACAGATTACAACAGTTGCAAACCATCTTTCTAGCTCTAATAGTTCTACACTTGAAAATGATAGGTTTTTATGGGAGTGGTTGAGTATATCATCAGCCTCAAGTTTTGTCTCCTAAGCTAGCACCGGGACAGGGCAACCTTAAAAAATTTGAAGAAAATAACAGCTTAACAAGCAAAAATTGAAAGACTGAGTGAATTAATTAAACTAAAGCACATTCATTAAGCTTCTTATAAAAACATCGATGAGTTAATATCACACTGAATATAACTACTAGATAAGACCATATATAAAGTGGTCTAGTTACAATGTTACATACAAGCTTACAATTACACTGATTACTGCTTATTGCGCAAGCTAAGGAAATATTCCTTAGGAGCCTCTTCAAAATCTATCCTTGGTATACGTCGAGTACGATTCGTTCCTGGAGCTACCATCATCTTCTTCTCATGGAAATTCTTATTGCGCAAGCTAAGGAAATATGTTATGTTAGGCACACTAGTTCACATGGTCAAACACACAAAATGAGAGTTGATAAGGCTGTTACCATGAATAAATCCTTCTTAATTACCTCCTCTTCTCTTCTCTTTGCCAAGGCCATGTGTTGTGGCTCATATTTTAAAGCTCAATCAATGATTTGGTCCATTTACTTCTCTCTCTCTCTCTTTTTTTATTATTTTTTTTATTTTATCCCTTAACCCTCTCCCACTTACATGTCGTCGACTGGGTTTGACCTTGTAAATTAGTGATATCATCTGTCACTGCTCAATCACTGAGCTATCACACCTTTAACTTTTGGTCCATTTACATGTTTGGTTGGTCAATGTACATTTGTATAGCTTATTCAATAACATTTTTAAAATGATCATTTTATATTTATTGGTAGTTTTGTTTGAAATAGGAGTTATAGTTGATCATTTTGATACAAAATAAATATGCCTATTCAAAACTTGGATAGTATTTGATAGCCCTTTATTGATGCGGCAGATTTGGTCTTGGATAGGGGATTACGTTTACGACGTTGTCAACGTCCCAGGTGACGGAAACTGTAACTTTCGATGCATAGCCAAATTCCTTCAGTATGATGACAAAAATGGTGGGAAACAAGTGCAGAAAGAGCTACTGATGGAGCTTGAGTGTAATGCAGAGTTGTGGCTTGCAATGTGGCAAGAGGAAGGGGTAAAGATTGTGAAAGAAGCTTTAGTAATTCCATAAAACCACGGATAGATAGGAAAAGTTTGTTCAAAGATTGTTTGCTTCCTATTATCTTCTTATCTACTTGACAACAACACAAATTGATGGTACTGGTATTTAGGTCTCCTTCAACTTGGAGTTGTAAAACTTGAAGGGCAAACATAACCATTTCAACCATGACAAACTGGTGAGACATGCTGTTATCTTAGAAAATTAGGTAATGACAATGAATTCAATGTAAAGGAGCATACATAGCATCAACAGAAGAACAAAATGTGTCAACCTAACGTTTGATCCAAACTAGGTTTTAGGTAAAAAAAAAAAAAACATCAGAAATTTCCAAATAACCAAACAATGAGCAAAAACATAAGAAAATTAAGTTTAAAAAAAATTAATTTGAAAAACTTCAAAATTTTCCAATTTCAAAAAAATTGGCATGTTTTAGGTCTGTCTGCAGTGCTAAATGCAGGTTATCCCACGATTCCTGCATTGGCTAGCGAACAATTTTTTTTTTCCAAAATTCTCCTATTTACATATGAAAATGTGGGGTTATTATCCTAGATTGCCTGCATTGCAGACCGCGAAAAGGAGTTTTTTTTCCTGTTCGCAGTGGGCCATGCAGATTATCTGGGATACCCTGCGTTGTCTTCTACGAACAGGAAATTTTTTTCCTGTTCGCAGTGGGCAATGCGGATTATCTGGGATACCCCGCATCGGCTGCTGCGAACAGCAAATTTTTTTATTCAAAATCTACTACTGTGTATACTAATGGTTTGACTGGTCAAAATTAAGAAATTGATTAGAAACCTAATATAAGTTTATAGAACAACCTCATCTTCATTCTAACAAAATTTATTGAACAACCTCATCTTCATTCTGACAAAATTTACTAATAGGTAAATTAGTAAGCAACCATAAATGACTAGCAATTGAACATTTATAGAACAACCTCATCTTCATTCTAACAAAATTTTAGATTCCAAACTTATAACAAAAGGAAAAAAATTCCAAACAAAATGACTATTCGCAACCTATAATGCGGGTAATCCAGGATACAAAGCAATGCACAATGCAAACAGGAAAAAAATTTCCTGTTCGCACTATTCAATGCGGGGTATCCTTAAATTTTCGCATTGGCAGATGCGAACAATACTTTTGTTTGGAAAAAATTTTCAATATATTATTTACATATAAATGCCATCGAGCAATGGAATTTTAGGGAAAGATGAAAAACATGACATTAGGTGTGGAAGATGAAAAACATTATGTTGCTTCACCATAGAAAATGAAGATTTTATAAAGGCTTTGAAGCTACTCTCCATATTTTGGTGAGAATACAAAGACGATGATGTTGATGTATACACGCACACACAAAAGTTTCCAATGCGGGGTATCCTAGTTTTTCATATCCTAGTTTCCAACCTTCTAACAAAAGTTTAAAATTTTTCCAAAAAATATTACTGTTCGCGGCAGCCAATGCGAGGTATCCTAGATACTCTGCATTTCCCAGTGTGAACAAGATTTTTTTTTCTGTTCGTTGTGGGCCATGCGGAGTATCTAGGATACCCCGCATTGGCTGCAGCGAACATGAAAAAAACATGCATTTTTTTTTCTGAAACTGCCAAAATTTTCAGTGTGTTTGAATTTTTTTTTAAAAACTTAGTTTTCAAATGATTTTGCGTATTGTCGCATCAAACCTAAACTCGAACCTTCCAATTATTCCGAACTAATTCTCCTAAAGTTTGCCATGCCAAAACATTTTTGTTTAAATATGTTTGTGGACATGAACACTCTTAAACACATTGGGTGACTATATTCGGATTGAACAAAACAAAATAGTTTGTTTAATTTTTTTTTTTTGGGAGTTGCACTACAAGAAAATTAAAGCTCGCCCTACTCTTGAACTCAAATACATAAGTAACAAGCTTTGAATAGAAAATAAGTAACAAACTTTGAATAAACATATAAAACCATGTTTACAAAATTCCTCCACCACCATGAAGACACTATGAACAAAACAAAAGAACATAGAATCTTTGAATAGAACATAATTAACCGAACAAAACAAAAATTGTATCGCCTCCGAACATAGAATCTTTGTTCACGCCTCGACGCTCACTTCCTCCACTACCAAGTTCACCACTGACAGCAATGGTGCGTACGTCATGCTTTTCTTCCACTTGTTCGAAGGTAACGGGCGTAGACATTTCATCTAGCAAATCTCGTAATCTATTTTGTCAACCGAGCAAAATTAATTTGTCGACGTTCGCCCCTTCTTCAATGGAAGTGTTGATCAAGTCACGAGCATGACAAAATATTAGTGCAAACCATGTAAATAATTGAAAATACATAAAGGTAAAATGTTTGTATTTACACTCTTATTTGAAATAAACAAATGTCTTCTTAGGGGATAACTAATCCTCTTGTTCGGTGGTTGTACGAAGGGATGGCTAATGTGGTGAAACCAGTTCAAATAATCCACCGCACTGTCTCATGGAAGCTTCACGTTGGCACTTTGTTGGTTAGTTGGCACAACATTATAATGACACATTCGAGCGAACAAAGCCAACACCTCATACTAAACGTAATAGTGTTTGTCGGATCGAATTTTATTCTTCCATATGGTTTGGATTGGTTGGACTAGGATGACTTGTACATTTTTCATTTGTCTCATAACTCTATCGGGGTGATAGGGTTCTTCTATTTCGAGGCATAACAAACATCCTGTGAACCATGTGATGCCATAAAGGGGAGTTTTTCTCTTGGACTCCACATAAGGGTCCCAAAGCACCTGCGAATTATAATAATTGGGCTTATTAATATATGACACATACAAAAATATTATTTAACTTAAAAATGCATTTTTACCTATTCAGGAAACATTTCATCGAGAAGTTCCTTAAGAGTGATGATTTGTTCCTCCAAAACCCCTATAATTTGTGAGGGTTGGGGAGTTTAGCATCCCATGACAGTTTTGCATTACCCCAAAGTCTAAAGTGATTATATATCCATGCCTATAAACGAAAATAACATAAAAAAAATATTATGAGATTCTTATATATTATGAGGGTAATTAAAAAAAAATCAAAACATACCTTCAAAAAAGGCAAATATCCGGCAATTTGTCTCGTTTCCTATTTGCTAGCTCAACGGTTAGAGCTTGGCGGATGGTACCACTAGGTCATGGGTTCAAACCCAGCTTGCGACATCTTTAGTGGGTTCTGGGATCCTATAAAAACCCTGTTTGCCTTTCAAAAAAAAAAAAATATATGCCAAACCTGTTACGCCCCATGCATACTTTGATCGGCAAATAGAATCATACCCAGAAGAAACAACAAGTAACCCCTACACACTTGTTGTTTCTTTTCAAGAGAATCAACGTCTGTGGTCTGTCTACAACAGTGGTCCTGAATAAACTCATTTCCACAGATTTCCCATGATTCTTGACATGGGCCTTTGCTTCTTTACTTTCAATCCCCAAACCATCCACCAATAATGAAACACATTCATCTATCCTCATTGAAGTCGTCGTTCTAACTAACTTAGCAATAATCGACAAATGAGTTATACGGTAGACATCGTCCAAGGTGATGTTCAACTCTCCAAAAGGTAGGTGGAAAGTGTTGGTCTCAGGTTGCCAACGCTCCGCGAAAGCACAAATTGTCACATTATCAGGATGTACCCTATGATATTTAATCAAAGGATACAAACCACTATTGTAGACCATTATCTTTACATCGTTCGACTCTTTTTTCAATTCTCAATCCATTAAATTCCATATTGATGCTGACACCGCAATGTGCCTCATTCCTAAATACAAGAAACATATACATTAAGTAATTCAATGTCCAACTATATATAAATATCGCACTTATATAATTTAACCAACTAAAAATATTGACTTACCGGCTCACCATCCTAAATGGCACGACAAATATGGTCATTGTAATCGACTAATGTGGAACAATCCACAGCACCACCGGGATAAGAATCTCGTCTATCATCTTCTTTTTCCTTACCCTTCTCCCATGCTTCCTTTTCATCCCCTGTTTCTTCCTCATCCCCTACTTTCTCCTATAACTCCCGATCTTCATGTCCAACACCCACACCACTCAAACCACATTGCCCGTTGTGGGAGAGGAAGAAATTTTTGTTGATTTGAATGGAGAGGGAGAAAATGTTGGGTTTTGGTTTATATAGTTGGTGTGAGAAAGTATGGTGGTGTGAAAGAGTAGAATGATGTGAGAGAGAAGATATGGTGGTGCGGTGTGGTCGCTGCCTTTCAAGAATGTTTATTACCTTGGCTTCCTCTATATAAACCCTTCAAGGCTAAAGCACACACACACAAAATTACCTCATCCATCCCATCAAAAGAAACAAGAGAGAACAATGATACTTGCACACAGTAGCTATAGATAACCTCCTCTTCTCTTTTCTTTTGCCAAGGCCATGTGTTGTGGCTCATATTATAAAGCTCAATCAATGATTTGGTCCATCTGCTTTTTTTTTTTTTTTTTTTTTTTTTTTTAACTTTTATCCCTTAATCCCCTCTCACCCTAGATGCCGTCGGCTGAGTTCAACCCTGTGAACTAGTGATACCATTCACCACTGCTCAACCACTGAGCCATCACACCTTTAGCTTTTGGTCCATTTGCATGTTTGGTGGGTTAATGTACAATTGTATAGCTTATTCAATAACATTTTTTAAATGATCATTTTATGTTTATTGGTAGTTTTGTTTGAAATGGAAGCTATAGTTGATAATGTTGATACAAAACAAACAAGGCTCTTCAAAACTTGGATGGGATTTGATAGGCCTTTATTGTTAGCAATACAAGCTGTGACATGTTAAGGGCATTCAAAGCAAAATACTTTTGAAACGAGATTCCACATTATGTCTAGTATCTTCTAAGAGGGTCGATACTACTTTTGCTATATTTAATACACATTCCTTATATCTTATAACTATTGGCCTACTGTATTGTTTTTTTTTTTTGGAAGACGAGCTGGGTTTTTAAGGATTCCATAACCTATCAATTGGGCGACCTATAGGTCAACACCCATTAGAAAGTAACCATGCCGCAGATGGGATTCGAAGGTAGGACGTGGGGCACAAACCCACACAGTCCTAACCACTAGGCCATAACACCATTGGCACCTACTGTATTGCTTGGGTCGACCTGGAGACTTAATCTTCACTACAAAATAGAATAATGGCTTAAAAGCCCTCGCTATAATGTATTTACTTTCACTTTATTCTTGCATCATTTCCTTAAAACCTTTGTAACTTCCGTATTTGTTCTTTCTTTCCCCGTGACTCATTGGCCCCATTACAACCTGAAAAAAGACATTTTGATTGTATTATAGATTGTGTTATAGATTGGATATATGCACTAGTTAATTATTCTCTTTCCATTCAATTTTTTCCTTTTGCAAAAGAATATGGTAAATACCTAGAAGTCTTCATATAGGCAGGGGACCAATGCTTTATTATATTTTTTTATTATATTGTTTCATCTTTCCACATAAGAGAAACAAAAGCATAATCATAGCAAGTCATGCATCCAAGTGTAAGCTCAACATATTCTAACAAAAGCAAAAGGAAATTATAAGAATACAGGCTAAACAGACTTTTCCAAGTCTTGCTATATTCTTTATTTTCATTTTTTCTTTCGTTTAATTTGATAAAGAAGTCTTGCTACCTAGTACCTATAACATCTTTCACGACCCGATCCACAAAGTACTATATTGTCCGCTTTGGGCCCAAGGTCCGCACGGTTTTAAAACGCGTAGTACTTTGTAGATCCGACCTCGTACATACATAGCACATCCCCTTTCCTCACCTAGGCGATGTGGGACTATAATCTCCCCTTAGTAGCTCGCCCAATCCCTCTTGGGTTCCACGGGCCTATTGGGCTTCTCCCGCACCCTCCCCCTCAGGTCCACCCACACAAGGGTATCACAGTCCACCCCCTAAGGGAGCTCAGCGTCCTTGTTAGCACACTTTCGGCTAGGTCTGGCTCTGATACCAAACTGTCACACCCCAATTTTCAATAAAAATGAAATCCTAATATCCGCATGGGATTATCCGTTTTTCCCAAAATCCGGGACATGAATGTCATTCACTAAAAGTAACAGTTGGCATCCACAAGAAATAATCAAATGTACAAATTTACCATATTAAAGGGAAATAAGACAACTGATCTAAAAAACTTATCAAAATGAAGGAAAAATATATTAAATCTCGTAGAACCAACTCTGACAAGTTCAACTAATCATGAATGTAGCTCTCCCACTGAATAAATAATAAAAACTCCAAGTTCTATTACAAAAGATTAAATTGTCACCTAACAAACAAAATAACCTAGACTCTCGAACAACATGTAACTCCCCAGCAATGTTCGTCATGTACGAAACGAACTTCTCTAAGCTCGCCTGAAACTACAAAATCCTGAAACAAGCTAGTCAGCTACATTCCCAAAGGAATGTAGCAATTAAGCTGATGTGAAATTCTTCGTTTCCAAAAATCAATAAGAGAAATAACATGGCATGACAGGAAAATACAGTACGACAAAATAACCAAAACAAAACAGGTAGTTCCTTCACGAGGCGAATGTATAAGGCTAATTGCAGTTCAAATAATTTAGTTCCTCAACGAGGCAATCATGTCATCCTAATAAGTAAATACGTATTTACTTGTACTTACTCTATAGATGTTGACTATGACAAGTCTGACCTGCATAAATATTAGTGGACTTGTCATCCTGTATGAAAGGGGTTATAAACAATATAGATGTAATTTATTAATTAAAACATTTATCTTCGTACATTATTTGACTTGAGCATATTATTCATTTTTAACGGATTGATCACTTAGACGATACCACATTCGCACCACCTCTGTGCCAAACATACATGCTCGTATGCCTCTCTCATATAAAGGAGGACTTCTCCGTCATCCATGCCCAAGTGGGGACACATCACATACAAGCATGTATCACCGGATATTCTTAACTATATAAGTAACAAAAGCCACTATTTGACTATCAATGCGCATAAAGTCACGTTACATTTTTTTACTAATAAATATCAAGTTTATTTTAGGCATTCCAAAATCACCACCTTTCCTTAAGACTAACCCGAAAGTTATTTTAGTTTCTCTATAAGAAAATGGGTGCCACACATCCACAAGACAACCAACAGATTATTTAGTTTCTCTATAAGATAGGAAAAATAATAAACTAAAAGAAGTGTGGTAGTTCTAAGTGATACAATTCCATGTAGTTTAAATTTTCAAGAATCAAAGTTTATCAATATCATTTATTTTTTATATTTCAGAATTCCTTCCCAATCATATTTTGTCATTCATAAATAAATTTTGACAATGTCAATCCATTATTTTAGGAAAAATAAGCATTTGCAAGAACAAATTATTTACACAAAGCGACGCTCAAACTCATAGTGAGTGATCAAGCATGCAAATGTCAGATAACAATATCAATTGCTTATATTAAAAAAAATAATACAACATATCAGGCTTGTATATGCATTAACTGCCCTATATCAACACAAAATCACAAGCGGACAATCACCAATAACTGCAGATCAACTACATCGCCATCAAATATAGTGTTAGTGCTCTTCATAATTCAAATTTGCAGGATTACTGACACAAACACACTAAAGCTTGAATACATAAACAACTCCATCTATACAGGACAAATTGCATCCTAGTAACACTATGAATCATCCAATTTTCCATCTCAAAATCATGATATCTCAAACCCATATTACAAAAGAGTCGTCTAGAAAGAAAGAGAAATAAAATAGAAAGGCAGATCTAGGGAACCGAGAAACTCACATTTTACTCTTTTGCTTCTTCAGTTCTTTCTCTTCCCTTTTTTTTTTTTTTTTTTTTACTTTGTATGCGGCTGGAAAGATTCAAATCTCTATTTAACCAACCTAAAGGCAAAACCCTACAAGATTAGGGTTTGCTCAACATTATATTGACACCCCTTGTTTATTTATTTAGTTATTAAATGACTCAACTTCAAATTTTAATAAAGCCCTAAAAATTTATAATGTGCCATAATTAGGGTCGTTACAACATCTTTCCTCTGTTGTGAAAATTTGATTCTTAAGAAAATTGATTACGCTACCTTTCTAATCTCTTATCCTATTGATTATTTGACAACCTTTCTTACGGTCGAGGAAACCAGCGAGGGGGAGGTGTTTTACCATTCATCTCCCTCGAGATTCACGCTACTACGCATCTCAAAAGTGCAGGTGCAAATCTCGCGAGAATGAGCGGTCACACCCTCTCCCTCGCTGGTTTCCTCGCCATTTAGAATTTCTGATTATTTTATGAACACCACCTCAACAACAAATAGAGGAGGGAAGGCTGACTGGTGATTTAGATAGATTACTAGAACATTACATAAGAAAGCATGTTCCTTGCTTTTGAAGTTTGTGGTCAACATTCTCCCAAAAAAAACATTCTTTTTTGTGTTGTGAGCTGTGATAAGGTATAGATGCCATAATGGACTCTACCCAATCCTCAACATTATTGTTATCGTATATTTGTATGTTAGCAATACAAGCTGTGACATGTTAAAGGGATTCAAAGCAAAATACTTTTGGAACGAGATTCCACATTATGTCTGTAACAGATACAACTTTTGCTCTATTTAAGACACATTCCTTATATCTTCTCCCTATTGGCCTACTGTATTGCTTATGTCGACTTGGAGACTTAATCTTCACTATAAAACCGAATAATGGCTTAAAATTCCTCGCTATAATGTCTATACTTTCACTTTATTCTTTCACCATTTCTTTATGACTTTTGTAATTTTCATATTTGTTCTTTCCCCTGACTCATTGGCTCCATTACAACTTGAAAAACGACATTTTGATAGTATTATAGATTGGTTATATGCACTAGTTAATTATTCTCTTTCATTGGTAAATACCTAGAAGTCTTCATATAGGCAGGGGACCAATGCTTTATTATATTTTTCATTATATTGTTTCATATTTCCACATAAAAGAAACAAAAGCATAATCATAGCAAGTCATGCATCTAAGTGTAAGCTCAACATATTCTAACAAAAAGAAAAGGAAATTATAACAATACAAGCCAAACTGACTTTTCCAAGTCTTCGAGTAAGTATAACCAGTCATGTTTGTTAGTTTTTTTGGCATTTTTTTTTTGTGTTTTTAAATCTTTTATTCCTTATATTTAAAACACAAATACTATTTATAAAAGGGGTAGAAATGTTAAAAAAAAAACTCACAAAAAAACGAAAAAGGCTAACAAACAATGCTGGCCAAAATCAGTGTCTTCTTTTCATTTTTTCTTTTGTTTAATTTGATAAAGAAGTCTTGCTACCTAGTACCTATAACATGCCTTAAAATTTCCTCTGTTGTGGATTGGAATACAAATAGAGGAGACGATATATATCCACATCACTGTAATCAGTGGATTAGAGTCTTTATTTGGCTGTGACAATCACAATTAGAAATAATACACAGATTGCTAGCAATTTTATTGTAAAATCATATCAAATCAATTGAAAACTCTTACGAGGTTGAGCTTACCATTATATTTAATCTCAATAAGGTTTTAATTGACTTTACTAATATCTATGTACTAGTCTTTAGCTTTTTTTTGTAATGTGAAGTTTGGAATCCTAATAGAGGAGTTAATGTCCACCTTATTACTCTAATCAATGGATTGCAAGAAGAAGAATCATGATCACAGCAATGGATTAGACAATCAACACAAATATTATCAGCTGATCATGTCACAGTCACTGCACCAAATCGGCATATTTGTAACAACTTAAAAAATAGTAATACTTTTGAGCTGTTACAATCCACTAAACAATTTCAAGTCAAAACTAAATTTAGTCAATAAAATAAAAAAATAGCTACAAAAAAATGATACAATAAATTAGATCACCATGAATAGCATCACTTTTAAGTAGGGGTGGGCATCCCATCCCGCGATCCCGTTCCCGTCCCGATCCCGTCCCGTCCCGTCCCGATTTTTCCGGGTCTTAATGGGATTGAATAATTTCATCCCGATCCCGTCCCGTCCCGATCTAGAATGGGATGGGATGGGATGAAGATTTTCAATCCCGCCAATCCCGTCCCGTCCCGAACTAATTTATTAATATTAATTATTAGTATTTTTATTTAATTATTTCATGGTGTATGATCAAATTAAAGTGAAGTACTTAAAGTGATCAGGAGATGAGTTGATTAACCTTTGAGTTTGAGAATAGTGTTGTGTGGTTGTATAGATAGATTGCTGGAGATTTCTTGTTTTTGATCCTCCTACATTTGTAAGTTGCAATTAGAGTCTTATTTCAAAGTGAATATTCATGTAACTAGATTAAAGATGAGATTCATGGGGTGTATTATTATTGTAACTACTGTAGGCTTTTTTAATTTTATGGGGTGTTTGCTACCTGAGGAAGACATGACTTTGTCAGACAAGTTTATACTGTTTAAAGGAAACAATTCCAGTTTAGTGGGTGATAATATGTTCAACCTTGACGATAAATGCAAAAGGAATCTATGATGAAAACACGGAGATTATGTGACATGGTTGACCTCAATGACGTGAGAAATTTTATGTAGTAGCACTTTATCATTGCATTGTTGGATAGTGGAAATCTGAATTACATTATTTACAGAGTATCGGACTGCTGATCTGCATTTGTTGTATGATTTGAGAGCTCTAAAGGGGATTCTACTGAAGATTTGACACACTCGGGTAGTTATTTTTTCAATGTCACCGGAAATGAAACAAGCAGAAGAAACCAATGCCTAGTGCAGGCAGTAGAATAAGCCTTATTTTTCTAAAAGTCAGTCGAGCTCTGTGCTATCTGGGAGTTGATTACATTCTTTTGTTGTCAATGCAATCAAACAAGATGGCCATTCTACAATTGCTTAACTATCAATTTGATCATACAATTCTCCAGATTAGTACGCTGATCCCGTCCCGTCCCGTCCCGAACCCGTTTGGGATGGGACGAGGTCGGGATGAGGTTTTTCCCATCCCGTCCCGTCCCGATCCCGTATGAACGGGATGGGATAGGGATGGGTATATCTCGTCCCATCCCGTCCCGTGCCCACCCCTACTTTTAAGCCCATACTATTTGTGGTGAAACAATTATTGAATCACCTTATTTGTGAAAATGTGTAAAACTGCTTTGTGGATTGTTATAGTTCAAAAGCGTTACTTTTTTTGAATTGTTACAAAAATGTTAATTTAGTGTAGTGAATTTCAATAAACAAAACCATTCATATACATGTCCATGCAATTTTCGTGCAACTTCAAGACCGTAGTACAACTGCAGAGAAATTGCAAGAGCATCAACAATTAATGGAGGAAAAATCTGGATACTTAGCACAGATTACAACAGTTGCAAACCATCTTTCTAGCTCTAATAGTTCTACACTTGAAAATGATAGGTTTTTATGGGAGTGGTTGAGTATATCATCAGCCTCAAGTTTTGTCTCCTAAGCTAGCACCGGGACAGGGCAACCTTAAAAAATTTGAAGAAAATAACAGCTTAACAAGCAAAAATTGAAAGACTGAGTGAATTAATTAAACTAAAGCACATTCATTAAGCTTCTTATAAAAACATCGATGAGTTAATATCACACTGAATATAACTACTAGATAAGACCATATATAAAGTGGTCTAGTTACAATGTTACATACAAGCTTACAATTACACTGATTACTGCTTATTGCGCAAGCTAAGGAAATATTCCTTAGGAGCCTCTTCAAAATCTATCCTTGGTATACGTCGAGTACGATTCGTTCCTGGAGCTACCATCATCTTCTTCTCTTCATTAGTCGACAAAAGACTATATAATCCATATGCAAGAGCAGCAAGAGCAACAACACCCATAGAACCCATTGTTTTGTGATAGAGAAGTAGAGGGTTTGCTAGTCATATATAGCACTGGACAATGCGTGTAGGTTTGGAAAAACCGAAAAAATGAGTATGAGGGACGACTTGACTTGTGACATTATTGAAGTGAAGTGGGCGAGTGAGTGCATAGCTTTTCTGGGTCCTATCAAATTCCAATCTGATCATATAGTGATTCTGATCAATAAAAAAAAACCCAAAAAGTATGTCAACAAGGTTTCGGGCTTTTGTGGACCAAGTGGGATTACCCTGTGGGCTGCCAATCAGATATCCATATAGTGTTATTGAATTTGTATTTTTAACTTTTATCGGATTAAAAATTTTAATTTCATTTCGGATTTAACATAAGTACTATACTATTATTAAATAAAACTCCAATCTAACTAACTATTTTCCTCGAGTCGTTCTAGGCAGCGAGGAAACGGGTGAGGGAGGGGGGTTTGACCCCCATCTCTCGAGATTCACATAGGCGCGTATCTCAAGGGGGATGGAGGGTCACACCCCCCTCCCTTGCTCGTTTCCCCGCCATTTAGAATCACCGGATTTCCTCAGTCACTCACACACCTCTTTGTACATTCTCTCCTTCTAAAAAAAACTCCCAATTTTATGCAGGAGAATTTATTTATTATAATGTTGTGGTTTTTAATTTTGGGAGAAACTTTGTTAACATGCATATATCTAATTTAAAAGCAGTGTTATGCTGCTTGGTGAGCAGTGCCTAATCCATGCCTGGATGGTATCAGGCACATGCTTGGTGATGAGGTGCCAAACTCATCAAAAGCAAAAAAAAAAAAAAAAAAAAAAAAAAAAACAAAAACACAAACAAACAGTTTTTAGATGGGTGTTGAACAAATTGGCACGAAGAAATCACCAATTCAAAACCTACCCACACATCAAATTTAGATGGGTGTTGCATTATTACAATTTTATCCTACACAAACCCTAAAATCTAACCTAAAAAATTGGGGGAAAACAAGTTTTTAGATGCCAAAAAAAAGGAAATTTTGAGCTAATTGGTACGAAGAAATCACCAATTCAAATGTAAAAATCAACTCTTTACACAAAATCAAACTAAAACCCAGAATACTTACAGAAATACATAATCCATAATTGGAATTTTTTTTTTATAAAACTGACCTTTTGGGGCCAAAGGAGACCTGGGAAAGGGAAACATAAGCTCGAAGAGGGTTCTGAGCATCGGAAAAGATGGAAGAGACCTTGGTGGGATCATGAGGAAGAACCCATGTGGAGCCTGTGGAGAGAGATGAGTCTGAGAGAGGTTCAAATATTTTGGTGGGCAAAGAATGCCGAAGAATCTCGTGAAGCACATCTGGTTGGGATTCAGTCACTGATGAAGGTGAAGGAGAAGAAGAGAGATTGTTGGGTTTCTTCTGAGCAAGACAAGTTACAGCTTGTTTGGATTCCTGGAGGAAGTAAGACCCCTTTGTTGCAGCTAGTCTTCCTGCCAAGAAGCTCATTGGGTTTTTTGTGTTTGGGTGTGAGGATTGGTTGAGACAAGGAGAGATTTTGTATTTGGGGATGTGTTTGTAGACAAGGAGAGATTTTGGGTGGAGGAGGCGGAGGTTTCCCTGCGTTTGTAGAGATCTGATTTCACTTTGTTTTTTTTTTTTTTTTTGCTTTTGGAGGAGGCGGAGGTTTTTTTGCGTTTGAGGATGTGTTTGTAGCCACCTCATCACCAAGCACGTGCCTGGTACCATCCAGGCATGGATCATGTAGTGTAGAATTATTGCTAATTTAATTATACATAGAAACATATTAATGATTTAAACATGTGCCCAGTGAAGTAAAAAAATCAGAAATTTTAGGTGGCCTGGGAAATCAGCTTGGTTGGTTTCCCAGCCTGAGGGGCGAAAATACAATTTTACCCCTCCTCTTTAAACACACACTCCAAAAAAGTGTTTAAAGAGGGGCATAATTGTTTAAAAAGGGGGGCAGGTCAAAAGTGTAAAGTCGCCCTCCAAAGCAGCAACCCAAGCAGCAAAACCCAGGCTGCCTAGAATTTCTGTATAATAAATGGTTTTCTCTCATCCCAACTCCAACACCATTTCAAGAATTTTTATCACTTTGGCTTCCTCTATATAAACCCTGCAAGGCTTCAACACACAGTCACACACACACTAAACTACCTCAGTCATCCCATCAAAAGAGACGAGACAACAATGATGTTTGCACCCAGTAGCTCTAGTACATTGCTACTCTTCTCTCATCTTCTTCTATTACTCTTGTCTTTTAACCATGCTTCTTCTTCAACCTTAGTACCAACACCAACACCAGACGAGCATTTAAACAACTTCAAAAAAATCTCAGCGAGCCAATCGAAACAGTCATTGGTAGCTCAAGGATCTAATGGAACAAAACAAGTAAGTATATTCCGCCTTATTTTTCAAATTTTTATTTATGAATTTTGCTGATGAGTTAATAAATGTTTTTTTTTTTTTTTTTGAAAAAAATTGGTGTTGATTAGGAGGGAAGAGTTTTCTATCCAATTGGGTATGGTGCAGATCCCAGTGGGGTGCAGGATAGTGCAGAGGCTATACTGAGTGCCATTAATGATGCATTGAAGCTGCAAAATGGGCTGCAGTTGTTAGAAGGTGTGAATGACTTGGGAGGTGTGGTTATTGACTTTCAGGGTGGCAACTATAAGATTGGTCAGCCCTTGCGTTTCCCTCCTGGTGTAGGCAATGTTGTCGTAAGTTCATTTCTTTCTTTCTTTGTGCATTGCATTATATTACATCTTCCTTCCACGTTCAATGTTTTAGGCACACTAGTTCACACGGTCAAACACACAAAATGAGAGTTGATAAGGCTGTTACCATAAATAATTCCTTCTTAATTACCTCCTCCTCTTCTCCTCTTTTGCCAAGGCCATGTGTTGTGGCTCATATTTTAAAGCTCAATCAATGATTTGGTCCATTTGCCTTATTTGTTTTTTTTTTTAATTTTTTTAATTCCTTAACCCCCTCCCACCCTAGATGCTGCCAATTGTGTTTGACGCTATGAACTAGTGATATCATTCATCCCTACTCAATCACTAAACCATCACACCTTTAACTTTTAATCTATTTGCATGTTTGGTGGATTAATGTACATTTGTATAACTTATTCAATAACATTTTTAGAATGATAATGTTTGAAATGGGAGCTACAATTGATAATGTTGATACAAAACAAACAAGCCTCTTCAAAACTTGGATGGGATTTGATAGGCCTTTATTGTTAGCAATACAAGCTGTGACATGTTAAAGGGCATTCAATGCAAAATACATTTGAAACGATGTTAGAATATGTAGGGCATACATTTAACATAGCCAAGTTCAAATCCAAGATTGATCAACGTCTACAAGAATGAAAGTAAAAGAATAGGAAAGTAACAAATAAGAAATGTTAGAAGATGTAGGGCTTGCAATTGAGTTGCTGAACTGCTAAAACTCAGCTGCTATTTTGATGCAAAACCTATTGGTTGAGGACAGCCTGAAGGTTGCTGCGATTGAAGATTTTGTTGTTGATCGTACTGCTGGAAGTTGAGCGCTGTTTGGCTGGAAAGTAAGCTGTTCTTTTGCTGGAAATTCAGCTGCTGTTTGTCTGGAAAATCAGCCTGAAATTGTTGTTTTGTTGCTGGAAATTGAGTTGTTTTGGCTTTCTTATTCTGACTTATTATGACTTCCTTATTTTTGACTTTTCTATTTTTCTACTTTCCTTCTTGTAGAGGTAGTGAGCTACATATAACATATTCTAACAAACAAGATTCCACATTATGTCTGGTATCTTCTAAGAAGGTCGATACAACTTTTGCTTTATTTAAAACACATTCCTTATATCTTCTAACTGTTGGCCTACTGTATTGCTTGGGTCGACCTGGAAACTTAATCCTCACTACAAACCGACCAGGTAATATTTAATTTATAGCTAGAGTTTAAAGAATAGAAACCTGGAAACATCAAAAAGTTGGACACCCAATGAGATTGATGTGTCATCATGCATTAAATCTTGTGTTAACCACAAAAAAACTAACAATATGAATAGTTCATTAGCCAAGACCATGTGGGGTTGGGTGACAATTTAGTGCAAGGAAAGCTAAAATTTCATGAGTCAAAAGAGGAGCACCAACTTCTAACAATTATTTTATCTTTGCTCCTAGATCAAAGAACTCATCAGCTTTTTTACTCCTTTTTTTTAGTAAACATGTAGTCTAAAATATATGTTTAACTTAACCGGCTCTGGCTAATGTTGAAAACTCTTATACAAAAAATTTGATACATGAAAATTAGTGTCCCTTGGTCATAAACCTAATCCAAAACCACATCATAGAAATTTCAGATGGTAGGAATGGTGTCATTAGTTAGTAGCAAAGAAACTTCTTTCCGTAAAGATTAAGATTGTCCTTGGTCATTTATCTTATGATGGTAGGGCAACCATGTCGAATGATATCATAGCTCACACTTTGCCATATGGTAGTGGATGCACTTCATTTTGCTGTAGAGTAAATATTGTATCTATTGCTGTGGAGTAAATATTTTATCGATAACCCTACAACAAATACTAAAATGATGGGTTTGCCGTAAAGATTAAGATTGTCCTTGGTGAACTTCATTGCAGTACCAAATATAGTAAAATGTTCTATTTTGTTAGGTGAATTATATGAGTGGTTGAGTATATAAAATTTTGAATTTTGACAGTTTTCACTGTTTTACAGCATTCTCCTTATGGTTGAGAATTATCTGAAAACATTGAATATATAGCATATCCTGTGATGTTTTTTCAGATTCAAGGTGGAACACTGCGAGCATCCACATCTTTCCCTGGGGATCGACATTTGATTGAATTATGGTCACCAAATTCTCCCAAAATAAACAAATTAGTAGCTATTTCCCTTGACAATAAAGCAGCCAACGTGGGAATCTACTATGAAGACATTACGTTCCGTGACATACTATTTGATTCAGGTTACCAAGGAGGTGGACTTTATGTAGTGGATTCAGCTCGAGTTCGTGTCGACAATTGCTTCTTCATCCATTTTACTACAGAAGGAATCTTAGTGGGAAAAGGTCATGAGACCTTCATATCAAACACCTTCCTTGGACAACACTTGAGTGTTGGTGGTGACTCACTTGAGAAAACCTATTCAGGTACTAGTTTCACTTTACCTGTTTTGCATACTCAGATCACGTCAGATGTATTGGTTCTGACTCATACTGAAATTTTCAGGTACTGGAATCGACCTCGCTAGCAACGACAATGTAGTCACCGACGTAGCCATCTTCTCGGCAGCAACCGGGGTTATCCTTCGTGGTCAAGCAAACATGATCACTGGGGTGCATTGTTACAACAAAGCGGCATACTGGGGTGGTGTAGGAATATTACTAAAACTACCAGGTCATTCACAGACTAGAATTGACAATTGTTATCTGGACTACAATTCCATAGTTATGGAAGATCCGGTTCAAGTTCATGTCACAAATACATTCTTCCTTGGTGATGGTAACATTGTCATCAGGTCAGTTAACGGACAAATTTCAGGACTAAACATCATCGGTAATATGTTCACTGGTAGTGATAAGGTTCCAATTGTGAAGTCGGAAGGGCAGTTTACAAACATCGATCAGGTAGTCATTGATAGGAACAATGCAATTGGAATGCCATTGAAGACGACAATTGGGAGATTATCACTTGCTGGGAATGGGACTAAATGGCAAGCAGATTTCTCACAGCTGTTGTTGTTTCCTAACAAGATAAATCACATACAGTATTCATTATATGTTCGCGGACAAGCAGGGTTGTTCCCTGCCCATGCAGTGACTAATGTTACAAACAATGTGGTAACTGTTGAGAGTGATAAAGCCATTGATGGGGTGGTATCCATGGTAGTCGATCAATATAATATGGTAGGGGAAAGTAGTCCATACACATGAACATGATTGTTGATTATAAAGTAAATTTTTTACATGAAAAAGAGAATACTTCATTTTTGTTCTCTACATTTCATTGTCTAATCTCTCCTGATTATTTCTTTCATAGTTCTCCCTGCTGTGTTCTTTGTTGCCTAGACCATTGGTACCACTCAAGCATTCTGTCAAAAAGACCAGCATAACAAAAAAATTAAATTAACACCCTACAAAATGTGCATCTCCAGATATACTCATTTCATTCCAAAAAAAAGATTTGCACTCTTGTTGAATTGTATACCAATTTTCAAATAGTTAATAATAATTAAGGCATTAATTGAATCATTTTGCTTATCCCACCAATGTAATGTAAGATTTTACTCTTCTTAATTAGAGACTCCCTCTGCCCCTCCCTATATATTAACTTTTCATTTTCTAAAATACACCCAGAAAGAAATAAAACAACAACAGAGTGCCCCACACACAAACCCCATGACACTTCTACTCTTCCTATTTCTTCCAATCCTATCTTTTTCAAGGAACATCTTCTTCTGCATCAACACCTGAAGAGGCTTTAAACAAATTCTTAGCTCTTGCACCCAAAGCACCACCATTGGTGGACCAACCATCTAATGTGTCTAAACAAGTGAGTGTTCATTTTATTTCTTTGCATGTTTGTATGTCGATGATGATATGCAAATTTGTATTTATTTATTTTTTGAAGGAAGAGTGTAAATGATGAATTCAAGGTGCAGAGTGGGCTAGAATTGTTGCCTGGGGTGAAATATATATAATGAATTTCGAGGGTATATGAAAAAAATGAGATGTAAGTAAATTAGTCTATTAAACACATTAAATGAAACCTAAATATCAATAAATGAAACAAATATTAAATCAATCTATAAGGGTATGTTTGGTTACTCAATGGAATGGGCTTGACCATTGTAATGGTAATGACCATTACCATGGTGTAAGCCATTCCTTTGTTTTGTAATGGCGTAATGGGAATGACCATTACAAGTTTCATTGTAATGGGCATTTCTTCTCAAAAACCTATGAATGCCCATTGTAATGGTAAACACTCCACTTGTCTTATTTGCCATCCTTACCTAACATAAATGTCTCCTTACCCTACCATAGATAAATAAAAAAAATTCATGGTTGATAATTGAGGGCATAATGATAAATACACAAATCATTCTCATTCTCATTCTCATTCTCATTCCATCGAGTAACCAAACATAGTAATATTTCCATTTCATTCCTTTGAGTAACCAAACATGGCCTTACATAGAAGAAATGATAATTAGAAAATTAGGGGGGTGGTTTCAAAATTCAGTAAATAATTAGAAGAAATGATAATATGAAAAAACCCCAAAATTTTTCGAAAAACCCCTAAATTTTTTTTTGACAACTGGTTTTTGTACTTTTATGAACACAATTTTCGAAATTAATGAAAAAACCTCAAAATGTTTTGAAAAAATGATCAATTTTTTTCGTAATTTCAAAAAAACGAATGTTTCATCAAAATTTTGCGAGATTTTGCGAAATCTCATTTCATGAAAGGCACATAGTTTATACTTTTGCTAAATAAGCCCGCGTCCATAATATATTTTTTGTAGGTTAACCCGTTGATCCTGTTATTAAACATTTTTGTTTCATTGCCCTCATCTTCCATGCCTAAACTAATCAAAAGAGTGAATTATAATTTGTAAAGACTTTATTGTGATTTAAGGCGTGTTAAAAAAAGTATGGTGGAAGGCCCTAAGGCAGACAATTCAAAAAGAAAAAAGTTGCCAAAGAATATGGGTTTTGCAAAAAAAAAAAAAAAAAAAAAAAAAAAAAGATAAGTACAAAGTTGTAGAAGGGACTCAGACAATGTCCTTATCTATTTAGCATTTCAATGCAATTATAGATAATCCAGTTCTTTTTATTTTCAGCAAATACCAAATAATGGCTGGAAATTCCTCGATATCAAGTAAGTCGTCTCTTTCGTGTTATGCATGAGCTGATGTGACGGTATTGCATTACGTTGTATATCTTTTACCATGCGATTGTATGATTTTGTTTAGAGTCTTTAATGTCTCTACTTTCACCATTTCTTTAAGACATTTTTAATTTTCTTATTTGTTTTTTTTTTCCTCCCCTAACCTATTAGCTCCATTACAACCTGAAATAAGACATTTTGATTGAGTGTGTTGTGTGCAATGTCATGATGTGGAGATTCGAATGAGGTATGAGCATATGATGTCACTAGTCATTGCATTCAAGTAGTAACATTCATTCCATGAGATCATATATCTGGAAAAAAAAAAGGGTCAGAAAATCATATGTAAGCAATTTGTTTCCCTTTTACATCAATCCTCTCACATATAACTAGAATAAGAAGAGTGAGTTAACTAGACAATTAGTAGTAAAACAAGATTGTAGCCAGTGAGATTTTTGGATTAATTCTTTTGTCATATGTTTGAGTTTCAATGTTGCTTGAATTGATTTAATTGTGAGCTTTCATGTCATTGCTATGAATGCGTATTAGTTTTTGAATGATATGGACTTTTTCTTGTGGTTCTAAAGAATCTTAACACGTCGTGATCATTTTTTTTATATACATAGACAAACTTTTCAAAACATGATTTGATTGTATTATAGACTGGATGTATGCCCTAGTTAATTATTCTCTTACCATTCAAAAAAAAAATTTATTGCAAAAGTAAATGGTAATTACCTAGAAATCTTCATATAGGTCGGGGACCCAATGCTTTATTTTATTTTTCTTCATATTGTTTCATCTTTTCACATAAAAGAAACAAAAGCATAGTCATAGCATGTCATGCTTACAGGTGTAAATGCACTAAAACAAAAGGAAATTATAACAACTATGGTGTTGATGCACCCTACATGCGCGGATATTCAATATTTTTTTATTACGATATTCATAATAAGATAAAATTATTATTGATCTTCTAAACCAAATAATTATACATAATTTTAAGGGCCTATGTATAGTTAATAAATAAGGTGTTCAAATAATTTATGTTAGGGGCATATGTATAATTAATCAATGTTTGAGAGAAGTTGGTTTTTATTGTAAAATGTTATGAAATGTTAAGGGCAAAATGAAAAATCTGAAAGTTAGATGTAATGATTTTTTATATAATTTACAAATAACTGGAGGGCTTCAAATAAATTATGATAGGGACTTAAGTATAATTAATACATATTTATAAGGGCGGGTTTTGATTTTAAATAATTTGAATTTGAGAGGGCAAAATTGTAAGAAAATGCAATTGCGTTTTTTTTGTTTAAAGACACAAATATCCTTTGCCCCTTTTACCCACTTTTTGATTTTTTTTTTTTTATAAATATGATAGAATTAGGAGGGTATTTCTAAAACCTGAAAATCAGATTGAAGACACCAAACTGTTCATTGGAGTGAACTATCATTATATAATACAAGCCAAATTGACTTTTCCAAGTCTTGCTATCTGTAGGCTTATATATTGGGCCTAGGTGTAATCAATGAATGTGTTACAAGGGCTGATTTTGAGGGGAAATCAAAAAATAGATGTGAGGGCCTTTTTATAATTTATAGGTAATCGAATGGCTTTAAATAGATAATGTTAAGGGTTTAACTATAATTAACAATATTTGAGAGGGGCGAGTTTTGAACGTAAATAATCTAAATTTGATAGGGTAAAATGGTACATAAAAGTTTTTAAACTTAAATTATAAAAGTACCCTTGGTCACTGTTCACCTACCTATTGGTTTTTATTGAAAATATAATAGAGTTGGTAAGGTATTTTGGGCATTCAAAAATAAGGACGAAGACACTGGATTCACTGTTCTTAAGAGGATCTCTCATTATATTATACTAGCGGTGGACGCGCTCTACGTGCGCATATATTCAATATTTATTTATTTTATTTAAAAAATTAATAAGTACGTAACTAAATTACAATGGTCGAAAATACATTTAAAAAAATATAGATCAACAATGATAGAGAATTTGACAAAGTGTCCTTGCTAAATTTGCATTACCTCAACCTCATCGTTGCTCTCAGATCGACTTCCCATTAAACAACTGGATAAACCCCATTAGTCTAAGTCCTCAATTTGATGAGCTTGGATAGAACGTAGACATCCAGTTAATCTCAAAGTAGCTTCAATGGCTTCCCCAAATTTATTGCTCCCCTAATTCAATAAATCAAATTCAAACTCTCTCTCAGTAATCGTGAACAATTAGCCTACAAAGCATCAATCCACTTCAATTTCAAAAACCCATAGTGTCAAATTCCAAGAACTTTGCTAACTTCGATCAATTTCTTCGAATTCAAAGCAAGAAATGAAATTGATTGAACAAATGAGCTGATTGAGAAAGAGAGAAAGTGGGTTGTGAGATTAATTTTAAGGGAGAGAGTACGCGGGCTAGCTATGTCAAATATTTAGGCAAACGCGCTTTTGCATTTTTTAATCCTGTTTAATTTTTAATAGTGTTTTTAGATTTTAAAAGTCATTAAAACTTGACTTTTCTTAGCACAAGTGTAAAAAATACTATTATTAAATGCTATAAATGATGATTTGTGGTATAGTGGTTATAGATAATCATGTTCCTTTTATTTTTAGCAGATACCAAATAATGGTTGAAAATTCATCGCTATGATTTCTGATGATACATACACACAGAGTTGTATGATTTAAGCTAAGGGTGTTTTTTTTTTTTTTTCACTCAACGGTTTACTAAAATCACTAAGTTACTAAAAAAAACCTCATGTTTAGGTTTGGTTTTCTAAAACACACCAAACAAAATTAAAGATTTTTTTAGGGACGGCAATAGGGAGGATTTGGGCAAATCCGTCCGCGCCCCATCCCACAGGGGATCGCGGATCCCCAAATCTGCTCGAATATCCGTTTATACTATTTTTCAAAAATCATCCTCGCTCCGGTCGGATTGGCGGATATCAGCCCCGGCCCGCCCCGAATATGGATCGTTAATTTTTTTTATTTTTTTTTATTTTAAAAGACACCATTGCTGCCATGTTGATCATGAGTTGATTCTCCTCCTGAAATCTCGCCCAATGGATAAACTCTATGACTGATATCAAATCCCGTGTCCTCATGACCAAACCCAATCCTCAATCCGAACCCCCCAAGAGCTAGAAAACTCGGATTCTGCATGTTAAGCAAATAAGTGAACCCCCCAGAGACTGAGTTAAGGTTGATTGGCAAGAGTGGGTATGGTTCAGTGGTTGTTGTGCTGCAAGAAATGGGTGTTGCCGCAATGGGTGTGGAGCAAATGGAGGTCTAACATTGTTGGCAGTGGTCTTGGGAAGTAGAAGATGAGAATCACAGAGCGAGAGAGTGAGGAGACTTGCAGCAGAGGGAGAAAGGAGTAGGGTTTGTGTGTTATGTTTTTTAGGTTTTAGGTTTAAGGGAAAGAGGACATGCGCTAGCTATGTCAAATATTTAGGCAAATGCGTTTTTGCGTTTTTAAATCCCGCTTAATTTTTAGCACAAGTGTAAAAAATGTTATTGTCAAATGCTATAAATGAAGATTTGTGGTGTAGTGATTATAGATAATAATGTTCTTTTTATTTTCAGTAGATACAAAATAATGGCTTAAAATTCCTCGCTATAATGTCTTTACTTTCACTTTATGCTTTCACCATTTCCTTAAGACCTTTGTAATTTCCGCATTTGTTCTTTCTTTCTCCCTGACCCATTGGCCCATTACAACTTGAAAAAGACTTTTTGATTGTGTTATGCGATATCATGATGTGGAGATTCGATGAGGTATGAGCTTATGATTTCACTAGTCCTGCATTCAAGTAGTAGCACTCCTTCCATGAGATCATATATATGGAAAAAAAAAGGGTCAGAAAGCATATATGAGCAATTTGATTCCCTTTTACATCAATTCTCTCACATATAACTAGAATAAGAAGAGTGATTTAACCGGACAATCAATGGTAAAACAAAAGTGTAGCCAATGAGATTTTTGTGTTAATTCTTTCGACATGTGTTTGATTTCCAACCGTTGCTTGGATTGATTTAATTGTGGGTTTTCAAGTCATTGCTATGATAGTGTTTTAGTTTTCAAATGATGTGAATTTTTTTCTTTTGGTTCTAAAGAATCTTAACATGTCAAGATCATTTCTTTATATACCTAGACAAACTTTTCAAAACATGATTTGATTGTATTATAGATTGGATATACGCACTAGTTAATTATTCTCTTTCCATTCAATTTTTTTCTTTTGCAAAAGAAGATGGTAAATACCTAGAAGTCTTCATATAGGCAGGGGACCAATGCTTTATTATATTTTTCATTTTTCGATATAAAAGAAACAAAAGCATAGTCATAGCAAGTCATGCATCCAAGTGGAAACGCACTAAAAACAAAAGGAAATCATAACAATACAAACCAAACTGACTTTTCCAAGTCTTGCTATCTTCTTTCTTTTCATTTTTTCTCTTGTTTAATTTGATAAAGAAATCTTGCTACCTACTACCTATAACGTGCCTTTAAACTTTCCTCTGTTGTTGCTACTAGGGGTGGGCACGGGACGGGATGGGACGAGATATACCCATCCCTATCCCATCCCGTTCATACGGGATCGGGACGGGACGGGATGGGAAAAACCTCATCCCGACCTCGTCCCATCCCAAACGGGTTCGGGACGGGACGGGACGGGATCAGCGTACTAATCTGGAGAATTGTATGATCAAATTGATAGTTAAGCAATTGTAGAATGGCCATCTTGTTTGATTGCATTGACAACAAAAGAATGTAATCAACTCCCAGATAGCACAGAGCTCGACTGACTTTTAGAAAAATAAGGCTTATTCTACTGCCTGCACTAGGCATTGGTTTCTTCTGCTTGTTTCATTTCCGGTGACATTGAAAAAATAACTACCCGAGTGTGTCAAATCTTCAGTAGAATCCCCTTTAGAGCTCTCAAATCATACAACAAATGCAGATCAGCAGTCCGATACTCTGTAAATAATGTAATTCAGATTTCCACTATCCAACAATGCAATGATAAAGTGCTACTACATAAAATTTCTCACGTCATTGAGGTCAACCATGTCACATAATCTCCGTGTTTTCATCATAGATTCCTTTTGCATTTATCGTCAAGGTTGAACATATTATCACCCACTAAACTGGAATTGTTTCCTTTAAACAGTATAAACTTGTCTGACAAAGTCATGTCTTCCTCAGGTAGCAAACACCCCATAAAATTAAAAAAGCCTACAGTAGTTACAATAATAATACACCCCATGAATCTCATCTTTAATCTAGTTACATGAATATTCACTTTGAAATAAGACTCTAATTGCAACTTACAAATGTAGGAGGATCAAAAACAAGAAATCTCCAGCAATCTATCTATACAACCACACAACACTATTCTCAAACTCAAAGGTTAATCAACTCATCTCCTGATCACTTTAAGTACTTCACTTTAATTTGATCATACACCATGAAATAATTAAATAAAAATACTAATAATTAATATTAATAAATTAGTTCGGGACGGGACGGGATTGGCGGGATTGAAAATCTTCATCCCATCCCATCCCATTCTAGATCGGGACGGGACGGGATCGGGATGAAATTATTCAATCCCATTAAGACCCGGAAAAATCGGGACGGGACGGGATCGGGACGGGAACGGGATCGCGGGATGGGATGCCCACCCCTAGTTGCTACTTACTACTACATCACTGTAATCAGTGGATTAGAGACTTTATTTGGTTGTGAATTAAAATAATACACAGATTGCTATTAATTCTATTGTAAAATTTTATCAAATCAATTGAATACTCTTATGAGGTTGAGCTTAGCATTATATTTAGTCTCAAGAAGGTTTTAATTGCACAAAACCTCAATTAATACAAATAGAAGCCAGATTGATTTCACTAATATATCTATGTTCTAGTCTTTAGCTTTCCTCTGTATTGTAAACTTTGGAATGCTACCACCTGGGCAACCTTATCAAAATTTGAAGAAAATAACAGCTTAACAAGCAAAAAATTGAAAGATTCAACAATTAATTAAACCAAAGCACATCCATTAAGCTTCTTATAAAAACATCGATGAGTTCATATCACACTGAAAATAAAACATAGAGTTCACATACATCACACTAAATATATAACTACTAGATAAGACCATATATATATAAAGTGGTCTAGTTACATACAAGCTTACAATTACACTGATTACTGCTTATTGCGTAAGCTACGGAAATATTCCTTAGGAGCCTCTTCAAAATCTTTCCTTGGTACACGTTTATTACCATTCGTTCCTGGAGCTACCATCATCTTCTTCTCTTCATCAACTTTGTTAGTCGACAAAAGACTATATAATCCATATCCAACTCCAGCAAGAGCAGCAACACCTATAGAACTTTGTGGTTTATCAGAAGAACCCATTGTTTTGTGAGAGAAGTAGAGGGTTTGCTAGTCATATATAGCACTGGACAATGCGTGTAGGTTTGGAAAAAGTGTGTAGTTTTCTCCAACTTTCACTATGAGTATGAGGGACGACTTGACTTGTGACATTATTGAAGTGAAGTGGGCGAGTGAGTGCATAGCTATTAGCTTTCCCATTCAATGGACTTGGGTCCGATCAAATTCCAATCTGATCATATAGTGATTCTGGACCTTGAATAATCCGATCCAATAAAAAAATGTGCCCAAATCCAAAACCCAAAAGTATGTCAACAAGGTTTCCGCACCACCGTATCCTCTCCTCACACCACCAACAATAATTCTAGGCAGTCAAGGTTGTCAGCCATTTTTTGGCCAAGTTATTGGCTTTTTACACTTCTACCCCCTTCTATAAATGATGTTTGTGGTTGTATTTTAAAGAGAATGGATAAAAGTATTAAAAAAAAAAAAACAACCCAAATATAGCAAAAAAATGGCTAGTTTCCCTGGCTGCTTAGAATTACTCCACCACCAATTTTTTTTTCTCACACCACCATTAAATATGGTAAAACCTCAAAAGAAACCAAAAAACAAATCGAAAAAATCACAGAACCCTTTAAAAAAATGCAAAACGGTCTCCCTCCCTCAATCTCTCGCACTCCCTGCTGCGTCTCGTCCCACACTCGGCGACCAAACTTCACTTCCTCGCAAGGTTGTCATCCTCGTCCTCCTCCTCTTCCCTATCTATTCCTTTTCGCAAAAACCCTAAAATCGCAAAGGGTTCATCTCCCAATTGTCCTATATCCATCAGTTGAAGAAAAGTCAACAACTGGATTACTCACGGAGTCATGTGGACACCTGCCTCCTACGCCCTAATAAGAATGAGAATGATGATCCTATATCCATTAGGCCCCAACTGGGCCGAAGGAATCCCCAAAAGATCTAAGAATTCCCAGATCACATCCAGAATAGGAAAACGCACTCCGGTTGGAAGCATCCCTCGATGCAAACAAATGAACCCAGCTGGTGGCGACATTAACGTTTAGTCATCCTCCAGGACATACAATGGCAGGTCCTCGGGGACCCCGAACTTCGTACGGATTTCAACAAGGACAGGCTCAGAAAACAACCTGTCTTCGAAGAACTCCAGGCCCTTGGCCAAGGTTGCGTCGTCAAAGAGATTTTGTTGAGCCATAACGAAGATGAACAATCCTTCTTAATCAGAAGATGAATAGAACGATAGCTTCGAAAGCAAGGAAAATAAAAGAATTAGACTCTGCACTGCAGATGACCTAAATAGGGATTAGGTTCCCGCATCTTTTTCGTTGAGCCGACGCACGTTCAATTAATGCAGCGCGCAGCTCAAGCAGTGACTTAGACTCAATCATCATCATGAGCGGCTTATCTTTTCAAAGAGATGAGTTAGCGAATCGATGTGACGACCCACTAACTCGAGAGGAGTAACTAATGATATATAAAAAAAGGTCGCATCCCTAAGCCATACACGTGTCATGATGATCTCGAGGAATTACGGGCCCCAGCATCAGCCCAACACTGATCCGTCCCAAGCGGTTCTAAGCTCGCCGGATCCAGCCCGCTAGACAAACCCGAACTCTTACAGTGTGCTAGGCCCATACGTCTCACAACTATCCTCAATACTCGTAAGCCTTACTTAGGCAAGTATCTCGAGGATCAGCTTTGGACGGGCAACTACAATAGGTCTTTGCTTTCAACTATGAAGTAAATACCAAAGTACATTCCCCGCAGGGAAACTTCCTCCTATGGATTGTTCTTGGATTGGGAACTATCTCCCGCGTATCTAGGAGCACAGAGCTAACAAGGAACTTCCTTCCACAGCACAATTCCTAATTAGGGATGGATTTCCACGAAGATCTCCTTCCTAAACTACGCCTACGATGGCCTGGTAGAACCATGACTCCTACACTATAAATGAGACATGAGGTTTGTAAGCTAAGGTACGCTACAAATTCCTTGTTTACTGCATTACGCCTTCCTTATATCCCTGTCTGACTTTAGCATCAGAGTGTCATCGGCCACCACAACGGTGGTTCATGGCTCACGTGCATTACTTGTGCAGGTCAACGGGTTAGCGGGATTAGGTCAAAGCAGGGAGCAGAAATCGACTGCATCAAGTACGATCCGGAGCCTGAAAAAACCTTTCGGAGACTGAGGAGAGAAACAGAAGAATCTCATACGTCTAGCTCTGATTTTGAACCAGATGACCTCGACTGCATCAACTTCTAATTAGGGAAGGATCTCCACGAAGATCCCCTTCCTAAACTACACCTACGATGGCCTGGTAGAACCATGACTCCTACACTATAAATGAGACATGAAGTTTGTAAGCTAAGGTACGCTACAAATTCCTTGTTTACTGCATTACGCCTTCCTCATATCCCTGTTTGACTTTAGCATCAAAGTGCCATCGGCCACCACAACGGTGGTTCATGGCTCACGTGCATTACTTGTGCAGGTCAACGGGATTAGGTCAAAGCAGGGAGTAGAAATCGACTGCATCAAGTACGATCCAGAGCCTGAAAAAACCTTTCGGAGACTGAGGAGAGAAACAGAAGAATCTCATACGTCTAGCTCTAATTTTGAACCAGATGACCTCGACATGGTAGACAACGTGTCTATCAAGAACTTTTGGCATTCACCTTGGACAATGTTGTACCAAGTGCGTTCAATATCCGACGGTAGCTCAGGGCAAAACGAAGTTGTTCGAGCTTAAATCCAGCTTGTTTCACCAGATTTCAAAGTACCATGGCCTTTCTATGGAAAAATCTCAAGGAATTTGAAGTTGTTTGTTCCAGTATTATACCAACATCTGTGAATGGAAACATCCTGAAGCTGAAAACATTTTCCTATTCTCTGGTTGACAAGGCTAACGATTGGTTTTATGAACTATCTTCTGGAACGGTAAACTCCTATTGGGATAACATGAAGAAGGTATTTCTGGGTAAAATTTTCCAACTTTAAGAATCATCTTATTGAGGAAAAAAATAAACAATATTCTGTAGGTCCAAGAGATTCATATCCAACATACTATGAGCGTCTCAAAACTCTCATAACATCATGTCCACAATACCAAATAAATGAGGAGCACCTAATTCAATACTTGTATGAAGGATTGTTCCCTCTTGAACGACAGATGTTGGATGCAGCAGTAGGAGAGACTTTAGTTGATAAAACCCCAGTAGCAACAAATACCTTGATTGCAAACCGAGCCTTGAAAGCCCAACAATATGAATGAATTGGAGTGCCTTCACACCAAGTCCATGAAGTAAGTACTACTAATTTGGAAGCTCAAATTGCTAACCCTTATTTTGTCCAAGGCTCTGGGAAAGCAAAAAGTGCAAGGAGTTGCACTAGTTTGTGGCGTGTGCATTACGTCAGGAGATGTATTTGATTAATGTCTTCAACTGATTGAGAATGATGGTTGGGAGAGAGTTAATGTCGTGGAATTTCAGGGGCAAAATCATCCTAGGAATAACTCATTTTCCAACATTTATAAATGAAGGTTAGAAAAATCATATCAACTTTGGATGGAGGAAATCAAAACAGTCTCAGCGGCAAGCCATTACTGGCCACCACCTGGTTTCTTCCAGAGGCTGCATGAACTACCTCAGTAAGGTTCAAGTACGTCCCCTAATTATGATAAGATTCTTAAATCATTAACTATGTATTATGTTTTTTTTTTTGGTTAAAGTCAGCAAAACCAAGCAAAAAACATAGCGGATTGGAAGTTACAAATGTGACAGAAAGCTGAATTCATGGGACAAATTCGTGAGCAAGGCAAACTTCATAATTCTATTATTTCAAATCTGAAAGGAAGGTTTGAAACTGCAGAAGCCATTACACTGATAAATGGTAGGCAAATTGAAAGTGAATCGACAACCCCCAAACAAAGCCGAAACATAGAAGCAGAGCTAATGGCCAAGTTAAAGGAGTAGGATTGAGCCCCGTCTTCAGCCAAACCGAGCCAACCAAAGCCGAATTTGAGCAGTTCTTCCCCCACCGTCGAGACATCAAAACCCCAAGGTAAGAAGGTGAGTGTTTCAAATTCGATTTTTACTAATCCGTCTTCGTGTTTTCTGACGTGTAGGTTTGCCAAGTCTAAGACAAATGAACATGATAAGGCAATCTTGGAAATCTTTCTAAAAGTCCAAGTTAATGTTCCTTTTCTTGATGCTATTCAGCAAGTGTCGAAGTATGCCAAACTTCTGAAGGAGTTTTGCATTAAAAAAAAAAGACGAATTCAAGACGGACAAGTAGTAAGGACGAGTGAGAACTTTTTTGCAGTTCCTCAAATTGTTGCCTAAGTGTAAGGATCCAGGTAGTTTCACTGTCCCTTGTGTAATCTGATATACCAGTTTTGAAAATGTGATGTTAGACTTAGGTGCTTCAATTATTGTTATGTCATAATCTGTCTATCATTCTGTGAATCTCGGTGAGCTAAAAACTGATAGTGTTATTATTCAATTAGCTGACTGTTCAAATGAATATCCTCAAGGTTTGTTGGAAGATGTTTTGGTGTAGGTTAACCATTTGATCTTTTCGGAAGATTCCTATGTGCTTGAGATGGATGATTCGACATTTTCAACACATCTTCCTCTTCGTTGAGGGTGCCTTTCATGAAAATGGCAAGGACAAAGATTGATGTGTAAGCGGGGAAATTGACCATGGAGTTTGACGGTGATGTGATTGGCTTCAACACCTTTGAATCCATGAGGTATCCTATTGATGATCATTCTTATTTTTCTAATGACGTGATTGACACTTTAGCCCAGAGATGCTTAGATGTCATAAACGAGGATGAATGGGCGACCACTATTACTACTACCGCCAAATATGTAAGCAAGGATTTACCAGGAAAACACCAAAGCTTTCATGATCCGATGATCCATGGAAAGACCTCTGTTGTTGGATAGAAAGTCTTGCTTTTTCAATCACGTCTTAGATTTTTTCCCGGTAAGTTACGTACTAGAACAATTAGTCCTTTCATTTTTACTAATGTTTTTCCTTATGCTATTATACCAGTTAAGATTTTCATAACTAATAAGGAATTCAATGTGAATGGGGATTGACTAAAGCCTGTTACGAGTCATTTGTAGAGCATGACGTGGAGGAAGTATCACTCAATGTTCCCGCCTATTCGGAGGACTAATTGGAGATATTGTGAGACAACCCATGTGGAGAAGCTAATGGAAGTTGTGGAACTCAGATTTGCTTTCTTTATCCCATTATTCTTTCTCATTCACTTTCTTTTTGTTTGTTTTTCACTTTTTCCTCTTCTAAATCTTTCATTGCATATGTTTTATCCTTCGCACATTGCGCACAATGTTTGGTTTAAGTATGTGTGTGTGTGGGGCGAGGGGGGGGGGGGGGGGGACAACATTGTTTTTGTATTTCGTTGATTTTGGTGTTGTTTAAAAAAATCTCAGTTTTTTTTAAATGTCGGTTTTTTGTTCTTTGTTGGGTTTTAGTATCGGTTTAAAAAACGATTTTCGTAATTGTTTAGAGTCTTATGATACTTTCAACACAATGGTGAGATTTGATTTTAATTGCATGACTTTAAGGCGATTTGTAAGTATAATTTGAGGTTTGACATTATTCTTTGGTTAATGCTTATTCATGGATATCATATGCGAATTCACATGTAATCAATTGGGTAATTTGTACTCATAACATGCTTAACTGAATTTAACTCAATATAACCCTTGTGTAAGTTTTTGAGCCTATTGTTATTTGATTCCGAGAGTTTTTAGTTAGTTCAGTTTTCACTTTCTTGTCGATAATAATTTGGTGCATGATCTCATTTTTGTTTGCTCTGGACGCTATTTGGATTGTTTTCATAATTTAGAACTAAACACTAGAACTTCTACTAATTTTGTTCAAAGCATTACATTGAATTGCACGACATATTTGACATGATAAAGGCACAAAGGATTGTGATTTTGTTTTTTGAGTTAATTTCGGTCTCCTGCTTTTAAGAAATATTTCGGTGCGTAGAGAAAAAATGTAAAAATTTTGAGATACATGAAATATATATAATGAATTTCAAGGGTATATGAAAAAAATAAGATGCAATAGTAAATTAGTCTATTAAACACATTAAATGAAACCTAAATATCAAGAAATGAAACAAACATGAAATCAATCTATAACATAGAAGAAATGATAATTATAAAATCAGGGGGTGGTTTCAAAAATCAGTAAATAATTAGAAGAAATTATAATATGAAAAACCCCAAAAATTTTCGAAAAACCCTAAATTTTTTTTTTACCGCTGGTTTTTGTACTTTTATGTAAACATTTTCGAAATTAATGAAAAAAACTCAATTTTTTTTTAAAACCCCATCGAAAAAATTTAATTTTTTCTTTTGCCCTTTATCTTTTCGTAATTTCAAAAAAACAATTTTTTCGACAAAATTTTGCGAGATTTCGCAAAATCTCATTTCATGAAAGGCACATAGTTTCCACTTTTGCTAAATAAGCCTGTGTTCATAGTAATTTTTTTTAGGTTAACCCGTTGATTCTGTTATTAAACTTTTTTGTTTCATTACCCTCGTCTTCCATACCTAAACTAATCAAAAGAGTGAATTACAATTTGTAAAGACTTTATTGTGATTTAAGGCGTGTTAAAAAAAGTATGGTGGAAGGCTTAAGGTAGACAATTCAAAAAGAAAAAAGTTGCCAAAGAAGATAGGTTTTGCCAAAAAAAAAAAAAGATAGGTTCAAAGTTATTGAAGGGACACAAACAATATCCTTATCTATACTCATTCAACATTTCAATGCAATTATAGATTTTTTTTTTTCTTCCAGCAGATACCAAGTAATGGCTGGAAATTTTTGGATATCAAGAAAGACGTCTCTTTCGTGTTATCCATGAGCTGATGTGACGGTATTGCATTACGTTGTATATCTTTTACCATGAGAATGTATGATTTTGTTCAAAGTCTTTAATGTCTCTACTTTCACTTTATGCTTTCACCATTTCCTTAAGACCTTTTAATTTTCTTATTTGTTTTTTTTCTCCCCTAACTCATTAGCCCCATTACAACCTGAAATAAGACATTTTTATTGAGTGTGTTGTGTGATGTCATGATGTAGAGATTCGAATGAGGTATGAGCATATGATGTCATCTGAAAAAAAAACTGTCAGAAAATCATATGTAAGTAATTTGTTTCCCTTTTACATCAATCTTTTCACATATAACTATAATAAGAAGAGTGACTTAACCAAACAATTAGTGGTAAAACAAGATTGTAGCCAGTCATGAGATTTTTAGATTAATTCTTTCGGCGTGTGTTTGAGTTTCAATGTTGCTTGAATTGATTTAATTGTGGGCTTTTATATCATTGCTACGTATGCGTATTTGTTTCTGAATGATATGACCTTTTTCTTGTGGTTCTAAAAATCTGAGTGTGTCATGATCATTTCTTTATATACACAGACAAACTTTTCAAAACAAGATTTGATTGTATTATAGATTGGATGTATGCACTAATTAATTTTTCTCTTACCATTCAATTTTTTTCTATTGCAAAACTAGATGGTAATTACCTAGAAGTCTTCATATAGGTCGGGGACCCAATGCTTTATTTTATTTTTCTTCATATTGTTTCATCTTTCCACATAAAAGGAACAAAAGCATAGTCATAGCATGTCATGCTTATAGGTGTAAATGGACAAAAACAAAAGGAAATTATAACAACTATGGTGTTGATGCGCCCTACATGCGCGGATATTCAGTATTTTTTTTATTACGATGATTCATAATAAGATAAAATTATTATTAAATTTCTAAATCAAATAATTATATATAATTTTAAGGACCTATGTATAGTTAATAAATAAATAAATAAATAAGGTGCTTAAAATAATTTATGTTAAGGGCATATGTATAATTAATCAATGTTTGAGAGATGTTGGTTTTTAGTGTAGAAGGTTATTAAATGTTAAGGGCAAAATAAAAAATTCGAAAGTTAGATGTAATGTTTTTTTTATATAATTTACAAATAACTTGGGGGCTTCAAATAAATTATGATAAGAGCTTAGGTATAATTAATAAATATTTATAGGGGCGGGTTTTGATTTTAAATAATCTCAATTTCAGAGGGCAAAATTGTAAGAAAATGTAATAGCCTTTTTTTTTTAAGACAGAAACATCCTTTGCCCATTTTACCCATTTTTTTTTTCTTATAAATATGATAGAATTAGGAGGGTATTTCTAAAACCTGAAAATTGGATTGAATACACCAAACTGTTCATTTGAGTGAACTATCATTATATAATACAAGCCAAATTGACTTTTCCAAGTCTTGCTATCTTTTTCTTTTTCATTTTTAAATGAGGCTAGGGAACCAGGTTTTGCAACCATGTTCTACAATCAGGATGATGTGGCGTCATCAGATGATTTTTTTACAACCTTGAGATACACATAAACACTTTGAAATTTCATCATTATTTCAAAATCTCGCCACATCGCCCTGGTTGCAAAACGCCAAAACCTGGTTGTAAAATTGATAGATGTAGGGATGTAATGAATTGAGAGTCTCATTCAAAGTCAAATTGGTGGGATCTACTTATTCTTTCCTATTAAAAACAAACTAGTGAGATTTGTTTGACACTTATTTTGACAAGTGAAACCAAACACCTTGTGGCTCAGTAAAGCCTATTGGAAACGCAAAATAAAATTCCACCTGTACAAATTTAGCTCCCAGCTCTAACTATTTCCTTCAGTCACTCACACACCTCACACCTTTCCTTCCCCCTCTTGTAAGATTCTCCCCTTTTAAAAAAAGGCCCAATGTTTTGCAAGAGAAGTTATTTGATAATGTTGTGGTTTTTAATTTGGGGATAAACTTTGTTAGCATACACTAAGGTGTAAACGCGCCCTAGGTGCGTAGATATTCAATATTTTTTATTTTATTACAACAATTCAATAAAAAGAAAAAAAAATTATTAAATTTCTAAACAAAATAATTATATATAATTTTAAGGGCCTATGTATAATTTGTAAATAAATAAGGGGCTTCAAATAATTTATTTTAGAGGCATCGATATAACTATTTAATGTTTAAGAGGAGTTGGTTTTGATTGTAAAAATATGAAATGTTAAGGGCAAATGGAAAATTCAAAAGTTAGATGTAAGGGCTTTTTTATATTTTCCCGATAATCTGAGGGCTTCAAATAAATTATATATTGGACCTAGGTGTAATTAATGAATGTGTTACAAGGGCTGATTTTGAGGGAAAATAAAAAAATAGATGTGAGGGCCTTTTTTTAATAATTTATAGGTAATCGAAGGGCTTTAAATAAATAATGTTAGGGGCATAGCTATAATTAACAATAATAGAGTTGAGAAGGTATTTTGGACATTCAAAAAATAAGGACGAAGACACATGGATTCACTGTTCTTAAGAGGAATTCTCATTATATTATACCAGCGGTGGACGCGCTCTACGTGCACATATATTCAGTATTTATTTATTTATTTTATTTAAAAAATTAATAAGTAAGTAACTAAATTGCAATGGTCGAAAATACATTTAAAAAAATATAGATCAACAACGATAGAGAATTTGACAAAGTGTCCTTGCTAAATTTGCATTACCTCAACCTCATCGTTGCTCTCAGATCGACTTCCCATTAAACAACTGGATAAACCCCATTAGTCTAAGTCCTCAATTTGATGAGCTTGGATATAACGTAGACATCCAGTTGATCTGAAAGCAGCTTCAATGGCTTCCCCAAATTCAAACTCTCTCTCAGTAACCGTGAACAATTAGCCTACAAAGCATCAATCCACTTCAATTTCAAAAACCCGTAGTGTCAAATTCCAAGAACCTTGCTAACTTGGATCAATTTGTGATTAACTCCCTTTGTGCATTGACTTCAGTAAATTAAAGGTAACAATTGTTTGCCCGTTGGATAGATCATAATAATGAACTAATGGAACTGTACTTGAAAGATTTTCCAATTGTATCACAATCGTACAATCTTCCTTTTTAAGAGCTTCCCATTATTTTTAGAAATTATATGATTCAACATATAACTCAATTTCATTATACTACTAACTTGCAATTTTCAAAATACATCTTTGTGAATGCTAACATAGTCGTTCAATTTCATCATTGGCTTGATGACCAGATAGAGATTGGATGACTTTTTGTGGCAGTATAGCAAAGGATTATTCTCAAAAAATCATTTCATTTCAAGATTTCTATCAAGTATAATAAATTTAATTAGGCCGAATCTCTGCTGGATTGATATTTCTATCAGACGTAATTTCATGCTATGGTTTTGATGAATATGTAACTTGTAGGTGGTGACTCTCACAGAGAAGCTGCAAGCCAAGGAGGTAGCACTAGCACCAATGGTGGCATTGGGTCAGAAATCTGAACTGCATGCTCTCATCTGAGAATGAGGCTGCTATTGCTCCGGTTCAACTCAACATAAAAGTGGAGGATCGCCTTAGCTCAGGCAGTGGTGGGAGTGCAGTGGTTGGTTGATGAGGATGGTCTACAGCTAGTAGACAGTGGTGATTCCTACTTCCCAAATGATGACACCTACCGTCACTGTGAAGATCATGGTGGTGGTAGTGATGACAGCCGAAGCTGCTATTTCCCGGATGTGTTTGCGACAGTTACGGAGCACAACCAACAGCTAGGAAGAGGCTGAGCCATTGGGCTGGTGGGTCTTCCCCCCTAAGGCAAAAGCACACTTGATGAATGAATTATAATGTGTAGTAGTACTAGCAGCAGTACTTTGGATTACTTGTTATGCTTAAATTCCCATGACATGATGTAGTAAGTGCCGACTTTGTTGTGAAATTATATATATAATATCAATAAATGTTAAAGTTGGAACGTTTCCACCCGGCTCTTAATGACATTTTGCCTTGGAAATTTTGTTCATCAGTATTCAATTATTAGGGCAAGTGCTCATAATTAACTATGGTAACATATGATGCAATTCAATGGCATAATGTAGGACAATACCTTATAAATAGTTAGATGTACTTGTTGGACAACAATCAGAACACTTTGATATAAAATACAAAGTGACTTATATGAAATCAAAACAGACAATAAATAGACGCATTGACTTGAATTGCATATAGAGACTACCATAATTGTTACATCCTATAGATAGAAATACTTTTAAAGACATTACTATTACTTTTCAATTTTGATTATAACCTGAAAAAAAAAGACATTTTGATTGTATTATATATTGTGTTATAGATTGGATATATGCACTAGTTAATTATTCTCTTTCTGTTCAATTTTTTTCTTTTACAAAAGTAGATGGTAAATACCCCTGAAGTCTTCATATAGGCAGGGGACCAATGCTTTATTATATTTTTCATTATATTGTTTCATCTTTCCACATAAAAGAAACAAAAGCATAATCATATCAAGTCATGCATCCAAGTGTAAGCTCAACATATTCTAACAAAAACAAAAGGAGATTATAACAATACAAGCCAAACTGACTTTTCCAAGTCTTCGAGTAAGTATAGTCAGCCGTGTTAGCTAACTTTTTTTTTGTGTTTTTACACCTTTTACCCCTTCTCTTTAAAACACAACCACATACAATTATATATAAAAGGAGTAGAAGTGTAAAAAAAAAAAACCAAAAAATATTTTTTTTAAAAAAAAAAGGCTAGCAAACAATACTGGCTAAAATCAGTGTCTTCTTTTTCATTTTTTCTCTCGTTTAATTTGATAGAGAAGTCTTGCTACCTATTACCTATAACATGCCTTTAAAATTTCCTCAGTTGTGGATTGGAATACAAATAGAGGAGTTGACATATATCCACATCACTGTAATCAGTGGATTAATTAGAGTCTTAATTTGGCTGTGACAATCACAATTAAAATAATACACAGATTGCTAGCAATTCTATTGTAGAATCATATGAAATCAATTGAAAACTCTTAT
Organism: Berberis vulgaris; assembly: GCA_963556465.1. Taxonomy (NCBI): domain Eukaryota; kingdom Viridiplantae; phylum Streptophyta; class Magnoliopsida; order Ranunculales; family Berberidaceae; genus Berberis; species Berberis vulgaris. Next base: position 79,307,918 of record OY747129.1, on the reverse strand, counting down.
GAGGTTGAGCTTACCATTATATTTAATCTCAAGAAGGTTTTAATTGACTTTACTAATATCTATGTACTAGTCTTTAGCTTTCCTCTGTAATGTGAACTTTGGAATCCTAATAGAGGAGTTAATATCCTCCTTATTACTCTAATCAATGGATTGCAAGAAGAAGAATCATGATCACATCAATGGATTAGACAATTAACACAAAAAATATTATCAGCTGATCATGTCACAGTTTTGATGAACAAAACCATTCATATATATGTCTATGCAATTTTCGTGCAACTTCAAGACTGTAGTACAACTGCAGAGAAATTGCAAGAGCATCAACAATTAATGGAGGAAAAATCTGGATATTTAGCACAGATTACAACAGTCACAAACCATCTTTCTACCTCTAATAGTTCTACACTTGAAAATATCATCGGCCTCAAGTTTTGTCTCCTAAGCTAGCACCTGGGCAGGGCAACCCTATCAAAATTTGAAGCTTAACAAGCAAAAATTGAAAGACTGAGCGAGTTAATTAAACTAAAGCACATTCATTAAGCTTCTTATAAAAACAATGATGAGTTCACATCACACTGAAAATAAAACACAGAGTTCACATACATCAAACTAAATATAACTACTAGATAAGACCATGCATATATATATAAAGTGGTCTAGTTACATACAAGCTTACAATTACACTGATTACTCCTTATTGCGCAAGCCACGGAAATAATCCTTAGGAGCCTTTACAAAATCTTCCCTTGGTATATGTTGAGCACGATTCGTTCCTGGAGCTACCATCATCTTCTTCTTTGGCGACAAAAGACTATATAAACCATATCCAACTACAGCAAGAACAGCAAGACCAGCAAAACCTACGGAGCTTTGTGTGCTTTCAGAAGAACCCATTGTTTTGTGAGAGAGAAGTAGAGGGGTTTGCTAGTTATATATGGAAAGAGTGAGTAGTTTTCTCCAACCTTCACTCTGAGTATGAGAGACGACTTGACTTGTGACATTATTTATTGCATGGCTTTCCCGTTCAATGGACCTGGGTCCTATCAAATTCCAATCTGATCATATAGTGATTCTGGACCTTGAATAATCCGATCCAATAAAAAAAAAAACCCCAAAAAGTATGTCGACAAGGTTTCGGGCTTTTTTGGACTGCCAATCAGATATCCATATAGTGTTATGGAATTTTTGTACTTTTAACTTTTATCGAATCAAAAATTTTAATTTCATTTCGGATTTAGCATAAGTACTATACTATTATAAAATAAAACTCCAATCTAACTAACTATTTCCCTCAGTCACTCACACACTTCTTTGTACATTCTCTCCTTCTAAAAAAAACTCCCATTTTTTTGCAAGAGAAATTTTTTATTTTTATTATAATGTTGTGATTTTTAATTTTGGGAGAAACTCCGTGAACATGCATATATCTAATTTATGAGCAGTGCTACGCTGCCTGGTGAGCAGTGCCTGGATGGTACCAGGCACGTGCTTGGTGATGAGGTGGCAACATCATCAAAAGCAAAAAAAAAAAAAAAAAAACACAGAGTGAAATCATATCTCTCCAACTGCTGGGAAACCTTAGGGCTCCAAACGCAAGGAAACCTCCGCCTCCTCTACCCAAAATCTCTCATTGTTTACAAACACATCCCCAAATACAAAATCTCTCACTGTCTCAACCAATCCTCACACCCAAACACAAAACACAAAAAACCCAATGAGCTTCTTGGCAGGAAGACTAGCTGCAACAGAAGGGTCTTACTTCCTCCAGGAATCCAAACAAGCTGTAACTCGTCTTGCTCAGAAGAAACCCAACAATCTCTCTTGTTCACCTTCATCAGTGACTGAACCCCAACTAGATGTGCTTCACGAGATTCTTCAGCATTCTATGCCCACCAAAATATTTGAACATCTCTCAGACTCGTCTCTCTCCATAGGCTCCAAATGGGTTCTTCCTAATGACCCCACCAAGGTCTCTTCCATCTTTTCCGATGCTCAGAACCCTCTTCGAGCTTATGTTTCCCTTCCCCAGGTCTCATTTGGCCCCAAAAGGTCAGTTTTTTCTCAATGGTATAGACCTGAGAATAATACCCAGTCATATGTGGATATAAGAACGCCTAACGTATAAATGCACCTGCAGAATGCGAAAATGGCGAATGGAGATCCTATTATATGATACAATCACAATTGGATTTGTCATACAATTTACAAACAATTGACGCCAATCCACCTGACATTCCTAACCTTGCAAATCTTTGGTGCAATGTCGATCATGGTGATAAGGACAAAGCCACATACGACTGGGTATTATTCTCAAGTCTATACCATTGAGAAAATTTTAGCGATTGCTCTCAGTGCCAAGAGTTTTTCCTGCATATATATACACTAATAACAAGTAATTCATGTAATCAGTTGGATGTTTTTGCGCCCAGCTGTTTGGAGAGCTCCTTAAGGAGGGGAGACTCTTTGACCTCTGCATTCTTTTCAAAATGCCATTTCTTCGATGTACTTTCCGCCTGAAATGAGAAACTCGAGTTAATTTGGTAAAAGCAGTAAAGAGAAAATAAAGGTAAGCATAGTGATATTGCCCAGATTCGCAGAGGGCCAAATTGCTCCCTGAACATCTCAAGCTTAGGCTGAACCAAGTTTTTTCCTTTGGTTTTAATGTCATCAATCTGAAAAAATTATTCAAATTGGATTCTCAAAAAGGGTTTATGTGAAGAGAGTACAATGCAACCAACTAACAACTCAAGAAAAAAATAATCGAATTTTTTTGATTGTTGAATATTTAGTATGATTAATCATTCTTCATACCATTGAAATAAATATACCAATATTTTCACCCCCTCCCCACACCCCGCATCTAAAAACTACAAAAAAATTAATAAAACGCTTTGCCACAATTTGTGCGGTTGAGCACAAACATTTGGGATAATGCTATGTTGTTATTGAAACTGAACTTCCAATTAAAGATTACCATTCTTATGTTAGTGTATCTTCTTATGTTAAGATTGTTTTTGTTTTACAAGAGAGGTAACTTAGAATAAAGACTACAAGAGTAAAGATACCAACTTACATCACTACTACAAATATTAGCTTAGGTAACGCCACTTAGATAGCGCTTTTTTAAAGAGCTATCCAAGTGGGCACTAGGATAGCGCTTATTTGTCTTAAAAAAAAAAAAAAAAAAAAAACACTACAATAGCGCTTTTAATTTTTTTTTCAATTAAGCGCTATCTTAGTTATGTCTTAGATAGCGCTTTAAAAAACGCTATGAGAAAAAACGTTACCAAAGCTACCATAGCGCTTTTAAAGTGCTTGCATAGCGCTTCCGAAGCGCTATGCTACTTACATTTAGGATAGCGCTTCCGAATAAAAGCGGGAGATCAAATACATAAAACCGCTTATTATTTCACCCAAATTTTTAAAAGCCCGCTCGATCTAACCTAGAAGGGGAGAACAACGCCTCCTTCTCTCTCTCGTCCCCCCTCTGTGCGTAGCTCTGCCTCCCTCTCTCTCGCTCTGCTCCCTATCTCCATTGCTCTCCCTGCCTCCCTCACTCCACCGCTCTCACTCTCTCTCGCTTTCGAGCTTTGGCTCTTTCTCGACGGAGTGTTGTTGCTGTCTTTCTGTGGTGCTCCTCTCTTTCTTTCTCCAATTGATCGTCAGTTTTTCATCTCTCAAGATCGAAAACTTTTTAGTCAAGTAATTTCATCTATCTCTATTGATAATTCACAACAACGAATCGATTCCAAGTTGAATTAGGTCAACTATTACTCTTTGCACTCTCAAGATCGTCTGATTAGCTTAAGGCATTTGTTTTCTTGGATGATTTGTTGAAAAGTTTATATCTTTGATATTGTTAGGGTTTATTGCATATTGGGTTTTGAATTGGTTGACAATGCAGTATGCTAGAATTATTTGTTTGAATTAGGGATTTTTATGCTACTGTTAGGTAGGGAATTCTATTTTCTCTTGTTTTTCCTCTCTATAAATACAACAAACAGAGAGTTCCCTTTTCCCCCAATCGAGCTCTTCACTCAATCAAGATCTCTAAAATTTTGGGTTTGGGGTTTTTAGGTTCTGAGTTCTCCATATTTGCAGCGCATGCCATCTTCTGCCCATCAGGTAAAAACCATTTTTTTTGTGTTTAATTTTACCATTTCTCCTTTGGGTTTTTTCTGATTTTGACCATTTGTTTGCAGGATGGAAGAGGAGAAGGAGAGAATGGGAATGAAGTGAAGTATGATTTGAGGAGCAGAGGACTGTTTGATATCATCTAGGTATGAGTTTATTCACTCATTTTCATTCTTTGTTTCTTAAGCCTTGATAATAATTGGAACTTTTAAGTATTTGAATTGGCAGAAACTTTTATGTCAGTGATAGTTTGATCTATAGGGTGTGTTTTGGACTTGATTCAGTAGTAATATTTAGTCATCTTTTTAAACATATTTTGTTGGGTGCATAATGTAAAAAGTGAAAATCATAATGAACTTTCAAAGGAGCAATGAACAAATCAAGGGTTTGGGGTTTCTATGCCGATGATATTCATCCATGTGTTCTATAGAAATTTCAAAATGCACAGATTCTAATATGAAGGTCTCTTTCATCAAATAGACCATTACACCGAAAATTGACAATTTAAAAAAGGCGGATTATGAAAATTCTGTTTGAATCAATGTAGTGTCTCTTAACTGATACTCTGGAACTGAATTTTGTACTTGCATTACTTATGAAATTACCGCAGATTCTCTTCTGAGGCTTAGACAAAGAAGTGAAAATGGATGACAAATCAATAGCCCTTGAAGCAGTTAACAAGGAAGTTGTTGATCTGGTATACACTTTAACACCCCATGATCCTTTTAAACTTTTTTACTTATTCTAATTTTTTTGGGAGTTTAAGCAATTTATGGAGTCGTGCCAGAAAGAATTATTTTTCAAATGTGATAAAATTAGAAGCTGATTCTTGCAGGAAAACATCCCCATCGAGGAAGTCTTTGAAAATTGATGTTCATCTAAGATTTCTTATTTTCACCTTGGTTTTGTTTTTAATTTTCAATTGATAGCCATCACATGTCAGATTCTGAGACTAGATATATGTGCTGATACAATGGTTGGGGATGCAATGAGATGAGGTTTATCAGGCGGCCAAAAAAAGAGATTAACTACAGGTACTGGTAATCAGAAAATGAGAAGTGTAATAGATGATTTAAGTATAAAACCATTTTGTGTGCTTTACTTAGTAGCAATGTTTAATTAGACACAATCTTCAGTCAGGTCATATAGGCAAGTGGAGTTTTGAGGACCTCGAACCTTCATATTAAAATAAAGAAGAAGCAAAAGTACACTACAAAAAGGTTTATATGTTAGTGTTTCACTAAATAACACAATTGGTTCATGTAAGGGAGATGATTGTTGGCCTAACAAGAGATTCATGGATGAGATATCAAATGGCTTGGACAGTTCTACCACCTTTCAGGTTGTTTCCTATCTTCAGCTTTGATGGGGGTTAGATTGGGAAACTTATTATTGATTGGGATAACTATGTAATGGATTGAAGGTACTTTCTTGTCATGATAGACCATTGAATGGCATATAGTTATCCAAATGAGTGATTCTTTTGGTGTTCTATCAGTCTGCTATTAGCGTCCTGTCATTTTAATTTACTAGTCTTATTTACAAGTCTGTGGCATAATGTTATTAGAAATATACTTGATGGTTATTTGAGCTTTTAGTAGGTAATTGTGAGAGACAAAATCCAACTAACACGATGGATAAAGATCTTTATATGTTACTATTATAGCATAGTCTTGTTTGCTTTTCGAGTGTTTGATGATTTTTTTCTTTATTGTATTGCTTAGGGGCATGCCTAGAAGATCTCTGAAAATTTTAATTATAGTGTTTTTGCCCTGCTATCTACTTAGTGATGATGTACATGCTAGGCTTGGATACACCTGTACGTTTGGTTATGTTATATCAAAACTTTTCTGATGCATCTCATTTTTTTGAATTAGGATGAAAGAGAACTTAAAAGGCAGAGAAGAAAACAGTCAAACCGACCTCTTAAGGTGATGCATTAATTTCTTTTCCTCTTTTTTTGGGGTTTTTGTACAAGAAATACAAATCTATTTAAGATAACGACTTCTTATATAGGCAGTCTACTAGTTTAGACTTTGATAACAATCTTCCAAACCAATCGAATTGTTGATCATAACTACATATCCATGTGGTTACTAGTAAGTTAACATGATCAGCATTGGACTATGAAAAAAAATTAACTTTCATGTAAACACTCCACATATTTGTTTATTTATTCATTTGTAGAGCTTCTATATTTCTGTGATTTCAGATTCTTAGTGTATATTTTTTGGGATCATAAAATTTAATGTGTACAAAATATTGAACAGGTCGTAAGATTGCACGTAATGTGGTTGCCATGGCCACTGGAGATGCACCAGCTGAAGTTGCAACAACCGAGCTGCCTGAGATTTTTAAAACCATTCAAGAAGGGGTACGAAATTATCTTTTCAGCTGGGCTTTGACATTTTGTGGTCCTTGTGGATATTAAGTTGAAGTATTGATATGTATGATATAGTGCAGATGTTTCTTTTATATGTTTATTACTTGATTACTATTAACAATCTCTCTAATGGATTAAAGGAATGAAATTGATCTTTCTTCCGAAATATTCATCATAAATTTATCAAGTATGTCATTTTGCAATTGGGGATGAATCTGGAGAAAAACAGCAGATAGAAAGTTGAAAGGTTTTGGAACTTAAAAGTTGGATTAGTAAAATGTTGACATTATTTGTGTTAAACAATAGTGTTATTAGTTTAGTTTTCTGATTGTTTTTGCAGTGGGACAAGATGGAAGACAAGTATGCCACGACTTCACTTGTAGTTGCTGGTGGAGTTGCTCTATGGGGCTCTACAGGGATGATTTCTGTGAGCATAAAATCTTTCTAATATTTACTGCCCTTCAGATTTCATTGCAGTTAAAAGATTAATACTGATCATATCTGTTATATGCGAGCTTAAGAGTTATTGATAGCTTGTATGATATTTATTGAACGAAAGTTTAATTTGTGCATTCTGTTTCTGCAGGCCATTGATAGGCTTCCTTTAGTTCCCGGAGTTCTTGAGCTCGTTGGAATTGGTTATTCTGGGGTAAGTTCCACACCTATTACTGCTACTATATATATATATTAGTTGAGAAGGCTGCTATCAAGAAATATAGTTGGACCTTTAGTCATTTACATTTATCTTACTGATACAAAACCCTTTGTGTTTGGCAGTGGTTTGCATATATATAGTAACAGTAATAGGTGTGTTCTTGTATTTCAGGTTAAGATTTATATACCGACTTAGTGTGTGTGTGTGTGTTGTTATACTTATACAATGCCATGATGCAATTTCAGGTTATGCGAGGATACAATTTGAAGTGGCGGTAGAATCTGAGAAACATTCAGCGGTGCCACAATGTACAGACGAAGTTAGGACTGTAGGAGAAGCTGTTGGCCATTTCATTTCGTAGCCAAAAAAGCTGGTGTATATATATGATAGCATATTAACAATTTTGTATGAATGCTTAAATTATATTTTGAATGAATGAGAAACAGTTAGTTATCATGTTGTGTCTTTATTGATTGATTGAACGTTGTCATTATTATATTAAATATTATATAAAAAAATATTATATGGTAGTTAATAAAAAAAATTCACCGAAATTAAATAGCGCTTTAGAAAGCGCTATTGAAGCTAATTAAAAAAAAATCAACAAAATTAAATAGCGCTCATAAAAGCGCTATTCAAGCTAATTTAAAAAAAAAAAAAATTAGCGCTTACATAGCGCTTTCTAAGGCATTATTGAAGTTAATTAAAAAAAAAATCAACGCTTAGATAGCGCTTAATAAAGCGCTATCTAACGAAGCGCTATTCAAGTACGCGCCTTGCATAGCGCCTTTTTGAGCGCTATCTAAGCTACCATAGCGGTAGCTTAGATAGCGCTAAAAAGCGCTATCTAAGCCTATTTTTAAGCGCTATGCAAGCCTATATTTGTAGTAGTGCATCATGTAGTTCTAGCTTTGAGGCCGCCAGTCCACATGTCAAAGCAGCGCCACCAAAGACAATAGTTGTAGCAACCATAAATGCCATTCCAACTACAATAACCAAGTCCTTGAGTGCTCAGTTGTTGAAATATAAAATTACAACAAAATCCATTTTCACCACAAATGTTGATTATTTAAAACATCAGTTTTGCACAACACAGGAAAGATTATGATGAATTCATTAAAACGGTCTACAAAATATCATCCGCAACAGCCAGCTCTGCCCTTCTGTTGGGTAACAAAGCATTTTACTGAAGGGCAGAAAACTACATGCATGAGAATGCACATATAAGACTAATTATTAACATATACTTGGATGGTTTAAATTATGATTGGTGTACACTTAGTTGTGGCTAGGTGTTATGATTTGAGCTAAAAGGAAATGGCAAGTTTCACTGCAAGATTGAACCATTGACACTTCATGATATAGTAAAGGGAGTGCTTCTAAAACTTAAACTCATACTTGAACCAAAAGATTTTAAACTAAATGTTGGGTCATAATTTGAATTCTTAAATCTAAATTGAAACACACCCAGAGGATGTAGAAGACCTACCTCGTGAAAGCCCTTCTGCAGCAGGTTTTAACTTCTCAGGGTTGACATGTGTGTACTTGTCACGACGCAAGTCATTCACCGTTGATGTTGAAAACGAATGCTCTCCTTCAGGTAACTGCCATCTGAATCATAACATACAACAAACTCATATTAGCTTATAAAGTCTCTAGAAGCATATCCTAGCTTCAACCCCCAATAGATGTGATTCTACCAATAAACCATTGCAATTTACTGAGAGAAACTTAAACTTTTTCAAAACAAAAAAAGGAATATTGAACAAATTGGTACGAAGAAATCACCAATTCAAAACCTACCCACACATCAAAACATCAAATTTAGATGGGTGTTGCATTATTACCATTTTATCCGACACATAAACCCTAAAATCTAACCTAAAAAATCGGGGGAAAACAAGTTTCTAGATGCCAAAAAAATGAAAATTTGAGCTAATTGGTACGAAGAAATCACCAATTCAAATGCAAAAATCAACTCTTTACACAAAATCAAACTAAAGCCCAGAATACTTACAGAACTACATAATCCATAATTGAAAAAGAAATTTTAAAAAAACTGACCTTTTGTGGGCAAAGGAGACCTGGGGAAGGGAAACATAAGCTCGAAGAGGGTTTTGAGCATCGAAAGAGATGGAAGAGACCTTGGTGGGGTCATGAGGAAGAACTCATTTGGAGCCTGTGGAGAAAGATGAGTCTGAGAGAGGTTCAAATATTTTGGTGGGCAGAGAATGCTGAAGAATCTCGTAAAGCACATCTGGTTGGGGTTCAGTCACTGATGAAGGTGAAGGAGAAGAAAAGAGATTGTTGGGCTTCTTCTGAGCAAGACGAGTTACAGCTTGTTTGGATTCCTGGAGGAAGTAAGACCCCTATGTTGCAGCTAGTCTTCATGCCAAGAAGCTCATTGGGTTTTTTGTGTTTTGTGTTTGGGTGTGAGGATTGGTTGACACAATGAGAGATATTGTACTTGGGGATGTGTTTGTAGACAATGAGAGATTTTGGGCGGAGGTTTCCCCGCGTTTGGAGCCCTAAGGTTTCCCTGCTTTTGGAGAGATCTGATTTCACTCTTTTTTGTTTTTGTTTGTTTTTTTTTTTTTTTTTTTTGTTTTTTGTTTTTTGTTTTTTGATGAGGTTGCCACCTCATCACCAAGCACGTGCCTGATACCATCCAGGCATGGACCAAGCAGCGTAGAATTATTGCTAATTTAATTATACATAGAAACATATTAATGATTTAAACAGGTGCCCAATAAAGTAAAAAACATCAGAAATTCTAGGTGGCCTGGGAAACAGCCTAGGGGGCTCTTTAAACACACACTCCAAAAATGTGTTTAAAGAGGGGGGCATAATTGTATTTTTCCAGCCGCCTAGAAGTGCTGAAAAAACGTACATGGAGAAACGAACCCCTATTATAATAAATGGTTTTCTCTCATCCCAACTCCAACACCATTTCAAGAATTTTTATCACTTTGGCTTCCTTTATATAAACCCTGCAAGGCTTCAACACACAGTCACACACATACTAAACTACCTCAGTCATCCCATCAAAAGAGACGAGACAACAATGATGTTTGCACCCAGTAGCTCTAGTACATTGCTACTCTTCTCTCATCTTCTTCTATTACTCTTGCCTTTTAACCAAGCTTCTTCTTCAACCTCAGTACCAACACCAACACCAGACGAGCATTTAAACAACTTCAAAAAAATCTCAGCGAGCCAATCGAAACAGTCATTGGTAGCTCAAGGATCTAATGGAACAAAACAAGTAAGTATATTCCACCTTATTTTTCAAATTTTTATTTATGAATTTTGCTGATGAGTTAATAAATTTTTTTTTTTTTTTTTTTTTGAAAACATTGGTGTTGATTAGGAGGGAAGAGTTTTCTATCCAATTGGGTATGGTGCAGATCCCAGTGGGGTGCAAGATAGTGCAGAGGCTATACTGAGTGCCATTAATGATGCATTGAAGCTGCAAAATGGGTTGTAGTTGTTAGAAGGTGTGAATGACTTGGGAGGTGTGGTTATTGACTTTCAGGGTGGCAACTATAAGATTGGTCAGCCCTTGCGTTTCCCTCCTGGTGTAGGCAATGTTGTCGTAAGTTCATTTCTTTCTTTCTTTGTGCATTGCATTATACTACATCTTCCTTCCATGTTCAATGTTTAAACAATGGAGTCATGAACATGGGCGGACCTACTAAGAGGCGAGGGGGGCAGCTGCCCCCCCCCCCTCAACTTTTAAAATATTTTTAGTATATATACTTTAATCTTAAAAAAATCGATTATATAATGTAGTATACAATATGAAAATTGTTTATGAAATTATTCAAACATGTCTTTGTTGGATTAGTGGTTGGAGGTTTATAAATTTTAGTAAAAGACCTGAGTTCGATAATCTTTGAGTTCATTTTTTATTTTATTTTCAATGCAATTTTAATATTTTATTAGTAATTGCCAACATTAAAAAATATTTAGTTTAATAAAAATTGATTAACATTAAAGAAATGAATTTTTTTTCACAAATGATATAAAACCTCAAACAAAAAAAATATTTAAAATTAATATCTAAAATAATAACGATAGAATTCAATAAAAATATATACCATTAGCCAACTCGTATAAAATTTGAGCTTCATATAAACTATTTTTTCTTTTAAATTGTATTATGATCATATTAGGTTCGCAAATTTCAATTTTTTTTTTAGCTTCACCTAGAACTTCTCCTAATTATTTTGTGATTCTCAATTCTAGACAATCAGGATTTATAGCTACTTTTTGTCAGGTTTTGAGTTTTTTACATTTCTATCTCTTCTATAGATAATTTTTGTGGTTGTATTTTAAAGAGAATGGGTAAAGGTGTAAAAATGCTCTGGCCTGGCCAAAAAATGACTTTAAAGCCGACAAACTCTTTTGTGATATTAGCTATATATTCTAGTTATTATGCTTGTTTGCTATTTGCTAAGGTTATCAATAGTGACTTTATTTTGGCTTAAAATGGACTACACTTGGATCCAATTTGATATATGCATTGTATTTTTTATAGTTGAATTTTTTTTATTAGTTACTAGTTTCGGTAGAAAAAATTTTGGCTTTACCATTGATAAGTACTATTATCAACTAATAAGTATTTTTCATTTCGTCCACCCTCGACTAAAATCCTGAGTCCGCCCCTGATCATGAATGACTATGTTATGTTAGGCACACTAGTTCACATGGTCAAACACACAGAATGAGAGTTGATAAGGCTGTTACCATGAATAAATCCTTCTTAATTACCTCCTCTTCTCTTCTCTTTTGCCAAGGCCATGTGTTGTGGCTCATTTTTTAAAGCTCAGTCAATGATTTGGTCCATTTACTTCTCTTTTTTTTTTTTTTTTTTTTTTTTAAATTTTATCCCTTAACCCTCTCCCACTTACATGCTGTGAATTAGTGATATCATCTGTCACTGCTTAATCACTGAGTTATCACATCTTTAGCTTTTGGTCCATTTGCATGTTTGGTGGGTCAATGTACATTTGTATAGCTTATTCAATAACATTTTAATAATGATCATTTTATATTTATTGTTAGTTTTGTTTGAAATAGGAGTTATAGTTGATCATTTTGATACAAAACAAATAAGCCTCTACAAAACTTGGATAGTATTTGATAGGTCTTTATTGATGCGGCAGATTTCGTCTTGGATAGGGGATTATGTTTACGACGTTGTCAACGTCCCAGGTGACGGGAACTGTGACTTTCGATGCATAGTCAAATTCCTTCAGTATGATGATGAAAACGGTTGGAAACAAGTGCAGAAAGAGCTACTGATGGAGTTTGAGTGTAATGCAGAGTTGTGGCTTGCAATGTGGCAAGAAGAAGGGGTAAAGATTGTGAAGGAAGCTTAGTAATTCCAGAAAACCATGTGCGAATAGATAGGAAAAGTTTGTTTATGGACCCCGACATGTTAGAGCTGGCAGCGACCCGTTACCAATGCGTCTTTGTTTGTTATGGGAACCAAAGCTCGGCATGTTTTCCCTATGTTTACCCGACACCACATTTTGACTCAGGACACGTTTGTTTCATGGCACACTTAGCTCAGAGCAGTCACTATGTCGTACTTCATGTACAACCGAACCCACCATTGCCTCCTACAGTACCAACCTGGCAGGGTCAAATGTTCCCTTTGGCCTGCTTGTTAAAGAGTAGTTTCAAGGTCAAATGGTGAACAAGTTTAATGACAAGAATAAGAAGAACGTGAAAAAGTCAAACGAGATGGTGACCATATTGGACTGATGCACATATTGTATTTTGCTAACCATTCTTGTGATGAAAAAATGTAAATGGCAAATGTAAATGGAAGTCGAAGCATTGTTTTGTTAGAAAAGTCACCGTATTTTTTTTGTTAACGGAAGACTTGTATGTTTCGATTTTGTTAATATATTATATGAAATTTCTCATATTAGTTTAAGTTTTTGTTTATGTATGATGCGAGAATGCGAGATCAGAAAAATGATTAGTTTTATGCGACTATGCGAATCAGAAAAAAAAAATCATAATAATAAATAAATTTAAAAAAATCAGATAAAAGAAAATGAGCAAAAACAACCTAGGGCGACCACATGTTTGTTGGATTAACCAGAAAAGAACATTGGATAATATGCATGGACAATTTTGCGTGAGAAGGATTATAAATCCTTATTAGTCTTTGTTTTAGAATATTGATCGAGTTGAAGAGTTGATGTGGACTTGTTCAAATATTGTTTGCTTCCTATTATCTTCTTATCTACTTGACAACAACACAAATTGATGGTACTAGTATTTAGGTCACATTCAACTTGGAGTTGTAAAACTTGAAGGGCAAAACATAACCATTTCAACCATGACAGACTGGTGAGACATGCTGTTATCTTAGAAAATTAGGTAAAGACAATGAATTCAATGTAGAGGAGGATACATAGCATCAACAGAGGAACAAAATGTATCAGCCTAACGTTTGATCCAAACTAGGTTTTAGGTAAAAAAAAAAACATCAGAAATTTCCAAATAACCAAACAATGAGCAAAAACGTAAGAAAATTAAGTTTAAAAAAAATTAATTTGACAAACTTCAAAATTTTTCAATTTCAAAAAAATTGGCATGTTTTAGGTCTGTCTGCAGTGCTAAATGCAGGTTATCCCACGATTCCTGCATTGGCCAGCGAACAAATTTTTTTTCCAAAATTCTCCTGTTTACATATGAAAATGCGGGGTTATCCCAGATTGCCTGCATTGTGATATTCACGTAATTATTACATAATATATCCCTTAATTTATATATGTTAGTGTTTCGATTATTATATTTTATAATAATTATTTCTGTCACGCCTTGATTTTCGAGAAAAATGAAATCCTAAAATCACGTAGGATTATCCGTTTCCCCAAAACTCGGGACGTGAAATTCAATAACAACATAAACATTTAGCAGCAATGACAAAAATATAGTTTAGAAAATATGAACAAACTAAAATTTATACAAAACTCTAACCAGGAAAAACTGACGTCGCTAGCCCTACTAGCGGAACTCCCGTAACGCTGCTCAAAAGTCTATAAACCTGAAAAGCTAATCGGCTACATTCCCAAAGGAAGGTACCTAAGAAGCAAAGCTCACTTGGGTCAGCAATAAAGCTGGTGTGAGAAATCTTCATCCCAAATTCAATAAAATTGCACGTGATAAACATCAAGTTAAACACAAACAATACACAAACACACCAACAGGTAGTTCTCAACGAGGCAAAAATGTGATGCAAGAAAACACAGTTCCAAGAATTTAGTTCCTCAACGAGGCAATCATATCATCATCTTAATAATTAAATATACATGTACTTGTACTTACGCTGTAAAAGTTGAAGTCTGACTTGCAAAAATATTAGTGGACTTGCCATCCTGCATGAAAAGGGGTTAGAAACAATATAAACGTAATCTATTCATTTTTATTTGAATTTGATTCATCTTTTTAACGGAATGATCACTTAGACGATACCACATTCGCACCACCTCCGTGCCGAACATACATGCCCGTATGCCTCTCTCATATAAAAGAGGACTACTCCGTCATCCATGCCCAAGTGGGGACATCACATACAGGCATGCATCGCGGATACTCCTAAATATATGAGTACCAAAAGCCACCCTTGGGCTATCAATGCGCATAAACTCACGTCACATTTTTTACGGATAAATATCAAAGCCTATCTTAGGCATAACAATTCACCTCATTTTCGCAAGACTAACCCGAAGGTTATTTTAGTTTCTCTAGTAAGAAATGGGTGCCCCAACTCCGCAAGACGACCCACTGGTCATTTAGTTTCTCTAGTAAGAGAGGGGAAATAATAAACAAAAGAGGTGTGGTAGTTCTAAGTGATACAATTCCAGGTGATTTAGATTTTCAGAAATCAAGGTTTACCAATATCATTTATTTTTGATAATTCAGAATTCCTCCACAATGACATTTTGTCATACATAAGTCGATTTACAATCGTATTCACCCACATTTTTGGGGAAAACATAACATATTCATAAATCATGCTTTATAATAACACAGTGATCAAGTGACATTTTGTCATTCATAATGAAATCCACCCCTTCCTTTGGGAGAACATAACCAGTTCAAGATGCATACAAACAGATGAACACCATTAATCTTAAATGGTCCTACATCAATAGAATCAACGAGACATCAAAACAAAACAAACCATAGTGCAAAATCAAACACTACTACACATAGTACTCTCCATATGAATGTGATTTTAGGGAAAAACACGTACATCCTAGTTTGACAGAAAGTATATCAAATGCTGAAATCCAACAAAGCCACTACATGCAATCTCCGAAAAGACAATTTCAACACATAAACATGAAAGTGCATGACAATCATGGGTGAACACTAACTTACACCAAAGCAACCATCCAAATCCCAGCACAACACACATATCTTAAGTTGTTTGAAAACATTCACTAATTCCTAGTTAACACCAAATAACTCCACATTTAGATCTTGGTTAGCAGACATGCTTCCAGTTAAATGAACCTTTATAGTCATTTGGTTGAACCCCAAAGGAAACTTCTCATATACTTTTCAATGTGATAGTATAATAAAACTGAAGTATATGACCAGAGATTTGTTGCTGGTCCATAGAAACCTCCCACTGCACTTGAAGATGAAGAATGAAATTTGAAAATTCTTCCATGGTTGTCTAGCTTATGAAATAACTTACAGCAATAGTCTCCAAATATTCCCCATCTAGCACCAACCTTTTTTTTTCTAGAAAATATGTTTCCGTTTCAATAATTTATTAAAATCCGTTTTTACATTACATCATCAGTTCTTTGCATCCATTCACTATCAATTAGCTCCCTGTCCTCTTCCATCAGATCTACATTGTGCAATAAGGTTCGAGCATCATCAATGAAAGTTTGCAACTTCCCAGAAGCTTCCTTATTCCAAGACTTCAAAAGAGATTTGAAAATTTTCAACTTCTTCCATAAAGTGAAACCACTTCTACCATCAAGAGAGGCTTGATAACTTTGAATGTCTAGAATCAGAGATCTATTTTCATACCACATTTGTTCAAAGGAAAAAGGTTTAGGGCCATCTAGATTGACACTAGGCTTGAGACAGATAGCATGATGGTCTAAACCTCCCTTCTTGTTCATTGAGTTCAGGCAAGTGATCAGCCCAATCAGTAGTACAGCCGAGAGAGAGAAGGTTGTCTTTGGTTGTTGGACCAAGCAAAGGAACCTCCTTTAAAGGTTCAGCTCATGAATAAACTTCACAAACTGTCTCCTATATACTCTGTTTCCCACCACCTCCACAGCATTAATAACATTGAAATCACCTCCTAACAGCCATTGATCCCCAAAATAACCAACAGTGTCAATTAGCTCCTTCTAAAATTAAAACAGGTTTCAAGTGTGTCTTAGCAGGACACTTATGATCAGTCCACAAGTGTGCTCATGCTTCTTGCTTGCTAGGTAAGGATGCCTTTCACAATCTAGCATTGTGTTTTTTTTCTATGAAAGACATTTATGTAGTAGAAAGGAAGCAGTGTACCAAAGACAAATACACTTACTATCAACTGTAATATGAAATGAATGCACATTACAAGTTAAGAAAAACTCATTTACTACCTGATGGTGATCTTCTCAAAAACACCCTCCTGAGAATATGAAAATCACTTACGTAAATAAGATTTCCAAGTACCAAACACAAACCATCTTGGAGTATCAAGCAGATTTAATTATTTGTTGTCACCCTTACGTTGCAACTCATTTACTAGTCTGGATTGATGTTCGAGTTCTTTCTAGTTGCATTTCACTCATACTCGTTAGCTCCGTAACAATTTTGACTTACAACTGATACATGTAATTTTTTTATTATTTTTTTTTTTTTCATTTGTGTCCTGTATTGTTTTTATCAATTTATCATGATGAGCCCACAGTTCTTATGTCTCTGAGCGTTCATTGGTGGAAGATATCGTCGAAATTAATAAAAACTTTCCAATGGTAATATCACTCTAACTCTCATCTTTTCTTTTTCCTGCATTTGTCATGATCATCATTTTATACATTGAGGACAATGTTTGGTTTAGGTTTGGATGTGAGGTTTATGAGTTTTTCTGCATTTTTCAAGAAATTTTGAACTAAAATTTATTTCACAATTTACTATTGTATTCTACTCAATATCCAATGAATACATAATTAATTATGATTGTGTGACAAATTTTCACTTTGAAAATGCATTCAAAATCTAAGTTCTTTTCCAATGATGAGGGTGTGCTTTCAAGTATGCCTTTAAATTTGAGGAATACATGCTTTCACGTGTCACTTTTATATCAATAGGAAAACATAAGGTTTGATATTATCTTTAAGTTAAATATATTTCATGATATTTTTTCGACTCGACCATTCTTGCACTATAAGTCGAGTTAGCATGATTTGAAGTTAATCAGTAAGATATTAATTAGAAAACCTTAGAATAATAGTGGAGACTTAACCCTTGTGAGTTTCGAGACATTCTATTTTTCTTGAGGGTTATTAAATAAACTCTGACTTTTCTTGAGTCCGCATTTTCTCGTTGATGATCTCATTATTCTTGTTTCTTTTATTGATTGCTTTGAGAATGTCGTTAAAATTGAATTATTACACTAGAACTTCTTGTTTTATTTAGTTAAGATGTCATAATACCGACTAGAGCTTAAGAAGTGATATAGGCATTTTTTTTCTTTGAACCGTTCTGTAGCCTTTTAGCCTACCTAATGATAAATATCCGTTTGCAGCCCTTTGAGCCTTTAAATAGACTTTTTCTTTTTCTTTGCAGCCTTTAAAGTTTGGTTCATAGACGTGGAGATTAAATAAACAAGAACTATGGCGTGTGATTCAATGTTCTCAAAGTAATTGATATTCCTGTCCATGAGATCATATTCATTTCATTATTTGAAAAGTCCATTTTTTTCATGATTATTATATGTGAGATGTTTGTCTTTCCATATATTATTCTCTTTCTCACATATAAACTGAATGATAACTAACCAATCTCTGAGTGATTCATTTCTGAGTGAAAAGAGAGATTTGTAGTCGAAATGTACAATTCAAAGGTTATCTAGTCGTATCTTTGCTGAGAAAAATAAAGTTATGTTGATAAGGCCATGCACACACACACTTCGAGTTGGGAATAATTGATGAAATTTATTTAACCTTTGGATACTATTAAACCGTTGTTAGACTCGTTGATATATTTTTCTGACATTGTTAGTTGTTTTCTGAAAATTTTGGCAATTAGATGATTACCTTGAGGATAATAGATAGAGTGACTAAGTTACAATGTTTTGGAAATTTATGAGTCATAATGTTTGTGGGTAACATTTCTGGAAACCCTCACGAGACTATAACTCGTCCACTAGAGGTTTAAAGCCTTGTTGCACGTTTAAGGTAAGTGCAACCGATGATTCCTGCGAAAGTGAGTTAAAATTTTATTTTTATTGTTTTGCTCGAGGACTAGCAAAATATAGGTTTGGGGGTATTTGATATTCACATAATTATTACATAATATATCCCTTAATTTATATATGTTAGTGTTTCGATTATTATATTTTATAATAATTATTTCATTTTCATGTCTTTGTAGGAATTTGAGCGTGAACGATAAAATCGTATTAAGGCGACAATTTAAGGAATGACAATTGGTCGATTCTAGTGGTAGTACAAAGTAGAGAGTCACATATCTAAACCTAACCCAAATAAACCTAGGTCCACCTAATTTAACCTAAGCCCAAACCCAAAATGCTAACCTAAAAACCCAAGCCCAACGCCTTTTGGAGAGCCCAAGCCCAAGAAAATAGGAGAAACCTATTTAGCTCTCCCCAGTTTGGAGAAAGTATTTTCTCTTCTTCCACGTTCCTTCTCCCTTCCTCTCTTTTCAAGCCACCACGCCAATCCACCCTGCCGGCAATCCTCGCTCGATAGGAGAACCGGCAGCGTGATCATCCCGCCATCACCACCTCCTCCTCGTCCTCCACCATCAGCCGCCACCGTCCAACAACCATAGCCTCCACCACCATCTCCCTGTCCCTCTCCCTGTTTCACCACGCCACACAGCCACCACCACCGAGCACCACCATCAGACACCCTCCTCATCCCCTGTTCTCACCGACACAAACAACCACCATCGCACACCGCCTCGCGACAAAATAGGGAGCGCTTCTCGCCTGTTCTCGTCCTCCCTCCCATCTCTCTCTGCCTGTAATTCTTCTTCAGCAACGCGAGCCACCATCACCACCATCTCTCTCGCATTGAAACAGAAGAACATGAGCAATAACAGAGCAGCATCGCCCCTGTTTCACTTCCCTGCTCTCTTCCTCCTTCTCGTGTTTCTTTCTCTCGCTTTTCCTTCACTCGCTCTCTGTTCCTGCAGGTACCGGAGCCGGTCGGGAGAAGAGGAAGCTCGCGAGGAGCGAAGCAGCGGCGGAGCAGAGCGCGTCGCGCTGGAGAAGAAGTGCAGAGAGCCGCGCGACTTTTCTGGTGGGAGAAAAACTGATTCAAAAATCAGTTTTTGCTATTGGCACCCCGAGTTCACTCTGAGCAGCCATAGTTCATTTGCAGTATTTTCTCGAGATTCGCATTCGTGCTGAGTTGGATTCCACTGATGTTGTGACCACCGCTACCAAGGAAAGCTAAACCCTTCGCCAAGGCTAAGATGAAACCAATTGAGTTTCAAGAGTTTGTTCTAGTTTGACTTTTTATTTTATTATGTGCTTAACTGCAAAATACATTTAATTTCTGAGTATTAGTAAATCACTTTCACCGATTATATCGGATTTGATCTAGACTAGTCGGTAGTTAGAGTTTTCTTTACTAATATTTAAAGCATTATTTTTAATTGGTTAAGTTAGACTTGTGATTGAGTGTGCCGTAATAAGACACTCAATGCTAGGAGTTGAAACTTAATAAATTAGACTTGTGATTGAGTGTGTCGTAACAAGACAATCAATTCTAGGAGTCTATAATTTATGCTGAAGTTAATTGTAACATTGGATTTTAAAACTAAATTGTTCTTAACGATCACATCATCTATGCAAGCAAGGAATTCTCATCCCTAAAGCTTCTCACTTTAGAAAATAGTAAGTTAGATTAAAATAACTTGAAAAACTAAATTGGTGGATTCAATGCCTTGGTTTCCCTTCTCATATTCTTAAAAACTTTTTATTTTGGTTTTTAATTTGATTTTTAGTTTAGATATTTTGATTGTTGTAACCCCCATTTAAATTAGTTTAAGTCAACTCTGAAATTTAATTGCAACCACAGCCCTTGTGGGATCGACCTGTACTTGCCCTTGTCTACCAGTTAGATACTGTGCACTTGCAGTTATTAAGACTAGGTTAAATTAACCTATTTATTTAGGTTAGTTAAATCTGCATCACATTGCAGATCACGAAAAGGAGTTTTTTTTCCTTTACGCAGTGGGCCATGCAAATTATCTGGGATACCCTGCGTTGTCTTCTACGAACAGGAATATTTTTTCCTGTTCGCAGTGGGCAATGCGGATTATCTGGGATACCCCGCATCGGCTGCTACGAACAGGAATTTTTTTTTATTCAAAATCTACTACTGTGTATATTAATGGTTTGACTGGTCAAAATTAAGAAATTGATTAGAAACCTAATATAAGTTTATAAAACAACCTCATCTTCATTCTAACCAAATTTATTGAACAATCTCATCTTCATTCTGACAAAATTTACTAATAGGTAAATTAGTAAGCAACCATAAATGACTAGCAATTGAACATTTATAGAACAACCTCATCTTCATTCTAACAAAATTTTAGATTCCAAACTTATAACAAAAGGAAAAAAATTTCCAAACAAAATGACTATTCGCAGCCTATAATGCGGGTAATCCAGGATACTAAGCAATGCACAATGCGAACAGGAAAAAAATTTCCTGTTCGCACTACCCAATGCGGGGTATCCTTAAATTTCCGCATTGGCAGATGCAAACAATACTTTTGTTTGGAAATTTTTTTCAATATATTATTTACATATAAATGCTATCGAGCAATGGAATTTTAGGGAAAGATGAAAAACATGACATTAGGTGTGGAAGATGAAAAACATTATGTTGCTTCACCATAGAAAATGAAGATTTTATAAAGGCTTTGAAGCTATTCTCCATAGTTTGGTGAGAATACAAAGACGATGATGTTGATGTATACACGCACACACAAAAGTTTCCAATGCGGGGTATCCTAGTTTCCAACCTTCTAACAAAAGTTTAAAATTTTTCCAAAAAAAATTACTGTTCGCGGCAGCCAATGCGAGGTATCCTAGATACTCTGCATTTCCCAGTGCGAACAAGAATTTTTTTTCTGTTTGTTGTGGGCAATGCGGAGTATCGATGATACCCCGCATTGGATGCAGCGAACATGAAAAAAACCTGCATTTTTTTTCTTCTGAAACTGCCAAAATTTTCAGTGTGTTTGAATTTTTTTTTCTAAACTTAGTTTTCAAATGATTTTGCGCATTGTCGCATCAAACCTAAACTCGAACCTTTCAAGTATTCCGAACTAATCCTCCTAAAGCTTGCCATGCCAAAACCTTTTAGTTTAGATATGTTTGTGGACATGAACACTCTTGAACACATTGGGTGACTATATTCGGATTGAACAAAACAAAATAGTTTGTTTAAATTTTTTTTTTGGGAGTTGCACTACAAGAAAATTAAAGCTCGCCCTACTCTTGAACTCAAATACATAAGTAACAAGCTTTGAATAGAAAATAAGTAACACACTTTGAATAAACATATAAAACCATGTTTACAAAATTCCTCCACCACCATGAAGACACTATGAACAAAACAAAAGAACATAGAATCTTTGAATAGAACATAATTAATCGAACAAAACAAAAATTGTATCGCCTCCGAACATAGAATCTTTGTTCATGCCTCGACGCTCACTTCTTCCACTACCAAGTTCACCACTGTCAACACTTGTGCGTACGTCATGCTTTTCTTCCACTTGTTCTAAGGTAACAGGCGTAGACATTTCATTTAGCAAATCTCGTAATCTATTTTGTCAATCGAGCAAAATTAATTTGTCGATGTTCGCCCCTTCTTCAATGGAAGTGTTGATCAAGTCACGAGCATGAGCAATGGCAATTTCCTGCAGGGAAACATTAGATGTTAGTGCAAACCATGTAAATAATTGAAAATACATAAAGGTAAAATGTTTGTATTTACCCTCTTATTTGAAATAAACAAATGTCTTCTTAGGGGATAACTTATCCTCTTGTTCGGTGGTTGTATGAAGGGATGGCTAATGTGGTGAAACCAGTTCAAGTAATCCACCGCACTGTCTCATGGAAGCTTCACGTTGGCACTTTGTTGGTTAGTTGGCACAGCACTATAATGACACATTCGAGCGAACGAAGCCAACACCTCATACTGAACGTAATAGTTTTTGTCGGATCGAATTTTATTCTTCCTTATGGTTTGGATTGGTTGGAGGATGACTTGTACATTTTTCATTTGTCTCATAACTCTATCGGGGTGATAGGGTTCTTCTATTTCGAGGCATAACAAACGTCTTGTGAACCATGTGATGCCATAAAGGGGAGTGTTTCTCTTGGACTCCACGTAAGGGTCCCAAAGCACCTGCGAATTATAATAATTGGGCTTATTAATAAATGACACATACAAAAATATTATTTAACTTAAAAATGCATATTTACCTATTCAAGAAACATTTCATCGAGAAGTTCCTTAAGAGTGATGATTTGTTCGTCCAAAACCCCTATAATTTGTGAGGGTTGGGGAGTTTAGCATCCCATGACAGTTTTGCATTACCCCAAAGTCTAAAGTGATCATATATCCATGCCTATAAATGAAAATAACATAAAAAAAATATTAGGAGATTCTTATATATTATGAGGGTAATTAAAAAAAAATCAAAATATACCTCCAAAAGAGGCAAATATCCGGCAATTTGTCTCGTTTCCTCTTTGCTAGCGCCGCCCAACTGACAAAACAAGTATGCCAAACCTGTTACGCCCCATGCATACTTGTTAACATTATCTACCTCCATCAGTATATTCAAATATTCAATATAAACCTTTGTTCCACTTTGATCGGCAAATAGAATCATACCCAGAAAAAACAAGTAACCCCTACACACTTGTTGTTTCTTTTCAAGAGAATCAACGTTTGTGGCCTGTCTACAACAGTGGTCCTGAATAAACTCATTTCCACATATTTCCCATGATTCTTGACATGGGCCTTTGCTTCTTTACTTTCAATCCCCAAACCATCCACCAATAATGAAACACATTCATCTATCGTCATTGAAGTCGTCGTTCTAACTGACTTACCAATAATCGACAAATGAGTTATACGGTAGACATCGTCCAAGGTGATGTTAATCTCTCCAAAAGGTAGGTGAAAAGTGTTGGTCTCAGGTTGCCAACGCTCCGCGAAAGCACAAATTGTCACATTATCAGGATGTATCCTATGATATTTAATCAAAGGATACAGACCACTATTGTAGACCATTATCTTTACATCGTTCGACTCTTTTTTCAATTCTCAATCCATTAAATTCCTATCTTGATGCTGACACCTCAATGTGCCTCGTTCCTAAATACAAGAAACATATACATTAAGTAATTCAATGTCCAAATATATATAAATACTGCGCTTATATAATTTAACCAACTAAAAAATTGACTTACCGGCTCACCATCCCAAATGGCACAACAAATATGGTCATGGTAATCGACTAATGTGGAACAATCCCTACGACCACTGGGATAAGAATCTCGTCTATCATCTTCTTTTTCCTTACCCTTCTCCCATGTTTCCTTTTCATCCCCTGTTTCTTCCTCATCCCCTACTTCCTCCTATAACTTCTCATCTTCATGTCCAACACCCGCACAACTCAAACCTCCTTGCCCTTGTGATTGGGCTTGAATTTGCGATACAAGTACTCGTCTGTATGCTTCTTGAGGATCTATTTGAAACCACATTTGCTTCTCTATCATCTTTCTCCAAACTTATTTGTCCCTATTTTGTTCATTTCTCAATTTTTTCGTTCTTCTACCACTTTTTTGCCCTTTTCTGCTCTCTGTTTTCGAGCAGACACTATCATGGGTCGTCTTCTACCTCTATCACCTCCATCATCCCCACCAACAGAAGACATGATAAACCTTCAAATAAAAGGAAACAAATACTTCAAGACAATTTTT
The DNA here is from genome assembly GCA_963556465.1 of Berberis vulgaris. NCBI lineage: Eukaryota > Viridiplantae > Streptophyta > Magnoliopsida > Ranunculales > Berberidaceae > Berberis > Berberis vulgaris. The sequence continues at coordinate 79,283,495 of OY747129.1, read as the reverse complement.
TTTGTACAATATTCTAATAATTTTTAAGCAATATTATAGCCAATTTGGATGTAAAACAACATTATATATCTCATTTCTCTACATTCTAATAAGAAAAATACCAATTTGGAGCCCTAGAAAAATATCAACATTAATGCAGAAAAATCATAAACAATTATACTTTAAACATGGAAACAAATACACAATGCACAAAAGCAAACAATGGATGCTTCACTTACAATCCAAACAAAAATCCTAAACCCAAAGATAAACTCACTTACCGAAAGGTTGGAGTGCAAAAGAGATTTGTTTTGCAAGAGATTTTCGAACCAAACAATGCGTGTTTGAGCTTTTAGGTTTTGGAGACTTTGAGGGTTTAAGGGTTTCGATTTTGAGGGAATTTTGAGAGATTTTCGAGGGAGATAGAAGAGATTTGCAAGAAATTTGAGTGTGGGAAGAGATTTGGAAGGGATTTGAATGTGGGAGAGGGAGGAATCTTTTGTCGATTTGAATGGAGAGGGAGAAAATGTTGGGTTTTGGTTTATATAGTTGGTGTGAGAAAGTATGGTGGTGTGAGAAGAAAGTAGGTGGTGTGAGAGAGTAGAATGATGTGAGAGAGAAGATATGGCGGTGCGGTGTGGTCGCTGCCTTTCAAAAATGTTTATTACCTTGGCTTCCTCTATATAAACCCTTCAAGGCTAAAGCGCACACACACAAAATTACCTCATCCATCCCATCAAAAGAAACAAGAGAGAATAATGATACTTGCACACAGTAGCGATAATATTACCTCCTCTTCTCTTTTCTTTTGCCAAGGCCATGTGTTGTGGCTCATATTATAAAGCTCAATCAATGATTTGGTCCATCTGCTTTCTTTTTTTTTTTTTTTTTTACTTTTATCCCTTAATCCCCTCTCACCCTATATGCCGCCGGCTGAGTTCGACTCTGTGAACTAGTGATACCATCCACCACTGAGCCATCACACCTTTAGCTTTTGGTCCATTTGCATGTTTGGTGGGTTAATGTACATTTGTATAGCTTATTCAATAACATTTTTAAAATGACCATTTTATGTTTATTGGTAGTTTTGTTTGAAATGGAAGCTATAGTTGATAATGTTGATACAAAACAAACAAGGCTCTTCAAAACTTGGATGGGATTTGATAGGCCTTTATTGTTAGCAATACAAGCTGTGAAATGTTAAAGGGCATTCAAAGCAAAATACTTTTGAAACGAGATTCCACATTATGTCTAGTATCTTCTAAGAGGGTCGATACTACTTTTGCTCTATTTAATACACATTCCTTATATCTTCTAACTATTGGCCTACTGTATTGCTTGGGTCGACCTGGAGAGTTAATCTTCACTACAAAATCGAATAATGGCTTAAAAGCCCTCGCTATAATGTATTTACTTTCACTTTATTCTTACATCATTTCCTTAAGACCTTTGTAACTTTCGTATTTGTTCTTTATTTCCCCGTGACTCATTGGCCCCATTATAACCTGAAAAAAGACATTTTGATTGTATTATAGATTGTGTTATAGATTGGATATATGCACTAGTTAATTATTCTTTTTCCATTCAATTTTTTCCTTTTCCAAAAGAATATGGTAAATACCTAGAAGTCTTCATATAGGCAGGGGACCAATGCTTTATTATATTTTTCATTATATTGTTTCATCTTTCCACATAAGAGAAACAAAAGCATAATCATAGCAAGTCATGCATCCAAGTGTAAGCTCAACATATTCTAACAAAAACAAAAGGAAATTATAAGAATACAAGCCAAACAGACTTTTCCAAGTCTTGATATATTCTTTATTTTCATTTTTTCTTTCGTTTAATTTGATAAAGAAGTCTTGCTACCTAGTACCTATAACATCTATCACAACCCGATCTACAGAGTACTATATTGTTCGCTTTGGGCTCAAGGCCCGCACAGCTTTAAAATGCGTAGTATTTTGTAGATCCAACCCCGTACATATATAGCACATCATCTTCCCTCACCTAGGCGATGTGGGACTATAATCTCCCCTTAGTAGCTCGCCCAACCCCTCTTGGGCTCCACGGGCCTATTGGGCTTCTCCCGCACCCTCCCCCTCAGGTTCGCCCACACAAGGGTATCACAGTCCACTCCCCCTAAGGGAGCTCAACGTCTTCGTTAGCACACTTCCGGCTAGGTCTAGCTCTGATACCAAACTGTCACACCCCGATTTTCAAGAAAAATGAAATCCTAATATCCGCATGGGATTATCCGTATTTCCCAAAATTCGGGACATGAATGACATTCACTAAAAGTAACAGTTGGCATCCATAAGAAATAATCAAATGTACAAATTTACCATATTAAAGGGAAATAAGACAACTGGTCTAAAAAACTCATCAAAATGAAGGAAAAATATATTAAATCTCGTAGAACCAACTCTGACAAGTTCAACTAATCATGAATGTATCTCTCCCACTGAATAAATAATAAAAACTCCAAGTTCTATTACAAAAGATTAAATTGTCACCTAACAAACAAAAGAACCTAGACTCTCGAACAACGTGTAACTCCCTAGCAATGTTCGTCACGTATGAAACGAACTGCTCTAAGCTCGCCTGAAACTACTAAATCCAGAAACAAGCTAGTCGGCTACATTCCTAATATACCCAAGAAGCCAAAGCCCACTTGGGCCAGCAATTAAGCTGGTGTGAAATTCTTCGTTCCCGAAAATCAATAAGAGAAATAACATGGCATGACAGGAAAATACAATACGACAAAATAACCAAAACAAAACAGGTAGTTCCTTCACGAGGCAAATGTATAAGGCTAATTGCAGTTCAAATAATTTAGTTCCTCAACGAGGCAATCATGTCATCCTAATAAGTAAATACGTATTTACTTGTACTTACTCTATAGATGTTGACTATGACAAGTCTGACCTGCAAAAATATTAGCGGACTTGTCATCCTGTATGAAAAGGGTTATAAACAATATAGATGTAATTTATTAAATAAAACAGTTATCTTCGTACATTATTTGACTTGAGCATATTATTCATTTTTAACGGATTGATCACTTAGACGATACCACATTCGCACCACCTCCGTGCCGAACATACATGCCTGTATGTCTCTCATATAAAGGAGGACTTTTCCGTCATCCATGCCCAAGTGGGGACACATCACATACAGGCATGTATCACCGGATATTCCTAACCATATAAGTAACAAAAGCCACTCTTGGACTATCAATGCGCAAAAAGTCACGTCACATTTTTTACTGATAAATATCAAGCATGTTTTAGGCATTCCAAAACCACCACCTTTCCTCAAGACTAACCCGAAAGTTATTTTAGTTTCTCTATAAGAAAATGGGTGCCCCACATCCACAAGACAACTCGCAGGTTATTTAGTTTCTCTATAACATAGGAAAAATAATAAACTAAAAGAGGTGTGGTAGTTCTAAGTGATACAATTTCATGTGATTTAAATTTTCAAGAATCAAAGCTTATCAATATCATTTATTTTTTATATTTCAGAATTCCTTCCCAATGACATTTTGTCATTCATAAATAAATTTTCACAATGTCAATCCATTATTTTAGGAAAAATAAGCATTTGCAAGAACAAATTCTTTACACAAAGCGACGCTCAAACTCATAGTGAGTGATCAAGCATGCAAATGTCAGATAACAATATCAATTGCTTATATTAAAAAAAATAATACAACATATCAGGCTTGTATATGCATTAACTGCCCTATATCAACACAAAATCACAAGCGGGCAGTCACCAGTAACTGCAGATCAACTACATCGCCATCAAATATAGTGTTAGTGCTCTTCATAATTCAAATTTGCAGGATTACTGACACAAACACACAAAAGCTTGAATACATAAACAACTCCATCTATACAGGACAAATTGCATCCCAATAACACTATGAATCACCCAATTTTCCATCTCAAAATCATGATATCTCAAACCCATATTACAAAAGAGTCGTCTAGAAAGAAAGAGAAATAAAATAGAAAGGCAGATCTAAGGAACCGAGAAACTCACCTTTTACTCTTTTGCTTCTTCAGTTCTTTCTCTTCCCTTTTTTTTTTTTTTTTTTTTTTTTTTACTTTGTGTGCGGCTGGAAAGATTCAAATCTCTATTTAACCAACCTAAAGGCAAAACCCTACAAGATTAGGGTTTGCTCAACATTATATTGACACCCCTTGTTTATTTATTTAGTTATTATATGACTCAACTTCAAATTTTAATAAAGCCCTAAAAATTTATAATGTGCCATAATTAGGGTCGTTACAACATCTTTCCTCTGTTGTGAAAATTTGATTCTTAAGAAAATTGATTACCTACCTTTCTAATCTGTTGTCCTATTGATTATTTTACAACCTTTCTTACTGTCGAGGAAAGAGGGGCGAGGAAACCAGTGAGGGAGAGGGATTTTACCACTCATTCCCCTCGAGATTCATGCTACTGCATATCTCGAGGGGATGAGCGGTCACACCCTCCCCCTCACTGGTTTCCTCGCCATTTAGAATTTTTGATTATTTTATGAGCACCACCTCAACAACAAATAGAGGAAGGAAGGCTGACTGGTGATTTAGATAGATGATTACTAGAACGTTACATAAGAAAGCATGTTCCTTGCTTTTGAAGTTTGTGGTCAACATTCTTCCAAAAAAAGCATTCTTTTTTGTGTTGTGAGTTGTGAGAAGGTATAGATGCCATAATGGACTCTACCCAATCCTCAACATTATTGTTAACGTATATTTGTTTGTTAGCAATACAAGCTGTGACATGTTAAAGGGATTCAAAGCAAAATACTTTTTGGTGAGATTCCACATTATGTCTGTAACAGATACAACTTTTGCTATATTTAAGACACATTCCTTATATCTTCTCACTGTTGGCCTACTGTATTGCTTATGTCGACTTTGGAGACTTAATCTTCACTACAAAACCGAATAATGGCTTAAAATTCCTCGCTATAATGTCTATACTTTCACTTTATTCTTTCACCATTTCCTTAAGACTTTTGTAACTTTCGTATTTGTTCTTTCTCTCCCCGGATCCATTGGCCCCATTACAACCTGAAAAACGACATTTTGATAGTATTATAGATTGATTATATGCACTAGTTAATTATTCTATTTTCATTCAATTTTTTTCTTTTACAAAAGTAGATGGTAAATACCTAGAAGTCTTCATATAAGCAAGGGACCAATGCTTTATTATATTGTTTCATCTTTCCATGTAAAAGAAACAAAAGCATAATCATAGCAAGTCATGCATTCAAGTGTAAGCTCAACATATTCTAACAAAAATAAAAAGAAATTATAACAATACAAGCAAAACTGACTTTTCCAAGTCTTCGAGTAAGTATAGCCAGTCATGTTTTTTAATTTTTTTGACATTTTTTTGTGTTTTTAAACCTTTTATTTCTTATATTTAAAACACAAACACTATCTATAACATGGGTAGAAATTTTAAAAAAAAAACTCAAAAAAGATTTTAAAAAAAAAAAACAAAAAAAACTAGTAAACAATGCTGACCAAAATCAGTGTCTTCTTTTTCAATTTTTTCTTTTGTTTAATTTGATAAAGAAGTCTTGTTACCTAGTACCTATAACATGCCTTAAAATTTCCTCTGTTGTGGATTGGAATACAAATAGAGGAGTTGATATATATCCACATCACTGTAATCAGTGGATTAGAGTCTTTATTTGGCTGTGACAATCACAATTAGAAATAATACACAGATTGCTAGCAATTTTATTGTAAAATCATATCAAATCAATTGAAAACTCTTATGAGGTTGAGCTTACCATTATATTTAATCTCAATAAGGTTCTAATTGACTTTACTAATATCTATGTACTAGTCTTTAGCTTTCTTCTGTAATGTGAACTTTGGAATCCTAATAGAGGAGTTAATGTCCACCTCATTACTCTAATCAATGGATTGCAAGAAGAAGAATCATGATCGGGCTTGTCTAACGGGCGAGGAAACGAGCGAAGAAACAGGCGAGGCAGGGGGTGGAACCCTCCATCCCCCTCGAGATGTATGCATTCGCGCATTTTGAGGGGGATGAAGGGTTCCACCCCCTCCTTCACCCGTTTCCTCGCCAATTAGAATTAGACAATCCACTAAACAGCAATGGATTAGACAATCAACACAAATATTATCAGCTGATCATGTCACAGTAACTACACCAAATCGGCATATTTGTAACCACTTAAAAAATAGTAACATTTTTGAGCTGTTACAATCCACTAAACAATTTCAAATCAAAATTAAATTTAGTCAACAAAATGAAAAATAGCTAAAAAAAAATTATACAATAAATTAGATCACCATGAATAGCATCACTTGTAAGTCCATACTATTTGTGGTGAAACAATTATTGAATCACTTTGTTTGTGAAAATGTGTAAAATTGCTTTGTGAATTGTTATAGTTCAAAAGCGTTACTGTTTTTTGGATTATTACAAAAATGTCAATTTGGTGTAGTGAATTTCGATGAACAAAACCATTCATATACATTTCCATGCAATTTACGTGCAACTTCAAGACCGTAGTACAACTGCAGAGAAATTGCAAGAGCATCAACAATTAATGGAGGAAAAATCTGGATACTTAGCACAGATTACAACAGTTGCGAACCATCTTTCTACCTCTAATACTTCTACACTTGAAAATGATAGGTTTTTATGGGAGTGGTTGAATATATCATCAGCCTCAAGTTTTGTCTCCTAAGCTAAGCTAGCACCTGGACAGGGCAAACTTAAAAAATTTGAAGAAAATAACAGCTTAACAAGAAAAAATTGAAAGACTGAGTGAATTAATTAAACTAAAGCACATTCATTAAGCTTCTTATAAAAACATCGATGAGTTAATATCACACTCTGAATATAACTACTAGATAAGACCATATATATATAAAGTGGTCTAGTTACATACAAGCTTACAATTACACTGATTACTGCTTATTGCGTAAGCTACGGAAATATTCCTTAGGAGCCTCTTCAAAATCTATCCTTGGTATACGTCGAGTACGATTCGTTCCTGGAGCTACCATCATCTTCTTCTCTTCATTAGTCGACAAAAGACTATATAATCCATATGCAAGAGCAGCAAGAGCAACAACACCCATAGAACCCATTGTTTTGTGATAGAGAAGTAGAGGGTTTGCTAGTCATATATAGCACTGGACAATGCGTGTAGGTTTGGAAAAACCGAAAAAGTGTGTAGTTTTCTCCAACTCGGGGGCGAATGAGTGCATAGCTTTCCCGTTCAATGGATCTGGGTCCTATCAAATTCCAATCTGATCATATAGTGATTCTGGACCTTGAATAATCCGATCCAATAAAAAAATGTGCCCAAATCCAAAACACAAAAGTATGTCAACAAGGTTTCGGGCTTTTGTGGACCAAGTGGGGTTACCCTGTGGGCTGCCAATCAGATATCCATATAGTATTATACTATTATAAAATAAATAAAAAATCCCATACAATGATCTAGCTTCATCTATTACTAACCTCAACTAACTATTTCCCTCAGTCACTCACAAACCTCTTTGTACATTCTCCCCTTCTAAAAAAACTCCCAATTTTTTGCAAGAGAAATTTTTTTTTTATTATAATGTTGTGGTTTTTAATTTTGGGAGAAACTCTGTTAACATGCACATATCTAATTTAATTATACATAGAAACATATTAATGATTTAAACAGATGCCTTGTGAAGTAAAAAACATATATGGAGAAACGAACCCCTATTATAATAAATGGCTTTCTCTCATCCCAACTCCAACACCATTTCAAGATTTTTTATCACCTTGGCTTCCTCTATATAAACCCCCCTCAAGGCTTCAACACACACACACTAAACTACCTCAGTCATCCCATCAAAAGAGACGAGACAACAATGATGTTTGCACCCAGTAGCTCTAGTACATTACTACTCTTCTCTCATCTTCTTCTATTACTCTTGCCTTTTAACCAAGCTTCTTCTTCAACCTCAGTACTAACACCAGACGAGCATTTAAACAACTTCAAGAAAATCTCAGCGAGCCAATCGAAACAGTCATTGGTAGCTCAAGGATCTAATGGAACAAACAAAACAAGTAAGTATATTCCACCTTATTTTTCAAATTTTTATTTATGAATTTTGATGATGAGTTAATAAATGTTTTTTTTTTTTTTTTTTGAAAAAAATTGGTGTTGACCACAAAAAAACTAACAATATGAATAGTTCATTAGCCAAGACCATGTGGGGTTGGGTGACAATTTAGTGCAAGGAAAGCTAAAGTTTTCATGAGTCAAAAGAGGAGCACCTTCCTTGGACAACACTTTAGTGTTGGTGGACTCACTTGAGAAAACCTATTCAGGTACTAGTTTCACTTGACCTGTTTTGCATACTCAGATCACATCAGATGTATTGGTTCTGATTCATACTGAAATTTTCAGGTACTGGAATCGACCTTACTAGCAACGACAATGTAGTCACCAACGTAGCCATCTTCTCGGCAGCAACCGGAGTTATCCTTCGTGGCCAAGCAAACATGATCACTGGGGTGCATTGTTACAACAAGGCGGCATACTGGGGTGGTGTAGGAATATTACTAAAACTACCAGGTCATTGACAGACTAGAATTGACAATTGTTATCTGGACTACAATTCCATAGTTATGGAAGATCCGGTTCTAGTTCATGTCACAAATACATTCTTCCTTGGTGATGGTAACATTGTCATCAGGTCAGTTAACGGACAAATTTCAGGACTAAACATCATCGGTAACATGTTCACTGGTAGTGATAAGGTTCCAATTGTGAAGTTGGAAGGGCAGTTTACAAACATCGATCAGGTAGTCATTGATAGGAACAATGCAATTGGAATGCCATTGAAGACGACAATTGGGAGATTATCACTTGCTGGAAATGGGACTAAATGGCAAGCAGATTTCTCACAGCTGTTGTTGTTTCCTAACAAGATAAATCACATACAGTATTCATTACATGTTCGCGGACAAGCAGGGTTGTTCCCTGCCCATGCAGTGACTAATGTTACAAACAATGTGGTAACTGTTGAGAGTGATAAAGCCATTGATGGGGTGATGTCCATGGTAGTCGATCAATATAATATGGTAGGGGAAAGTAGTCCATACACATGAACATGATTGTTGATTATAAAGTAATTTTTTTACATGAAAAAGAGAATACTTCATTTTTTGTTCTCTACATTTCATTGTTTAATCTCTCCTGATTATTTCTTTCATAGTTCTTCCTGTTGTGTTCCTTGTTGACTAGACCATTGGTACCACTCAAGCATGCTTTCAAAAAGACCAGCATAACAAAAGAAAAAAAAATTAACACCCTACAAAATGTGCATCTCCAGATATACTCATTTCATTCCAAAAAATGAAAGTGATCGAAATTGAGGGCGTGTGAGACCGAGCGGGAAGGTTCGCACGATCAAAAAAAAAATTTGCACTCTTTGTTGAATTGTATACCAATTTTCAAATAGTTAATAATTAAGGCATTAATTGAATCATTTTGCTTATCCCACCAATGTAATGTAAGATTTTACTTCTTCCATATTGAGTCATGATAGTTTTGTCAGTTACAAAACTTTCATCTATAAAATAGAGTTTGTACTCGGACTCGTTACACTGAATGCACTTGATTAAATTAGTAAAGTACAGTGAATTTAGCTAAAATAATTTTTGCTTTATTAAATGATAATAATTACATATTAAATTGATTATCAGATGAATGGAATACATGGAATTTCAATTGATTAAATGTGCAGTCAATGAATTGAATCTTTAAGTCTTCTTTGATGTCCTAAACAATATGAAATGTTGACCTTTTTACTGTATCTGTCATTATCACTAATTACAATTACCACCAAATATCATTGTATTCCAATATTTATAACCATGCCATGAGTGTTGTAGAGGTGATCATTCTCACAAAAATTGAACAGTTTTGAATTATCCAAATATATTGAAGGGTAAAATTTTTTGCAGTCCTTTAGGTCCCAGTCATACGAAATGAATTTGTATTATTTTTGCAAAGTTCCTAATCACTCAAGATTTTTTTTGTTTATATCATTTGATTAAATAATCAAAGTAGGTATTTGAAGAAATTTCATTGTAACTTAAAATTTCTTTTGTACAGATTCAAGGTGGAACATTACGAGCATCTTAATCTTTCCCTGAAGATCGGTATCTGATTGAATTATGGTCACCAAGATCTCAAAGGATGACAAAAACAAACGCTACTGATGACTTCATCAAAGCGAATGTTGGGACCTACTACGAAGACATTACTTTCCGTGGCATTCTCTTTGATTCAAGTTTCCGAGGTGGTGGACTCTACGTGGTGGATTCAGCTCGAATCTGCATTGACAATTGCTTCTTCATCCATTCTATAACTGAAGGAATTATAGTCGAAAGAGATCAAGAGACTTTCATCTCAAGCACTTGTTGTGCTTGGGGTGAAGAAGCGAAGACTCCCAGCACCATTACTATACGATATGTCTCAAACAACGATATTGTCGTCAATTTAGACACCTGCCACCGCTCGGGTATGAGATTTTTACTAACGGGCCTCAACTATTCAACTGCTCCCAAAAGGCCCCGTCGCTTATTAAGATATATCTAATCACTTATATTCCTCACAAGATATTGGTCACTACTCGATGTGAGACTATGTTGAGCCAACATCTCCAACAACACTTTCGTCGAACAACACTTAACGATTGGTAGTGATCCGGACGAGAGAATGTATTCAGGTACAAGTGTTTGTTGACCTATTCCAGTCTAGGAATGATCATTTTCCATCAGCTATTTAGATACCCATTGGCATCTTAACTTCGGGTACAGAGATTGATCTCACAAGCAATGACAATGCAGTCACTGACGTAGCCATATTCTCTGTGGCGACTGGAGTTATCCTACGTGGTCAGGCAAATGTGATCACTGGGGTGCATTGTTACAACAAAGCTACCTTCTGGGGTGGTGTTGGAATGGTGCTATGTAAAATAATGGTATGGAGAAAATAATATGTCAGGATGAATTTTTCATTATACAAGCAAGGATATTTATACAAGAAGTATCCTAGTAGTTTTAGGTAACTTCTGATAAGAATACAATTTAGTTTTCACAACTACAATAATCCTAAGATTTCCACAACTACAATATCCTAATTATATCCTTATAGTATCCTAATCATATCCCTATATCATAGGAGAATCATTGATTTTCAACACTCCCCCTCAAGTTGGAAAATGGATGTCAAGAACTCCAAACTTGTGCAACATGCCATTGAAAGCGTCTTTTCCTAACGGCTTTGTGAGCGCGTCCGCTACTTGCTGAGATGAAGTTACATACTTGCTTTCAACTGAACCATTTTGAATTTTTTTTTTCTCTAATGAAGTGGCAATCTATTTCAATATGCCTTGTTCTCTCATGGAAGACCGGGTTAGCCGCAATGTGCAAAGCAGTTTGATTATCACAGTGATGCATCACTATCTCCGGATGTGACACCTGTAGATCTCGCAATAAGTTGTGCAGCCAGGTTATTTCACAACAAGCACTCATCATGGCTTGATACTCGGCTTCTGCTGAAGAGGGGGAGACAATTTTCTGTCTCTTTATCCTCCAAGATACCAATGAATTTCCCAGAAAGACACAATAACCTGTTGTTAACCTTCTATTAGTGGGACAACCAGCCCAATCCGAATCACAATAAGTTGTTAAATGCAAAGAATTATGAGCTGGAAAAAAAAAAGACCTCTTCCTGGAAAACTTTTAAGATACTTCAAAATACGGAGTGCTGCATCCCAATGTGGTTTCCTTGGTTCATGCATGAACCTGCTGAGGACATGAACTGCATAAGTAATATCGAGCCTGGTGATGGTCAAATAGATAAGGCGGCCTACCAACCTTCTATATTTTTGTGGATCTGCAAGCAATTCACCTGTGTCTGACAATTTGAGATTTTGTTCCATAGGAAAGCAAACTGATCGTGTTCCTAATAAACTTTCATCTTTAATAATATCAAGAGCATACTTTCTCTGAGAAATTGCAATACATTTCATGGAACGAGATACCTCAATACCCAGAAAGAATTTTAAATCCCCAAGATCTTTGATACGGAAACGATTATGAAGAAAATGTTTGAGGCTATTGATGGCACCCAAATCATTTCTTGTAATCAATATGTCATCAACATAAATCAAAAGAGCAGTGAATGATTTCCCTCTATTACGTGTGAAAAGGGAGTAATCAGTTTTAGATTGAATGAAACCAGCAGTTTGTATGGCATCAGAGAACTTAGCAAACCATTGACGGGAAGCTTGTTTTAGGCCATATAGGGACTTGTTGAGGCGACATACCAGATTCTCCCCCTGACACCGTAGACCGGGAGGTGGGAACATATAAATTTCTTCATGAAGATCACCATGAAGAAAGACATTATGAACGTTGAGCTTATGAAGAGACGAAGATTGTCACGCCCCGATTTTCGAAGAAAACGAAAATCCTAAAATTCACGTAGGATTATCCGTTTCCCCCAAAACTCGGGATGTGAAAATTCAATAACAACATAAACAAATAGCAGCAACAACTAAACATGATTAAATTACTGAAACAAATAAAACTCTAACCCGGAAAGGACTGGCGTGGCTAGCTCACTAGCGGAACTCCAGTAATGCAGCTCAAAATCTCTAAACCTGAAAGGCTAATCGGCTACATTCCAAAAGGAATGTACCCAATAAGAAAAAGCTCACTTGGGTCAGCAATAAAGCTGGTGTGAGAAATCTTCATTCAAAAAAAATCAATAAATCCACACGTGATAACATCAAACTAAACAAAAACAATAACCAACCACACCAACAAGTAGTTCCTCAATGAGGCAAAGGTGTCATCATCCTAATAAATAAATATGCATTTACTAGTAATTACGCTATAGAAGTTTACTATGGCAAGTCTGACCTGCAGAAATTGTTAGTAGACTTACCATCTTGCACAAAACGGTTAAAAACAAACAAATAAAATTTATGAGTTATCAATCCTCATAAATGCAACAACAATACAAATCATAATCATATTAGACTACTATTGAATAACAAAACACATTTTCTACCTTTAGGAAGACATATAGTTCTCATTCAATCTAAAACACAGAAAGAACAATTGAATTGAATGAAATTGACAGAAAATAAAACTCAAAATTTTCAGATCTAATCAACAACCCACCCATCGTTCTAAAATTTCATACAAAGAAATAAAAGAGATACAAGAAAAGAAAAAAAAACTCACTGACTACAAATGCTTCAACTATAAACTTAAGTAATCAAACACTCAATCAAATTGATCAAACAACTACAACATATTTCGGGTAAACAAAGAAATGCATCAAAAAAATCAAAGCAAGAAGAGATTGAAAATGAACTCACTTCTCTAATCGCCACATCGATTGTTCTCTACCGCAACACCACACACCGCCAAAGGATTGATCGGAGCTGGCTGCTCGGGCAGCTGGCGACAACTCCGATCGAGCTCTTTCTCGATTCCACTTTTATCTTTTATTCAAAATCCACCCATTCGTCTCCCTAAATCACCCCTGCAACACACCCTGTCTTACTCCCATCTCGATCTCCAACCAACCTTCACCAACATACAGCAAATAGAGGGACAAGAGAGGAAGGAAAATGAGCCAGTTTGGGGCGGTGGGATCGGCTGCAACGTGCGGTCACAGACCGTGCTCGCCGCCAATGAGGAGAAGAAATTGTGAAGAAGGAAAAAAAAAAAAAAAAGGAGAAGGAAGAAGGAGAAAAAGAAGAAGGACGAAATATGTTTTTCTCTTTATAAGGTGGGTGGCTATTCACCCCCACTGAACTTCTGAAAGCACCCACCTTCTAAACTCACCAAATAAAACCCTAAATTTTGAAATTTAAATTCGATTAAATGTAACTCTATTTTATTTAATTAAAAATAAAATAATTTATCTTTATGAAATTTAGAAGTGTTACATTATACACACGTTAAATGGAATCTCGTCTTGATATTCGGAAGGTAAGAAAGTTAAGCGAATTTCGAAAAATACAATTTGTCAAACGAAAGAAGATTTTAAAATAAAATTTTCAATTGAATTTTAGTTGCATAAATTTTTATTGCCATTGGAAAAGTAGGGGTGTTACAATATATACAACTCAAAATAATCTCGTCCCGAGATTCGCGAAAAGGGTTAATTAAAGATTCAGGATACAAACTGGTACAAGGAAACTACACGGAATAATGTCGCCCACTACTAACATTAAAATAAGTTAGTCACAGAAATCTCATCTCGATATTTATGAAGAAAAAGAAATAATAATAAAAGTTCAAGGTTCACCCTTGTCACTTTATCTCTAGACAGTTACACTATTACTCTCTCATATCCACATTCCGAGGATCACCTAGACTCTACCTCAGCCTAGGCTAACCAAATGCTCTGATACCAAACTGTCACACCCCGATTTTCGAAGATAACGAAAATCTTAAAATCCACGTAGGATTATCCGTTTCCCCCAAAACTCGGGATGTGAAAATTCAATAACAACATAAACAAATAGCAGCAACAACTAAACATGATTAAATTACTGAAACAAATAAAACTCTAACCCGAAAAGGACTGGCGTGGCTAGCTCACTAGCGGAACTCCAGTAACGCAGCTCAAAATCTCTAAACCTGAAAGGCTAATCGGCTACATTCCAAAAGGAATGTACCCAAGAAGCAAAAACTCACTTGGGTCAGCAATAAAGCTTGTGTGAGAAATCTTCATCCAAAAAAAATCAATAAATCCACACGTGATAACATCAAACTAAACAAAAACAATAACCAACCACCAACAGGTAGTTCCTCAATGAGGCAAAGGTGTCATCATAATAAATAAATATGCATTTACTAGTACTTACGCTACAGAAGTTTACTATGGCAAGTCTGACCTGCAGAAATTGTTAGTAGACTTACCATCCTGCACAAAACGGTCAGAAACAAACAAATAAAATTTATGAGTTATCAATCCTCATAAATGCAACAACAATACAAATCATAATCATATTAGACTACTATTGAAATATTAACAAAACACATTTTCTACCTTTAGGAAGACATAGTTCTCATTCAATGGTTGAATGAACATTTAGTTTCTTCCTTTAAGGTAATTAGCCACATACACAAAAAGAAATCTCGCTTCTTTTCCACAATCGCACTATACTCCTTGTGTCGAACACACCTCACCCAAGTGTGCCTCCCTTGCCTTCGAAACCACTTGGAGCGTACATGTTCCAAGTGGGGTGCCACCTCGAGGAACATGTCATCTCACCCGAAGTTCGATAACTGGCAAGTATTCTTACTAAATCTACACGTACAACCGAACTCACATGGAACGGTGCACCGATATGCAAGCAAGTCTGCATACCCATAATAATATCACACGTATACAAGCAAGTCTGTATACAAAATTTTCTTTTCACATTTTTTTTCTTCGAAGTTGTGGAAAAGAGCATAAAAAAAATATCAACTAAAACTCAAAACTCTTTTATGGTGACACTTTGTCAACCATAAATAAATCAACCACAGTATCCACCATTCTTTTGGGGAACAAGTAATATTTGACACATTGCCAATTCACATATCTCATCTCTTTGCGTCATATGAAAAACAATATGTAGACCAATTCGCATAAAAATACAAATACTCAAGCTAAAACAAGTGCTCAGTTAAATTCCAGCCAATATCTATTACTAGAAAATTTTCTTCTAAACCTAAACTAAATAAGGGTTTAATCATACATAAAACTGATATAGACAAAACATTATCCCATAAGCTAACACTTCTAACAAGTTGCAGAGAATGACAGGGGCAACAGATGTTGTCTAGAATGAAATGTTGAGCTTACGAGCGCTACCAAAAGGGTAAAACACTGCTTACAATGTCAAGTTGAAGTCCAGATAGCCATATCAAAGTTTTTGTAGAGATTTCCTATTACATAATCAAATGAGAAAATAACAGTTTTATATCGTACCCCTGTTGGTTACAAACGATGAAATTATGATAGGACCTTGGCAGCTAGGTATACTCCAGGATGCAACATGGAAAAGCTCATTAGGCAAACACTTCATATGAATTTGTTGGATGAACTATCAAAAGAGAATACATACTAAGGTAGTTCACAACCACCATTATTATATCAGACATCACAGCACCATTTCATATCTTTGTAATCAGACTTCTACCTAGAATTCCTAATCATCACATAGTGGGTAGAACAGTGAGAATATGACATATGCATGGGTTAGCTAGTATCAAACATTTTCATGTTACAAGTTGTGTCATAATTAGGCTCATTAAGCTTATGCAGATACACAACTAACGCACCGAGGACCATGTACTTAACACCTAGAGTTCTCCTGAACTCTCGCCACACTTGTGTTGTAACTCCCAACTCTCAAGCCCAAAATCAGTATCTCTATAGGAGAAGGCTCCTAAATGAATGGGAACTACAGCAGATATGATAACAGAGCAGATAACCTATCATTATCTATAGCATAAGTAATGTTTGGGCCCATCAAGAGAAGGTGTTGAAAACAATCAAAACACTAATTGTCCAAAGGTTGAAGCCAAGTTCAGAATACACAGATTGGTGTCCTAGTGCTTTTGGGGAAGTCAAGTTACAAATGCATTGCAAACTTAATCCTAATTGCAGTAATCTCTCCCTGATTGGTGTCCTGATTTCAACACATCCAATAACAAGTTGAAAAGACTGAAAGAAACATATTGTATGTGCTTCATATCGATCAATATTGCACATAATGGTAATCAAAAACACAGAAAGAACAATTGAATTGAATGAAATTGACAGAAAATAAAACTCAAAATTTTCAGATCTAATCAATAACCCACCCATCGTTCTAAAATTTCACACAAAGAAATAAAAGAGATGGAAGAAAAGAAAAGAAAAACTCACTGACTACAAATGCTTCAACTATAAACTTAAACAATCAAACACCCAATCAAATTGATCAAACAACTATAGCATATTCTGGGTAAACAAATAAATGCATCAAAAAAATCAAAGCAAGAAGAGATTGAAAATGAACTCACTCCTCTAATCGCCACATTGATTGTTCTCTGCCACAACACCACACACCGCCAAAGGATTGATCGGAGCTGGCTGCATGGGCAGTTGGCGACAACTCCGATCGAGCTCTCTCTCGATTCCACTCTTATCTTTTATTCAAAAATCCACACATTCGTCTCCCTAAATCACCCCTGCAACACGCTCTGTCTTACTCTCATCTCGATCTCCAACCAACCCTCACCAACATACAGCAAAGAGAGGGACGAGAGAGGAAGGAAAATGAGCCAGTTTGGGGCGATGGGATCGGCCGTGCGGTCACATACCGTGCTCGCCGCCAATGAGGAGAAGAAATCATGAAGAAGGAAAAAAAAAAGATAAGAAAGAAGGAGAAAAAGAAGAAGGAAGAAATAGGGTTTTCTCTTTATAAGGTGGGTGGCTATTCGCCCCCACTGAACTTCTGAAAGCACCCACCTTCTAAACTCACCAAATAAAACCCTAAATTTTGAACTTTAAATTCGATTAAATGTAACTCTATTTTATTTAATTAAAAAAAATAAATTATCTTTATGAAATTTAGGGGCGTTACATTATACACACGTTAAATGGAATCTCATCTCGAGATTCGGAAGGTAAGAAAATTAAGCGAATTTTGAAAAATACAATTTGTCAAACGAAAAAAGATTTTAAAATAAAATTTTCAATTGAATTTTAGTTGCATAAATTTTTATTGCCATTGGAAAAGTAGGGGTGTTACAAAGATTGAATTGCAGCAATGACAATGAGACAACGAACTGTGATAAGTTTGGCAGTGGGAGAGAAGGTGTCATGGTAATCAATGCCCTCAGTCTGAGTGTACCCTTTTAACAACCAAATGAGCCTTATACCGCTCAATTGAACCATCATAGCGATGTTTAATCCTGTAAACCCACCGACAACCAATTGGTTCCTTACCGGGAGGAAGAGAAGTAAGAGTCCAAGTGTGATTTAGTTCCAACGCTTGAAGTTCGGAGAGCATAGCCTGTTGCCAATTTGGATCTGAGGCAGCATCCTCATAAGTTCGAGGCTCCACATGACGGTTGATGTTATAAATGAAAGCTAGATGGGATGGTGAGTATCGGTGGTAAGAAATAAAATTGGACAAGGGATAGCGAGTACCTGATGAGGGAACTGGAGACAAAGACTCTGATTGGATGGATTGAGGCAACGTGATGACATAATCCTGGAGGTGGCTAGGCAAATTTTTGGTATGGTCTGACCGGCGAGGAGGTGGTGTGGTTGATGGAGAGACATGAACGAGAAAAGTAGGAAGCACTAGTGGGGAACTTTCAGATGAAAAGGAAGGGTTACCTGGTGAGGGAAGGGTGTGGTCAGTAAGAGATGGGAGTTCTGTGTTAGCGGGTAAAGGAGTAGATAGAGTAGGGGAAGGGGACAACCCTGGTGAGTCATCGGGTAGGCTAGTATGTAAGGCATCATGGTGGGTTGGTGGTGGTAATGGGCACGAGGAAAGGAAATGATTGAATTGGGTATGCTCGGTCTTGAAAGGAAAAATGTTTTCATGAAAAACAACGTCACGATTAGTAAATTTTTCGAGTGGACAAATCATAAAGTTTGTAGGCCTTTTGCCTATGCGGATAGCCAAGGAAAACATATTGCTTAGCACGTGGATCAAATTTGTGAGAAGTGTAGATATGTTTGGTATATGCAAGACACCCAACAACCTTTAAATGTGTATAGGATGGTGTTGCATTATACAATTTCTCAAATGGGGTTTTGTGGGAAAGAAGTAGGGTAGGCAATCTGTTGATCAAATGAACTGCTGTGAGTATACATTCACCCCAAAGATGAAGAGGGAGGTTAGCTTGAAAGTGTAAGACCTGTGCAGTTTCAAGGATATGACGATGCTTACGTTCGGCAACACCATTTTGTTGTGGTGTGGCGACGCAAGTATGTTGATATAAAGTTCCATGATCTTTGAAAAAATCCCTTAATGAAAAAAATTCTCTCCCATTATCCACACGAATAGCTTGTATGGTGGTATTGAATTGGGTTTTAACCATGGAAAAAAAGGATTTGAGTAGTCCTTGTGTTTCATTTTTGTGGTGCATAAGAAATACCCAAGTAAATCGAGAGAAATCATCCACAATTGTTAGGACAAATCGAGCCTCAGAGATTGAAGGAGTTCTGTGAGGCCCCCAAATATCACAATGAATAAGGGAAAAAAAGTTTCATAGTGGAAATTGAACTTTTGCTAAACGGAAGGTGAGTCTGTTTTGCCAAATGACAGGCGTCGCAGACATTATTCAAACTAGAGGAACAATTTAACAAAGTTTTGCCTAAAACATGTAAACGCAAAGAAGAATGGTGACCTAAACGATGATGCCATAAGTCTGCGGAAGCGAAAACAAGGTGGCAGGATGGTTTGTTGGTAGAAGGTGTTTGGTTAGAGGCCAACGCCACTAAGTGATAAAGCCCGTCACGTTGTTTACCCAAACCAATCGTCATCCTCGTTGCCAGGTCCTGCAAGATACACCAAGAAGGAAAAAAGTCATTGAACATTGTAATCCCTTTGTGATGCGACTAACAGACATGAGATTGACTTTAAAGGTAGGAACACAAAAAACATTTTTCAAAGAAATATGAGAATTAAGAGATAAAGTTCCAGTGGAACTAATGGGTGTTTTATCTCCACTTGGCAACATTACTGGCTGCATAGAGGGATTTTTAGCTTGGGCTCTAAGCAGGTGAGAAGCTGAGGTGATATGGTATGTAGCGCCACTATCAATAATCCAATTGAGATCATGAAAAGTTTTGGTATTACCTGAGGATTGGTGGAAGTCTTTTTCGTTCATCATATTTTGAATCTGTTTAAATTGGATCTTGGATAAGTTAGGCATGACACTTGGATTTCTTCTAATGTTGGGTTCGAGTTCACATGGTTCACAGTCCTGGTGCTTGCTCCTCCTTTATTGCGACTTCCCTTAGGCTTATTAGAACCATGCAAATGGTGCCCGGGTGGAAATCCGTGCAACTTGTAACAAGTATCAACAGTATGGTGGTCTCGGTTGCAGTATGTGCAATGCAAAGGCGTCTTACTGGCATTAGTAGGTGTTTGGCCTTGACGAACTGTCATGATTGCGGACTCAATGGAAGGACGGGTACCTTGACGAACTGCCATGGCTGCAGATTCAATGGAAGGACAAGATGTGCCCAACTCTCTTTGTTTTTCTTCTTGTGTAATAAGGAAATAAGCCTTGCGCAAAGTAGGCAAGGATTGCATGAGCAAGATCTGTCCACGAACTGCATTATAAAACTCATTAAGCCCCATAAGAAATTGCATCAGAACATTGAGCTCATCACATTCATGAGTTTTTTCATAGCACCACAAGAACACAAGGGCAGATCATTATATGAGGCCAATTCATCACATAGTTTTTTTTAGTTTGGTGAAATAACTTGCTACGGACATTTATTCTTGAGAAAGATAGGAAAGATCCCGCTGCAACTGAAAGATTCTTGGAGCATTGCTTTAGAAAAATCCTTCTTTGAGATCCTCCCAAACCCCATGCGCTGTAGATGAATAAATCACACTGTCTATGATGTCAGGCTCAATGGAATTAAGGATCCATGAAAGCACCATGTCATTGCAACGTTTCCAAAGAAGAAACTTGTTCAAGTTTGTCTCTTCTGAGGGTACCTCCAGCGTTTCATCAATATACCCTAACTTATTTTTTGCGCTCAGGGAAATGCGCATAGAACGACACCATGTTGCGTGGTTGTCTCCATTAAGAAGCTTGGAGACAAGCACCGTTCCATGGTGACCAGAGTGATGGATAAAAAAAAGGCTAGAAGTTTCATGGTTCCTCCCAGCCAAAGAAATCTTTGTATTATCGCCCATGGTAAAGGGATGACAAAATAAAGATGGCTATAGCGATAGCTAGCGGCTGAAACAAGAGCTAGGATTAACCTTGCTCTGATACCATGTAAAATAATGGTATGGAAAAAATAATATGTCAAAATGAATTTTTCATTATACAAGAAGTATCCTAGTAGCTTTAGGTAACTTTTGATAAGAATACAATTCAATTTTCACAACTACGATATTCCTAAGATTTTCACAACTGCAATATCCTAATCATATCCCTATAGTATCCTAATCATATCCCTATATCATAGGAGAATCATTGATTCTCAACATGCTAAAACTACCAGGTCATTCACAGACTGGAATTGACAATTGTTATTTGGACTACAATTCTATAGTCATAGAAGATCCAGTTCAAGTCCATGTTACAACTTTGTTAGTTTAAATAATATTTTCAAATCATTCAACATCAAACCTTGATCCATTTTCATCTCTGGTTTTTAGTTGAATATTTGACCTGAGTTTATTTTTTATTTTATTTTTTTGAAAGGCGAACTGGGTTTTTAAGGATCCCATAACCTATCAACTAGGCGACCTATAGGTCAATACTCATTAGAAAATAACCATGCCGCAGGTGAGATTCGAAGCTAAGACGTGGGGGACAAACCCACACAACCCTAACCACTAGGTCATAACACCATTGGCAGATCTTTTGGTATAACAGACACCATAATGGTAGGCTGCTTTGAGCTTTCAACAAGCATATGTAAAGTAAAACAAATAATATTCCCCTCTAATCATTTTTGTTTGAGAGAATTTTCCTTCTAAGCAAACACATCTTCAGATTTTTATTTTTATTTTTCTTACAAAGTTTTCTCAGACCGAAATTTTCAGTTGGAAAAGAAATTTAGGTGTGGCTATTATTTATGGGTCTTTTAAGCACACCCCCAATTTCTATTGCTAATTTGATATTTGACATACCTCTAAATTAATGCAAACCAAACTATTTAACAAAAAAAAAAAAAATTGCAAACCAAACTTACAGTTTTGGTCATTCAGGCCTCAAGGGCATGTTTACATGACCAAAGTCCACTTTTTGCTTGCAGGCTTCCCTAATCACACGCATAAATAATGAAATTCTAACTCTGAAACTAACATCCAAGGATTGTGATTTTGTTTTTTCGAGATAATTTTGGTAAGTTGATTTTAAGAAATATTTCGTTGTGTATAGAAAAAAACGTAAAAATTTTGATTATAATTTTGAAGTTATATTTATAAGTTTAGCATTTTAAACTCTTACAAATTACATAAAAATTTAAGATCACTTATATAACCAAATTTTAATATTAAAATAAAATCATAACGGGTTAAAATGTACCGATATTGAAATTGACCTAATGAAAAAAATAAAAATTTCGGTAACTAAGAAAAGAAAAATATTCAATAAAATTTCGACATTTTTCGAGAAATCACATTCCTTGCTAACATCAATAAAAACATTAATAAACCCATATTAGGAGTTCCCTTTTCCATCAGATGATTTCCCCACATAGGATATCATTAAAAAAATGATTTGTCATAAAACATGGATAATTTAATATTTAATTAATGTAATGAAATAACATATTTATTTTGATTGATAAACCATTCAATGAGATACCTTACAACAAGATCCATGAAAGATTCAAAAATTAAAAACAAATTGTCTTCTAATAATCTAAACCACAGGGCACTTCATAGTGTTAAATAAAATAATTTCATTAACAAAAAATAACAACAATTATGATATAATATATTAATAAATTCATTAATTGATAAACCAAAATAGTACAAAGAACTTGACAAACAAGATACCTTACAACAAGATCCATGAAAGATTCAAAACTTAAAAACAAATTGTCTTCTAATAATCTAAACCACAGGGCACTTCATAGTGTTAAATAAAATAATTTCATTAACAAAAAATAACAACAATTATGATATAATATATTGATAAATCAAAACTTAAAAACCAATTGTCTTCTAATAATCTAAACCACAGGGCACTTCGTAGTGTTAAATAAAATAATTTCATTAACAAAAAATAACAACAATTATGATATAATATATTAATAAATTCATTAATTGATCAACCAAAATAGTACAAAGAACTTGACAAACCATGAGTTATTCAATTCTTCTCACATATCAATGATCTTTTTTTTTCTTTTTTTTTTTTTCTGTAACCAAGTAGGAAGTGGTTGACATGGTCATTTTCATCACAAGTAGAAATCACGGCAGACCCATTGTTTTTTTTTTTTTTTTTGATCAAACACGAAGATGTTTATTAAGGAAAGAAAAGGAAACAAAAAACAAAGATAAACATTCCTATATCAAGGAATGCCAAGACACCATGAAAGTGTCAAAACCCAAATCCCTAAACAAATTACAAGCCGAACCCATCCTCCATAACAATTCTCTAATCTCGATAAAGATAGAGTGTTCTGATCTGTTGAGTCATTCAAATACCCTTTTATTTCTTTATTTCCACACACACCACAGGAGTACGCGAGGAACCCTAGGCCATAACCACTCCCCCCGACAGGAAGGATTAGCTTGAGACCACCAACTTAGCCAATTGTAGTTTCTCTTTTATTTAGGCAGACCCCCCGACGGGCAGACCCATTGTAGTTTCTCTTTTATTTAGGCTTGCAAGGTGTACAAAAATTTAAATTTTAGGTTAAAAAAATAAAAATAAAATTATTTTAAGTGTTCAAGATGAGCCCTTCTAGCCGACCCGGTTTCCCCGCCTAGGGAAAATTACATTTTTGCCCCTCCTATTTAAATACACAAATCCAAAACACCTTTTGGAGGAGGGGCAAGAATGTAATTTTGCCCCCCAGGCGGGGAAACCAGGCCGGCTAGAAATTCTGGTTCAAGATTGTATAACACATCACGTGTTTCTTTTTTATAAGTAAAAGCCACAACAAAATGTATCCGGCTATACACTTATCAATATAAATAATTGGCAAAAGTTAAAAAGAAAAAAGGGAAAATACCATGAAAGCTGAGTTTTCTACGCAAGCGATAGTTGGAAAAACTAATTTCGTGAATTATAAATGAATTCGGGCTATCATACGTGTTGGCACGCCAAAGGAGTGTGCGCACCTAAGTCTACTATAGGTAGCAACGATATTGTCCCCAACTTAAAAACCTGTTGTCTTGGGCCTATCATCCAGGCCACGGGTGTGAGTTTTTATCTTATAAGGCCTCGTTTCTATTAGGGAGTGGACTACTGCCTTATAAACCTCAGTGACAACTCCACCTTACTTGATGTGGGACTATTCAAGTCAACTTCATCCCAACAATCTCCACCTTTGGCGCGAATCATCACACATCCTACAATCCATTCACCAGTCTACAAACCTCAGTGACAATTCTACCTTACTTGATGTAGAACTATTCAAGCCAACTTCATCCCAACAATCTTCATCTTTGGTGCGAATCATCACACATTCTACAATTCATCCACCGATCTACAACATCTCGAAGTACACCTCCTCCTCAAGTCTCATGTGCGACCACGATTCTGTGGATAGCACTCGGTGTACGGGCTACTATTCCGGTGTTATTGGCTCCACCTTAGTTGCAACCACCACACTAACTCCACCTCGTCCGTACTTGTAGGATATCTTCTTTTGGCAAGGATCTGGAACCTAATCTGGATCTATTCATCTGGCGGATCGCACACATGCGACGCTCTATCCGGTTCGCTACCTCGCGCCTAATCCCCTGAATAATATGCCGCCTGCACCACTTGCCAAGTCCCAGCCGAACCATTGGCTCTGATACCACTTTGTTGGGAAAAACAAAGCAAACAACTACAAAGAAATTCTACCAATGGAAAAACCAAGTAATATCGCCAAACAAATATTCAATGCAAGCAAATTATCAATGCAAAATAAAAGACACCAAGATATACATGGAAAACCCTTCTAGGTGATGGTTAAAAATAACAGGGAAAATCCAATCAATCTACTAATCAATAAAATAAGTACAATATTTTTCTCAAGCCTTTTGCCTAAGGCTTGAGGAATACAAGGAACAATACAAGGGTTACCTCACAAGAGCTCCAAACAACTCCCAATCAAAAGAAGAATACACCAAAACAAACAGCATCAAAATCCGACAAGAAACGGATCCAAAACACACTTGTGAGTCTTCAATCAAACCCCAACAATCAGCTCATCATTCTCTTCTTTCTTCTCTCACAATGGAGACACGCGCACGCAGCCGTTGCACAAAAAAAACGCAGGTCTTTTTTTTTTTTTATCTTCTAATATTAAAAAGCATCAATAGTAAATCTTTTAAATTCAGGGCCTGGTCCACCCTAATGGGTTGGACCCAACCCAACAAATCTCCCCTTCCAGACCATAAGGGGGAACCATAACCTAAGTACATTAGGCCATTCCAATGAGCTATCTACAAAACTCATGTTTTTCTTTAGGAACCACTTTTGTCATCATGTCAGAAAGATTTTTGCTAGTGTGAATCTTCTCAAGTTGGAAAAAAAATTTCTCAAGCAGATCACGTATCCAGTGGTAACGAGTATCAAAATGCTTGGTACGCCCATAGCATGTAGCATTCTTACTCAGCTCTATGGCGCTCTGACTGTCACAATGCACAACATATTTATTTTGATTCACACCCAATTCCTTGAGTAATCTTTTCAACCATAATATTTCCTTCGATGCTTCAGTAATGACAATGTATTCGACTTCAGTCGTTGACAAGGCAACACATTTTCGCAATCTAGACTGCTAAGATATAGCTCCCCCTGCAAAAGTGAAAACATAACCTAAAGTAGACCTCTTCCTGTCAAGATCACTTGCCATATCTGCATCTGTGAACACTTCCAATACGGCTCCTGAATTACCAAAGCATAAACAAAACTTTGAAGTACCCTTCAAGTACCTCAGAATCCATTTAACTGCATCCCTATGGTCTTTTCCTAGATTATCAAGATATCGACTCACAACACCAACTGCTTGAGCAATATCTGGTCTTGTACATACCATCGCATACATAGCAACGATATTGTCTCCAACTTAAACACCCTACAGCAGAGGAGTATGGAATACCTGTCATCTCCTTTTTTTCTTTCTCAGTCTTAGGAGACAACTTGGCACTTAACTTGAAGTGATTAGCAAGTGGAGTGCTCACGGGCTTAGCATCATTCATGTTGAACCTTTCAAGCACTCGTTCAACATATTTTTCTGGTGACAACCACAACTTCTTAATTTTTCTGTCACGTACAATCTTTATTCCCAAAATGTGTTGAGTTGGCCCAAAGTCTTTCATATCAAAAGACATAAACAAATATTTCTTCAACCTGCCAATCATATCAACATATTTTCCAACAATTAGCATATCATCAACATAAATCAAGAGAATAATGAAGCTACTGGGCAAAAAATAACTAACATAAAAACAATGATCTAGAAGTGTTCTCTTATATCCAAGACCCACCATAAATGAGTCAAACTTTTTATACCACTGTCTTGGAGCTTGTTTCAACCCATAAAGACTTTTCTTCAATTCGCAAATCATATGTTCTTTATCTTTCACTTCAAAACGCTCTGGTTGTGTCATATAAACTTCTTCATGCAAATCTCCATAAAGAAACACAGTTTTAACATCTAACTGCTCAATCTCAAGATTTAGGCTAGCTGCAAGACTCAACACTAGTCCAATAGAGGTCATCTTCACAACTGGTGAGAATATCTCATCAAAGTCTATCCCCTTCTTTTGCGCAAAGCCTTTCACCATTAACCGAGCTTTGTGCTTCACATTTTTTCCATCACCATCCTTTTTCAGTTTGTATACTCATTTGTTCTTCAAAGGTTTTTTACCTTTTGGAATCTCAACTAACTCATAAGTATCATTCTTATGCAAGGAACCCATCTCATCTTGCATAGCCTTCATCCAACTATTTTTATCTTTATGAGTTAATACTTCTTGCAAATTTTCTGGCTCACCTTCTTTTGTAAGCAAAGCATACTCAGAATTGGGGTATTTTTTTATGGTTGACGCTCTCTAGTAGACCTTCTTACCTGAGGCTCTACTACTTCTTGTTGAAGGGGTTGTTCTTCTTGCTCAATTTCATATGTTTGTACATGAACATCACCAACAACTTTATTTTCAGGCATATGGTCACCTACCATATCATTTGGCACCTCTCCTCCATTTTCACCATGCGACAAAGGAAGAAGAAGTGGGGTAAAATCTGGTACCTCACTCTCTGTCTGCTTGGGCTTCTCAACTTTCTCAAAATTTGCAATGGTATGATCTTCATAAAATACCACATATCTGCTTCTAACAATCTTTTTATTCTCAGGGTCCCACAATCTGTATCCAAACTGTACATCTCCATAGCCAATGAAAATACATGGAAATGCCTTCTCATCAAGCTTTGATCTTTGATCTTTTTTCCTTGGGTACATGAACAAACGCTTTACACCCAAACACCTTCAGATGAGAGTATGAAATATCTTTACCTCTCCACACTCTTTCTGGAATATCACCATCCAAAGGAACTGAAGGAGATCTGTTGATGAGATAACAAGCAGTACGAGCAGTTTCAGCCCAAAACACCATCGACAACCTAGCCATGTAAAGCATGCATCAGACCCTTTCTACAATAGTCTGATTCATTCTCTCTGCCACTCCATTATGCTGTGGAGTGCGAGGAACTGTCATCTCATGCCGTATACCATGCTCATCACAATAAGCTTTAAATTCTTTTGATGTGTACTCACCCCTATTATCACTGCGAAGACACTTCAAAAGTCTACATGTTTCTCTTTCAACCTTGGCATGGAATTGTTGAAAGCACTGAAAAACCTAGTCTTTAGATCTTATAAAATAAATCCACACCTTTCTTGATGCATCATCAATAAATGTCAAGAAATATCTACTACCACCGAGAGAATTTACTTCAATGGGACCACAAACATCAGTGTAAACCAAATCTAACAAACTAGTTTTTTCTTTTGATGATCTATGAAATGAAACTCTATGATGCTTACCAAATAAATAATGATCACCGGGGTTAGGAGGGGTACATTTTAAGGAGGGAATCAATTTCTTTTTTGCTAAGAGCTGCATACCTTTCTCACTCATGTGCACAAGTTGCATATGCCACAAGTTCAGAGAAGTATCATTTTCAGTTGCATACAAACCACCCTTACACAGATTCATCTGAGTCTTGTATAAGGTGCAACACGCCTTGTCTTTTGCCACAACATGTGAACCTTTGGTAAGCTTCCAAGCACCATTGCCAAAGTAATTCATATATCCTTGTTTATCCAAAGCAAGTCCAGAAATCAGGTTTAGGCGAAGATCAGGAACATGACGTACATCTTTCAAAGTCAAAGTGCATCCCATATTAGTTTTGATACATACATCACCCACTTCCACAATCTTGGAGAAACTAGTATTACTCATTTTCACACTGCCAAAGTCTCCTGCTCTGTAAGTAATGAAGTAGTATTTCCTTGGAGTAGCGTGAAAAGATGCACCAGTGTCAACAATCCATTCGCTCCATTAGTTTGCAATATGCAAACATTCACCTTCGTCACACAAAAGAACAACGGGTTCATCTGAAACAACAGTTGTAGCATCTATACTATCACTTTTCTTCACTTTTCCCTCTTTCAAATCATTTACGTAACGGTTTGCACAAACTGTAGTATGGAAAGGGTGAAATATTAATTATTGTTGCAATAATTTCCTCTTGGCGAGTCTGCAATTATATAGATTATATAGAGCTCCCCTGTTCTTGACCTCACTGGATCAGCTGGTTGTTGAGCAGTAGAAGGGGAAAACGAACTGACTGAGCGAGGCCGCCGCTAGGGTTCAAGAGGGATTCACAGGCCGCCGCTAGGGTTCCAGAGGGGTTCACAGGCTCGTGGAAGCTCGACAAATCCAGGTCGCCACCGCTAGGGTTTGGGAAACAATAGCCGCCGCCACCATTTCAGGCCGCAAGATCGACCGGCCGCTGCCTGGACCAATGCTTCAAGGCCGCAAGATCTACCGGCTGTCTTCTCCAGCCGTTTCTGCCTGGGTTTCGATCGATTTAGATCGAACAATCCAAGCCGCTCTCTGCCTGGATTTAGATCGGAAATCTGCCTGGATTTCGATCGACCGGCTGCCATTTTCTCCAGCCGTTCTCTCTGCCTGGTTTTTTCGTTTCACTTCTAGACGAATTGCAGAGGCACGGGTTGCTGATGTCCAGCCGTGCAGCCCTGGCTAGGGAAGGGAACAACGTGATAGGACGGCTCCTCTAGCCATCAACACTTCCTCTCCTCCAATGGGGAGTAAGGAACATGCGGTAGAGGCTACTAAGCCGACTTTCGCCCAAATACTTTGAAAAATACTGGTTGATGAGGTTAAAGAAACAAATGTCGAGGGGACTAGATTCCGGAAAGAATGAGAGCTAGCCATTGGGCTTACGGCATCTGATGAATCACGTGGGGAAGCTTTCATGGAAAAACACGTGATAGTCTTAAAGTTCTCTAGCTACAGACCGACATTGGAAGATATTAGAGATTCGATACATCGAACCTGGGGGATTCTAGGCGATTTCTCGTTAGGTTTGCTAGACCAACGACACGTTCTTGTCCAGCTTCAATCTGAGGCGGAAGCAAAGAAAGTCTTGGCAAGAGACTCTTTCTTGATTCGGGGAGTTTGATTCAAAGTTTTTCGCTGGCATGATGGTTTCAGTCTGAAAGCAGATCCGATATCGGTTCCACTATGGGTAGAGTTGCCTAACTTGCCTTTGCATTTATTTCATCCCCTTCTTTTGAAAGCAATTGTGAACTCTTTTGGTGTCTTTTTGCGCATGGATGATCATACTCGATGTCTTTCGTGCCCGGGTTATACCCGTGTTTGCGTGGAGATGACTTTGGCGGAAAAGTTACTGAGTAGAATTTGGATAGATAGATCTAACAATAGGGGCTTTTGGCAAATGATTGAATATATGGGTTTCAAATATTGTGATTATTGCTCATTGCTAGGACATCAGGAGGATTATTGCAGAAAAAAGTTAGGTCATAAGGGCAATGTGAGAACACCCAACTTGGTAAAAGAAGAGAAGACTGAGAAACAAAAGGTGGAAGCCAAAGTCCTCAAGCAACAATATGTCCCAGTGGTTAAAAAAAAAATTTCAACGCCAGAAGCTGGCACTAGTGGTGTAAAGAATGATCAGGGTGAGGAAATCCAGGAGGGCGTTGGTGCTGAGAGGCCGATGGTCAAAGATTCGGGGAATGTCATGTTGTCAAACAAATTCGAGTCACTTACGGAGAACATAGTTGAAGAAGAGAGTAATCTAATGAATCATCAATTGCCTTGTAAGGCGAAGGATCCTGTCAGTGACATGGTCGAGCCAGAAACAACGGAGGAATGACTTCTTGAGGCAGGGTACACAGCGGTTGAGATTGCAAAAGCGATTCAAAAACAATGAGAGACAATTTTAGGGTTTGCATCGTCCCAGCCAGATCGTGTTCTGCCACTAACAAAGCTTGCTTCGTCAGAGCAAGTCGCGTCACCAATAGTTGGTTTGGTGAACAAAACATCAAATGCTATAGATGATGATCCAAAGCAGTTGATCCCTAGGAAAAATGCGAATGATGACCAAGCTTTTCTGCAAGAATGTGATAATGCTTCAGGTAGCAGCTCAAGGCCGCAGCAGAGAGCGTACGAGTATGTTCACCAATTGGAACCAGGGAGGGCGCAGGGGGTTTCGACCAAGGCTGTAGGCGGGGATGTCGGGATCTCTAGCCCAGGGAAAAAGAAGAGCAGTGGGAATTCTTCTTTACAGATAAATGCAATGATACCAGGCAACAACTCCGGGCCAACAAAGGAGGACTCAGTAGTTGAAGATGATCATGTTGACAGTGGGTTTGTCTATGGCTCTGGCAATGGTGCTGGCAGTGGAGCTCACGTTGGTGCTCAGACTCGCGTTCAGAGTGGTGACAAGGTACATGACCGGAAGGTAGGGTTTTCAGCAGATGCGGGTATTGTACAAGATGACAAAACTTTAGTGGATGCAATAGTACTTGAAGCACCGAATATAAAACATATTAACTATTTGGTTCGTAACGCTAACAGCGAAACCGAAATGGAGACCGATACCGATATTTCAGATACAATTAGTTCAGAAGAAGAAGATTTGGATGAATACACCATTAGGTCGAGAGTAGTGTCAGGTTTAAAGACAGACCAAATTCGATTATCGAAAAGATTTGATGCGACGGACTTCAGAGACATCAAGGTATATCCTCATAGATCATCTAGAATGAAGAAAAGTAACAGCAAGTATAGACATTGATCTAAGGGTTTGGTCACTATTTATTTTGGGTTTGCTATGATGTATGTCCTCTGGTTCTTTTTATCGGGTAAAGTCGTTATGTACCCCCGACTGATGTAAAAGATTTTTTCAAGTAATAAAAAGGCTAGTATTAAAAATAAAAATAAAATCATTTACGTAAGAAAAACAGTATCTTCTCTTGTGACGTTTACCACAATAATGACACTTAAACCTTTTATCACTTGACTTTAATCTCCTTCTTGACTTATCACGGTTTTTATCATAACCATGATATATCCTATTTTTATCTCTCCCCCTGTTTTCAGTTACAAGTGTTTGAGATTGAATAGTACCTGCAAACTTCCTTCTAATCTCTTCATTAAGTAAGCTACTCGTAACCAATTCCATGGTAAGCTGTCCATTCGGTGTTGAATTACTAACAGACACCACCAACGTTTTCCAACTATCTGATAACGAGCTGAGAAGTAACAATACTTGCATTTTATCATCTAACACTATCTTCATGTTTGACAACTGATTCACTATACTTTGCACCTCATTCAAGTGCTCAACAATAAAATTACCTTCTTGAATTTCAAATTCACCAGCTTTATAATCAAGAAGGCCTTGTTCGCAGCGGTTTTTCTTTCATACAAATTCTGAAGCTTAGTCCAAAGAGAATGGGCAGACATCTCAACGGACACAAGCCACTGTCTAATATGGCCAATGGCCTTTCGATTTAATTTATTCCACTCATCTTCAGACATATCCTTTGGTTTTATCCACCTTCAATTGGGGCATATAAATCCTTGCACTATAAAATATCTTCCATCTATGCTTTCTATATCACATAATTAGAGCCATTAAGGCTAATCATCATTGTGTTGTTATTTTCCATGTCAATTCCAAACACTAATAACCTAGGTCCACTATACATAGCAACGATATTGTCCACAACTTAAACACCCGTTGTCTTGGGCCTACCATCCGGGTCACGGGTGTGAGATTTTTATCTTAAAAGGCATCGTTTCTATTAGGGAGTTGACTATTTTCTTATGAACCTAAGTCACAACTCTACTTTACTTGATGTGAGACTATTCAAGCCAACTTCATCCCAACAATACGAAACTCACCCTAAACAATTTCACACTTTCCCTTCTATTTCCCTATATACATAAATGAGCGAAGATTCTTCATTTTTCAGCTCGCAAAAACAACTCAGATGATAGTTCCCACACCAACCTATCCATCCTTTTTCAATTATCGACTTTGGTTCCATATGAGCAAGTTCGAAAGATTGAGAAATAGAACCATCTGATTTGATTTGTTCTCAATAGCTATGAAATTATCATCTTAAGGTGATCCCTTTGTCAACAAATGCTTATATTACACTTGTAGTATCTGAAGAATGAGAACCATGTAGCATCTACATCGACAATTCAAATATATCATTATGTTGATCCTTTGCAGGAACTATCCATAATGATGAACTTGCAGAATGGATCTGATTATCATCACCTTAATTTATTTCAGTGTTCAAGATTGTACAACACATCATGTGTTTCATTTTTATAAGTCAAATAATATAACAAAACGTATATGTTTATCATTATAAATAAAAGGTAAAAGTTAAAAAGAGAAAAGCAGAAAATACCATTAAATTTTACTTTTCTATACAAGCTGTAGTTGGAAAAACTAATTTTGTGAATCATAAATGAATTTGGGTTACGTCACTGAGCTCACCCCATTTAACATTTTCATGCTTTCCGTCCTCTCCATATGTATGAAT
This sequence comes from Berberis vulgaris, assembly GCA_963556465.1. Classification (NCBI taxonomy): domain Eukaryota; kingdom Viridiplantae; phylum Streptophyta; class Magnoliopsida; order Ranunculales; family Berberidaceae; genus Berberis; species Berberis vulgaris. The sequence goes on along the minus strand of OY747129.1, from coordinate 79,250,389 downwards.
GAGTGATGATTCTTTAGTTTCCAACCCACAAAAACACAACCACCATGATAGTACCCCCACACCAACCTCTCCATTCCTTTTCAATCCTTTCAACCTTGGTTCCGTAAGAGCGTAGGAGCAAGTAAGAAAAATTGAGAAATAGAACCATCTAATTTGATTTGTTCTCAATAATTGTGAGATGATCATCATAAGGTGATCCCTTTGTCAACGGATGCTTCTATTACACTTGTAATTTTCTACAGTGGTGGTAGTTGAATCATAAATGAATTTGGGTTATATAACCAAACTCACCCCATTTGATATTTTCACACTTTCCATCCTCTTTCCATATATATATATATTAGTAAAGATTCTTCATTTTTCAACCCACAAAAACAACCACCATGACAGCACCCCACATCAACCTCTCCATTTCCATTTCACTACGAATACTTTTGTTCTGTCTTCTTCAAGCTTTTCAACAATGCTATTCTTCTCCCTCAACAAGGACACCTGAGGAATGTTTAAACAAGTTTAGGAAAGTCTCGGACTTTCGATCCAAAGGGTTATTTTTGGCTTCACCATCCAATGACACTAAACAAGTGCGTGGGTGCATTTTATTTTCTCTTAACTTTGTTGTGTTCTAGTGTTGATGAAGTTTTTTTTAATTGATGAAAAATTTTGGTTTATAGGAAGGGCGAGTGTTTTACCCAATTGGGTATGGAGCTGATCCAACTGGGGTGGAAGACAGTGCAGATGCCATACTGAGTGCTCTAAATGATGCATTCAAGGTGCAAAGTGGGCTGGAGATGTTACCAGGTGTTAATGATTTGGGGGGTGTGGTGATTGATTTGCAAGGTGGAAACTATAACATTAGTCAGCCCATCAGATTTCCAGCTTCTGGTGGAGGCAATGTTGTGGTAAGTTCTATATTTCTCTCTGTTTCTTTTGTATGTTTTTATTGATTTCATTGATGTTCAAAGCAGTGGTTGGTAAACCATACACCTGCTTTGTGTTGGTACATTGGTTCAGAAACCCCAATTTTCTCAAAGCCCAATGGTATTGTGGATGCTGCTCCATTATGGGTTAAAAGTAGTGGGTCTTATTTTTTTTCACCCATTTCATAGTATGGTTATTATGAAGAAAAAAAAAAAAAAAAGGCCATACTTAACATACAATTAGAGAAGATTGTTGTGACAAAGATCCTAAACCTTCATTTGTTTATGTTTATTACTAATGCGGTTCAAACCTTCATTTTGATACTTGAACCAACGCCTTTTGTATATGTTTATATTTCAAATTGATTATCATATATATTGATGCATTTGGGTTTGTATTATGCAATTAAATTTATAATCTGTAGATGTTAAAATATGATGTCTACAGAATTTTTATGTGACTGAGAAGGTTCTATTAGTTCAGCTTACCACGCATGATTTTGGATTGATCCTCCTGCATAAGATTAACATATATATATCTGATATTTTATTCAACTTAAAAATTCGCTGTTTTGATGCTTATAGTTTCAAATTTAGTGTTCAATGTGATCGAGGCGTTTAACAACACTGGACATCCACCTTTGCAGATGCATTTGTTTGCCGCTTAATCACTGTATTACTCAAGTCCACAGTTATAATTTGCCAAAAAAAAAAAAAATTTGATCAACAAAAGATCAAATACATACTTCCAATTTAGCTTCTTTACATGCTTTTTAAGGACGGTACTGCATTACTTTTAAACAGATTTTAGTATTAAAGAAAGAGTTTTTTTTTTATACCAAAGTATGAAACTCCAAACTTGTCCATGTCAAGAATCATTCATCATACAAGCCCGTGAATTTGCATTGTTTTTGCAAAGTCCGTGACCATGTTATTTCGAGGAAGGATCCATTTTGATCGGATGGTTTAGTAATTTATGAGAATTATCTCCTCGATGTTCTAAGCATTAGTGCAAAAAATTCAGATCATTTTATCACAATAAATTTACAAGGTTTTTTTTTTTTTTTTTTTTTGTTAAAAACAATAAATTTACAAGTTGAAGTATGACAAATAGTCCATTTTCACTAAGGATGTGTTTTTTTCCATGAACTTTTTTTTTTTCAAAGAAAAACTTTGTTTTTCGCTGAAAACTTTTCCAAAAATCAAACACATCCTAATATCAAACTCAAAGAGACTGTATAGACAAGAGTTATTTACTCTTATATGATATTTTGTACAGCTTAAAGGTGGAACGCTACGAGCATCTCCGTCTTTTCCTGGAGATCGACATCTGATTGAATTATGGTCACCTAGTTCTCCCACAACACAGCAGAACACAGACACAACTGCTGATATCGTCCCTGTTAACAAAGCCGGTGTTGGAATCTACTATGAAGACATTACATTCCGGGACATTCTCTTCGACTCAAGTTACCGAGGTGGTGGACTTTTCGTGGTGAATTCAGCTCGAATTCGCATCGATAATTGTTTCTTTATCCATTTCACTACCGAAGGAATACTAGTCAAAAGGGGCCATGAGACTTTCATCTCAACCAGCTTCATCGGACAACACTTAACCATTGGTGGTGACCCAGATGAGAGAAACTATTCAGGTACAAGCTAGTTTTAGCTGACCTGTTCCAATCTAGGAAACAAATAACGCACAGGCAGGATCATTTCATCAGCTATTTATATATCAATTGACACGTTTATTTTCAGGCACTGGGATTGATCTCGCTAGCAACGACAATGCAGTCACCGATGTAGTCATTTTCTCAGCAGCGACTGGAATTATTCTCCGTGGTCAGGCGAACATGATCACTGGAGTACATTGTTACAACAAAGCTACCTACTTGGGTGGTGTAGGAATATCACTGAAACTACCAGGTCATTCACAGACTAGAATTGACAATTGTTATTTGGACTACAATTCCATAGTCATGGAAGATCCAGTTCAAGTGCATGTCACAAATGCATTCTTCCTCGGTGATGGTAACATTGTCGTAAAGTCTGTTAATGGACAGATTTCTGGACTAAACATCATTGGTAATATGTTCACTGGAAGTGGTAATGTTCCCATTGTGAAATTGGAAGGGCAGTTCACAAAGATCGACCAAGTAGTGATTGACCAGAACAATGCGGCTGGAATGCCATTGAAGACTACAGTTGGGAGGTTATCGGTTTCTGGAAATGGGACTAAATGGCAAGCAGATTTCTCGCAGTTGTTGATCTTTCCTAAGAAGATAAATCACATACAGTATTCATTTTTCGTTCATGGTGGGCAATCTGGGTTGTTTCCTGCACATGCAGTGACTAATGTTACAAACAACGTAGTAACTGTGGAGAGCGATAAGGCAGTTGATGGGGTGGTTTCATTAGTTGTTGATCAGTATAATATGGCAGGGGAGAATAGTCCATACATGTAAAGGGAGGGTTGCCATATTTGATTTCATTTATACAAAAGAGAGAGAACATATATTTAATTTTCGAATAATATATATGAACCAATTAGGGGTCTAAATTTTGACACAAACTTGCTGTTATGGTTCTACATACTGCGAGCATACAACATATCAGACCTTTCTCAACTCTCAATATGTTCATCTTCAATGCAACCTACTGACTCGAATATGAATAAATTCATTCAAGCATACTGGCACCACTTAATAAGCCATTGAAAAAAAAATGTGAATTCGGAAGCATTGACAAATACTGACATGCATTGGCAGTCCATGGGAGCAACCCAACATTGTTAGGTTCCTTCAACAGAGTACTGACACTTGGGCCGTGATTGATTGTCATGTGCTTTGATAGGAAGAAACTGTTTTTATTTCTCTTAAATGATAAGTCAGAAATTTGATATTCCTAAAAAAATACGACAATCAGTCACATCCCTACTGCTCAACGATTCATGATTTAGTACATGTTTCTATCACCTCCGCGGTCAAAACAAATCTTGCAATCAAAAGATGAAATTATGATATAGAACAAAAAACCTTCTCCCACTCAAAAGCAACACTCTTTTAACGGAAACTGCAATGGAATCGTAAGTAGTTAGAAGGGTCAAATAGGAATTGTCAAATCACACTGAATCATCATGAAGCAGTCGCATTCAGCTTTGAAAACAAACAAGAACAGCAATCAAGCATAACTAACCAACCAACCAATGTGAGATTCATTAAAATTGCACAACTATTGAGTATGATTTCAAGGAATTTCTTCCCTTAGATTTAGATGAAAGGTGTTAATACATCTAATATTCCAATATCCAACTTCTACCCAAAACCGAATCTGAAACAGAGAACCCCTGGCTGGCATCTCCTAGAGACACTAGCACGAGAGAAAAAAAAGTGAAAACCCTAATAATCCACATAATTAAAACTGCTATAATCAACTGTTGCAAGCATGACAAAGTAGGACATTATTACTTTCCTTTCTTGACGAGATTTAAAGTTCTGAACTCTGCGTCATCCTTGATGAAGCTCCACCACAGGTAGGTCAGAGGGACGGTAGTGGCATGCCAAAGAGCGTGAGCATCTACCAAACCCTTGTAGGGAGGGAAATCATAGATTTCCAAGAGCATTGCCAAGCCACCGGCCACAACAACTATCCACAACTTCCAGCGTGAAGGATGGCGACTAATGCCTGCCCAGAAAGCCCAAAGTAAAAGCTGCACAACAGCCATTGCTACGCACACTTTCATGTTCAATCCTGCCAGATTTTAGAAGTTGCTTAGACCTATACCGATATAACAACAATCACATGTATTCAATTGTAGCATTCAAAATATTTAACCTTCACTATTAACTGGACTTCAGTTGATTTGGCTTAGCTCCTATTACCAGAACGTGAGGATCTTTCCCCCAAGTTTATTAATAAAAAGGTATATCAATTGAAAAAAGGCTGCCAATAGCTGATAATTCTGTCAAAAGAAACCCCCTGAAGTATGCATGTCCCAGGTCTGAACCCAAAACCACACCGTAGCTTTGAAATCCATACAAATTCTATCATCCCACTTCCCTTAAAAAATTGCACATTCCTTCTCTTCATAGAGCCCAGATAATAGCAATGAACAAATGATGCCACGCCCAGTTATCTTTGATTCTAACAGCCCACTGTACCACTGATCGAAGGAGAGCTGATGTACGATCCCCACATTAGGAAAGTAAAGACTATGCAAGACGAGAATCAGAACACTAAAAAGAAAAGGTTTGAACCAAACTCAAATAACATTCACAGAAGAAACAATGATTGCTAATAGTCAGCCCTCTTCTGGCTAAATTATCAATGGTGAGAACTTCACCATGCGTGATGGTCTTGCTGCCATAAATTACTAAAGTGGGAGAACAGGATGATAGACTAAAATGATAAGACTGAAAGCACTCTTCACACTGAAAAGATCACTCAATTATTCAGCAACGTGATATTCCACTACCTTAGCATATCACTTTTGGATCCCTTCTCAAATGTAAGTTCCAGGTTATATGCAATGGCCCATGATGGTCAAATTCACTAATACCTTCAATTACTGAATTAAAATCCATTACACTACAAAATTAGTTCCCTAGTTGCCCACAACCCCAAAAGCTAGAGCCTTCCCCAACTCTGCTGTCGAATTCAAACTCTTCTGCCATTCACTCTTCCCAAGATAGCTTTGTACCCAACTCTGGAAGTTGGGTAGAAGCAGACCAAAGAACAGATAGCACTAAGCAAAACGCCTAATCCCCACATGCCAAAAGGAAATCTCATAGGAGAGCCTGATGATGGATCCTGAAGAATAAATTGGGGCACAAATTCTGATCACTTTAGTAGACCCAAGTCATCAAAACTCCCACTCCCACCCCCACCTACCTCACCTGCACCCTGCATATGAAATCCTCTGACAACTAGGGTTGGCAGTGGGGCGGATTTTTACGGATATCCGCCCCACCCAATCCGTATGGGGCGGATTTGGATATGGCTGAATGGGTTTTCGGGTGGTTTCGGGTATCCAAAAAATATCCGTTTACTATTCGGGGCGGATACGGTTTTAGCCATATCCGCCCCGCAGGCCCGCGGATATCCGTTTAACAAACAAATTTACAAAAGTACCATTCATCTATATAAAGGGATTAACTCTGTTTTTGTTTTTCACAAATACAAATTGTCAAATTACAATCGCTCCCTCACCATTCACCAAGCTCTCCCTCTCAGTCACAGAGCGATCTCCTCGCCCTCCCTCACACCGCACATCGCACACCACCTCGCCACGCCGCGATCTCTCTCCCTCACGCCGCGAGATCCACCCTGCTCCCCTCACGCCACGATCTGCTTCCCTGATCCCTCACCGCCGCGAGATCCTCCCTGCTCCCCTCACGCCACGATCTGCTTCCCTGATCCCTCACCGCGAGATCCTCCCTGCTCTCCTCACGCAGCGACCTCTCACAGCCAAGATCTTCCTCTCACAGTCTCACAGTCGAGATCTCCCTCACGCCGCGAAGGGTTTCGATCTCCAAGCTTCAAATCCGACAAGGGGTTTCTTCCTCTCCCCCATCAGAGATCGAGATCAAGAGATCAAGATCAAATCAGATCCGAGACTGAGATCAAGATCCAAGATCTGATTTGATCTGATCTGAATATGATCTGATGAAGATCTGATGTGATTTGATGAAGATCTGATCCGATCTGATGAAGATCCGATCGATCCGAAGACATCGAATTTTTTGTAATATGTTGTAAATTTTTTTTGAATTTGTTGTAAATTTTTTTAGATCAGAGTTTGATCTTTAGAATTTTTTTTTTTGTAATTTGTATTTTTTTTAATTTGTTGTATGTATAAATGATCTGTAGTGTAGAAGTATTTTTACTGTATGTATAAAATATTGCAGTGTAAAATATGTTATTTGCTGTTATGTAAAAATTTTACGGGGCGGGGCGGATCGGTTGGGGCGGGGATTCAAAACCCACCTTTAAATCTATTTTATGCGAATATCCGGAGCGGGGCGGATATCCGTAAATCCGTCTGGGGCGGGGGCGGTTTTGAAAATTACTAATAAATGGATATGCGGGGCGGATATTTAGCCCCGCAATCCTGAGCGGGGCGGGGATGGATTTGCTTAAATCCGCCCCAATCCGCCCCGTTGCCATCCCTACTGACAACCTCCATCATCAGTAAACCACCCACAGTCCACTCCCCCTTAGAAAGAAAACCCAAAATCATCATTTAGTCATTTCCACCTGAGACTTTGGATGGCATAGCAAACCCTTGACCTTCTTCTGATATCATGCACCTCATCAGCCCATCCTTGATGAATGTAATGCCCCACATGCCACACCCTAATCACCTTCATGAATCTCCACTCACTAACGAAATGATCCTTTTGGCCTATATCTTCCCTGATATTCCCTCCTCCAATTTCAAAATTAATAGATTACCCTCATCTTCAACCCCCTCCTCGTCACCAGAATCCCAACCGAGAATATGACTCCAACCTTCCCCTCATTATGGAAACAAAGCAAAGCACCCCAATTGCTTCACCCGAGCTTGCAATCCTAATGATCCTTCACTACTGTTTGTGACTCACCTCACCTCCAAAATATCAGGATCAGTCTTAACATCCTCTAAAGCACAACAACTCCCTCGAAATTCACCAAATTTGATTTTCACTTCAAGAACTCAGCCACGGCCACCACCTTTTTCCACTGCCTCCTTTGAAGTTCAGATCTGAACACAGATATGCTTGATCTGTTCAACAACTAACCAAACTGATGTTCTGTCAGTGGATAACTAGGAAACCAATTAAACCCAAGTGGTTTTTTTTTTTTGAAAACATACTTCCAAAAAGATTTCATTTATGTGCCTTACATCCATAACCACTTAATAATGCTCTATTTATTAATAGGGAGACTGAATACCAAGACCACCGCTATAGGTAGACACCAAGTCTGAGTTGAAAGCATGAAAGCCTTTATCTTCTTCTCCACCACACCATATTAGTTAATCTTCCCAATTTTATGAACCCTAATTTGGCATGTGAAAATGTGACATAGCATACTGATAAAGCACTCCTAATAAGAACAAGCTTGCCTTCAATAATAACTTTTCCTTCTGATCCCATACTCCCTACTCCATAGACCACACTTTTTCAAGGTTTATCTTGAGCCTTGGGCACATTTGTAAATTCTCTACCTGATTGGGTCATCCTTTAAGGGGTAAAAAAAGTCATCTGCAAACTAAAGGCGATTCACTTGTCATTATGTTGGTGAAACCTAAAACCTAGTCAATAATCCCAATGGCATTGCTTTAGCAATCAATCTTCTAAGTGCTTCCACAATTATATAATACACAAAAAATAAGACAAAGGTCACCTTTGTGAAATGGCCCTTGACGCATCTTATAAAACTAACTGGCTCTCCACTTTCAAGAATCGAGATGAGCACTTTCAATATACAATGTCTTCACCCCCTCGCCCATCTAGCACCAAATCCCATCCTACTACCAAAATCCCAATTTACATAATTATATGCCTCTTCAATATCGTCGATCTTACACAGGAGACAAGGACTACCACTTCTCACCCTAGAGTTCACCACCACCATAACCCCATCAAGGATTTGTCTTTCAACAAAAGCACCCTGAACCCCAAACAAACCTTCAACCTCCTAACCCCTTAGTAACCATCTTGCACATCCGGCCAATGCAGTTAAAACGGATAACGGTCCAAGAGCGTTATAGGTTATAACGAGATATAATGGTATATAACAGAATATTTTTTTAAATATATTTTTTTATAACCCCACAAGTATTATTGTATTATAGAGTCAAAAAAGGTAAATCATGTTCATAATATTAAATTCAAAAACATCAAAACATTAATAAATAAATAAAAAAAACTTAGTCCCTTCGTATGAGAGTGAGATTGCAATAGAGAGAGATCGCAACAAAGAGTGCGATCAACTCTTCGTCTTTTTCCCTTCTTATTTTCTCGTTCTCTGTCGATCAACGAGATCTTATTATCTATCGATTGGCGACGGCAAGCTCTGGTCCTTCTTTGTCTTTCCTCTTGGTCTAGGGTTCTTGTTCAATTGAGAATGAAATGGTTATATTTTATTATTTTTATTTTTTATGTATTAGAACAAAACATTACAACGGCGTATCTCAGTAACGTCTGTTATATCGAAGTCAAGATACCAAAACGTGATAATGTCTAAACATAACGGCTCATCCCCGTTAACCGTTATATCGGCATTATAACGTTGTTTTAACTGCATAGTGATCCGGCCAAACAAAAATCATCATAAAGAATTTCCACCTAATATCCTTCCAGACATTTGTATCAAGTTCACGTAACACGGGAACTACCTGAGCGTTAGTCTAATTAATCTCGCCACGAAGTGGTAAATCAATCAAGCCATGTTCATCCACAAAATCCAGAATGTCTTTCATGCTTTTATTGTTCATTTCTTCAACAAATTTTACTACAGTGAAATCTCCCTCATGATCCATGGAAGATTCCACAAATGAAAAATCACTAACATCACTAGGCTAGCTTGGAAAGTGATAGAGATATAGAGAGATTATTCAAAGATATAGAGATAATAGATAGTTATTCAGAGAGTGATTCCCAAGAATATTCAGAGATATAGAGAGTGATAATTCAGAGAGTGATTCACAAGAATATTCTTTCTGTTCAAAGGTATTTTTATCAAATGTGTGCTTAATAAGACATTTTCATTTCCATTATTCTATCATGTGAGTCAGAAACCCCCCCCCCTCGGGCAACAAGCTTTAATGCCACATATATTGACATTCTTCAGCACAAGTGAAGTTGGAAGTACTCTAGAAACTGGTAAGCTATTTACTGTCATCTCCATAAACACGTGTGCCTTTGATGGAAATAAGGCCTAGAAAAATTTTATTATTTTTTGTTGGGTCGGGCAAGTTAAGCTCATTAGCATAGTTAGGCCATTGCTAAGAAATTAAGGTTGGAATACTTGTTTTGCAAAGAAGTTAGGTTATAAATAAGGTTGTTAAGCCATCATTGTAGTTTGGAGAATAGGATTTAAGTTTTATTTATTTATCTTTATTTTCTTAGATTTAGTTTGTTGGTTGTTTCTTTTAGATTTAGGTTCATTAATTAGTTCCAGACTACGTCATCTGGTATCGGAACTGACGCTCTTAGATTTGTGGGTTCGATTAGAAGAAGAAAAAAAGTTTGATTGAAAATTGAAGAATTGAAAAGAAGAGAAAGAAAGGAATACAAAACTAATTGAAAATACGGAAAAGGGGGTTAAAAAATATTAGCCAGAAGTTTCCCATCGCCACTAGGCGCCACTGCCTAAAATGCTGCCATCAGTCTTCCTCATCAGCCAAACCATCATCATTTATGTCGCAAGCCATAGCTCTGACCAGCTGAGATTTTCTTGTGAAGTTGAGATTTTCTTGTGAAACAACCGCCCTGCACCACCAATGTCGTCAACCAAACCCCTACGTTCCCCATCCCTCGATCAGATTAGATCTTGTTTGATTTGTTGGACTAAAACAACCACTGCCCCCCCCCCCCTTTGTTACAAGTCATGTGGAGAAGAAAGAAGGATTCTAAATCCAAATTGCTCCCTAACTTATTTGTATTTATTTATTTATTTTATAAATCAAACACTCTCATTAATAAAGAAAAGGAAGCACATGAGCGAGATGCTCAAAGATACAAATAGCAATAAAAAGTAACCGACAAAGAAGGGAACAAGGGAAAAAGGAGAAGCCCAACAAGGAAACTGGAGATTAAATTTCCCGACTAAAGTTAACCCAATCAAAGAAGAGAAGCAAATGGCTTGTCTGGACACGATTGACCATTGGATGCACATGATCGTGATAATTTTCCAAATGATGCTCAACATGATTTTCTGCCCCGTAAACAATCAATTCCTCTCTTTTCAAATGACCCAACAAGCAATCAAAATGAGTCGTTCCCAGTTCCATTTTCCTCTTGGATATGAAACTTGACTTGAATTGACAAAGAAGTTCTGAGTATTTACTTAGGGATCATTGGGTAAGTTTTTTTTTACAAAGGTACTTGATTCACATTTTCAGAATATTCCCTAGGTTATGTATACCACATCTTTTGTAAGAGCAGCCCAATAGTAAATAAAGGTAAGAAAAAAATGAGTGACCCAAATTGTTATCCGTGCCTGGGTTATTTATCCAGCGATTTAGTGTAAACAGGGTGTAGATCGATCCGAACTAGGTATTTAGTGGTTGGGTTTAGTGGTCACTGATTAATCGGTGAGAAATCGCAGAGTCACCAAAAAACAGTGATAAATCAAGATTGTTTTGTTGATTGGTGGTTGTCGTCCTATTGAGTGGTGGTGGTTTTTTCTCTATAATGCATGATGTTTTGGACATGATTACATAATTTTTTCTATAATATGACTTTTGTTATTCTATGATACTTTTGTTGCTCTATGATACTTGTCTTATTAATCTTTATTGTCAAGATATGTTATTTATTATATTACATTAGTGAGGGTATAAAAATGTATACTTTGAAAAAGTAGACTGATAAATCTGATTAATCCCCGATTGATTCGCTTAATCTTAAATTGGTCTTGGACTGCGAAGGATCCGTTATCCGCATTTACTTCATAGATTCGTACCCATACTCACACTATTCTCTGTCCTCATACCAATATCAATATATCTCAAGCCCAAATCAAGTCCAACACCCTGCAATCCCGTACAATACTCATAACCAGTTTTACTATCCACAACCTATGTATCTAGTTACCCCCAACCTGAACTTGTCTCCCTTATCCCACCCCCATTCCCATTGGCTAACGATATAAACCCCATTGTTTCCCCTATGACGCAAATTGAGCAGGAAATGATAAGAAAATTAAAAGAATATTAATATATGAACAAAATATTTGAGGATGGGATGAGAGTGGTTAGAGAAATATTGCAGGTTTACAAACTTGAACAAATTTGAAAAGGGTATGCTCCTACGAAGGCATAAGCAAATATGGCGAGTAACGATGTTTATATGGACTCATATTGGGAGTCGTGGAAAGATGCGTCTAGAAGCTCTTGTGTAGATTGTTGATATTTGGATCGTGTCCCTAATTGGGCCCCATTCTATTTGCCATAGTAAGTTGTTACTAAGGTTGAGTTCATGGACAATATTTGGCTTATTTTGACAATGTTGGATGACTGATGTGGTTGTTTTAGGTTGGGCAAGTGTGTATCGTGGTAAGGTTTGAGGTCGGCTACTTCGTGTGCACTTCGTTTTGTGTTCCGTAATTGATTGCTTGTATTCGTTCGACTTCTTCACCTTCAAGCTTGAGGACAAGCTTCTTTAACCCAGGGTGGGTGATAGAAATAAGGCATAGAATTATTTAATATATTTTACTATTATTTAGTTGGATCGAGCACATTAGCACTAGTTAGGGCATTGCTAAGAAATTAGGGTTAGAATACTTGCTTTGCAAGGAAGTTAGATTATAAATAAGGTTGTTAAGCCATCATTGTAGACTGGTTGATTGATCAATATGATTTAAGTTTTATTTACTAATCTGTATTTTCTTAGAATTAGCTTGTTAGTTGTTTGTTTTAGATTTAAGTTCATTAGTTCAGTTCTAGATTACATCAGCCTTAAACCAAACCGACCTTGAGGGATGAACTAGTGTAATTGTTACAATTGTGGATGTTGACACCAAGGACATGGGCTCGAATTCCACCCTCACCAAGTTATTGATCTTAAAATGAAGAGGAAATTGGGACTAGGCTCCCATGGCTCTCCCTCACAGAGACACATAAATGGTCAGTATCCTGCCTAAACCAACTTGTCTTTCAAATATATAAGAAAATCTGTATCATAAACCAAGGACGTCAACTACCACAGTCCACATTTTGCTGTGTCATGACCGATGTAATAAGAACAGAATAAAAAATGGAAGGGAGCGTGATCTTTATTTACCATAATCAAGTTTGTAAAAGTTGAGATATAAGATATGAGTAGTCACAAATGCAATCAACGGAGCGGATACCATGACTCTTGATGCCTCATCTTTCACATCAAAAGTTCTCAATATAGCAATAATAAGAGAACATCCAAGTAAAGCCACAGCAGAGGAGTAGTCCAACTTCTCAGTTAAATCTACGTCCCTGCAAAATTATTCAGTACATCCTGTTTCAGCAAAGTGAGCAAAAAAAACACAGAAACAAATTGTGCAACACGTGTAACGGAATAAAAGTAACCATGTGAAAAAGGAGCGTGCCTTTAGAGCTGTGAGCTCAATCAGTAAAAGTGCACATATGTGTACGCCTTTTGTTGGCTTAACTACAAGGATTCAACCCAACCTCTAACAAGTCTAACAAGAGTTATCAAAAGGAATTGTCTTGATCTACGTAACAATGCCGTGGAACATATGTGTCAGTGTCAGACATGGGTATGGGGTATCAGACATAATCACCCCACCAATACAGGGACACGTCGATGTTTTTTTTCACTTATAAACTTAATATGATGTAAATCTTCAAAAGAAATATGACACACTTGAGCTTCCTAAGGATGGCATCAGACACAAGGAATATTTTTCCTTTGTGTTGTGTCCTTGTTAAATAGGTCAAATATTGAGAAGTAACAATTATTACTTTATCACACTTTCTAATTAAGAATTTTTTTCACGAGGATGAATATTAACTTCTTCCCTATGGAGCCACATAGCCTCTATATATGAAGGGTGGTTGCAGTTGAGTTTTACACCCCCACCCCCCAACAAACACACAAAATCTCTAGATATGGATGACATTTGGAGGAGTTCCTAGGTTTATCTTCTAGAATCTTTTGTTTTGAACATTTTCAATTTCAAGTATGTCACTTTTCTATTATTTGATGTCATAAACTGACGATTCTTCTTTAGACCCTTTTATGGAGCTTGAATTGGAGTTGCTCAGCTAACAGGTTTGTCAGTTTGAACCAGTCAAATAAGAGCATGGTCAGTTCAATAATATTCTCCCACATTTTTCCACATTCACAGCTAAAGGGTTTGATAACATGCACAAGGCTTTTGACTTTAAATCTTCACACAAGTACATATCTCTTCCAAGGCAGCTTATATTGGATTGTTAACTATTTTCAACAAAAATGTGAATTGTACTAAACATATAATAGAGAAACTATGTTTCCATACTTCTTTTCTTTTATATAGTGCATCTACAACAAAGTTTAAGTGAAACGACGGACTTACCTGCTATGGAAGACAGCACTCCAAAACCACGAATTCAAAGCTAAAATACCATACAGATGCCACAAGCCAGAAAATTCATAATATGGCTTCCTATTTTCCTTCAGTGGCAACTTGTAGAATATTAGAATGAAAAAGGAAAGCCACCCATGAAACTGTATAGCAAGGTTGAACACAGAAAATGCTACAGAAACAGGCTCCTGAATACACCAGCAGAAATTAGCTCTCATTGTTGCTACTCTCAGTTATAAGTAACAACTGAGAAACTTGAATGATAACAAACCTGGAGACCAAATACGCGCTTAAAGGGCCACTTTCCATGGTACTTGTACGGTCCATATCCACTCCTCTCCCATTGTTTTTCTGTGTCAAGCATGCAGTGGTATCGGCAATCACTCTGGCAGTCCCATTGCTTCCATTGCAGATACAGTGGTTCCTGCATGTACCATGGGCCATCCACCGTCACACCATCAGAAGAGAATCTACAGTGCTGAAAGCACTTCTCCCCGACACATCCAGTCTGCTTGCACTGCTGTACACAATTTCTGTGTGAACAAAAGCACCACAAAGATAAAACATTACATAAAGTAGATCTATAAGATAAAACTTAAAACTAATAATATTATCGGGGATAAAGTTATTCACCAACGCATTCAAACTAGCCTTTGTGAGCATATTCTCAAACATGAACTTAAAATCATTATAATGACCAGTCGACCACAATTATTTCATAGATGTACATAATCCTTGGTGCTCTGATGGACTAAGCAAATAAACTTTCTGTCACATTTTTAACTTCTAGATAGACTTGTAATGATATACTCATAACACATAGAAAGAACTGAAATCTTGAAAGCAACATGAAACTTTTGATCATATAAGCTTGGTTGTGCACAATGGAGTGTCCACGCGTGTGCCCAAGGGTCGAAATGTCCAATATTTGTCGACACGGGATTTTTTTCTTTTTTTTTTTCTTAAATAAGCATCCCTGATACATAGGGTTTTGAATGATATTCATATAACTTATTTTGGTGTGATTCTTGTAAACATCTAAGTTTTGCAGTTTATCTTAAGATGGTTTCTAGAAAAGCAAGTCCAGGTGAAGCAACAAGCAAAAATCTTGAGACTGCGACCAAAACAACCAAGAATGATCCATCTCCATCCAGGAAAATAACAAATCAAATCAATTGTTTGCAACCACTTCAATAAAATGAAAACCAAGAGCAACATGAAAATACTTTGGAGTGAAGTACGCATGTCATACCTAGAAAAATGGGATTATTTATTCTTGTCTTGCTTTAGTGATGTAACTATCTTCAGCAGCTAAAAAAATAAATACAAACAATTATGCTTTCGAGCAATTGGAAGTAGACCTTTCAACAAAAGCCCACCTCAACAATTTCCTCTTTTAGACATATCTTCAATCAGATTCCACTTCGTGTCGATGTTTGGGGTAGTATAAATGATGAAGGGGTGGTAACTCATATCACAAGAGTTCTTTCATTTCTAAAAAAAACTTTCTCTCAACT
Organism: Berberis vulgaris; assembly: GCA_963556465.1. Taxonomy (NCBI): domain Eukaryota; kingdom Viridiplantae; phylum Streptophyta; class Magnoliopsida; order Ranunculales; family Berberidaceae; genus Berberis; species Berberis vulgaris. Next base: position 79,234,683 of record OY747129.1, on the reverse strand, counting down.
AAGGCTAAAGACACATTGGCGCATGCAGTTGAACTATTGATTTACGTAATTGGAAGGGGTCAATTTGGGTGCAATCTGAGATTCCCAATTCCTTGAGCAAAATGTTAGACAAACCCTCCTTTGACCGTAGACACCCTTCATCCTTGGAAACCTCTCCTTTAAAGTCATAATGACGAACCATCTAACATGTCAAGAAATCAAGACATGATTCCAATCCATTGCCTACCCATTTCAATCTTTTAAGAAGTCAAGTAGAGGAAGATCCTTCTCCATAAATGTTCCATAAAATTTTTTTTAAGAAAGATTTAAAATTTATTGAACATAGAGAAGAAATGGGGCTCCATATTACAATACAAAGGAATTATTGAATCAACATACTCTCCCTATTTACAATAAATTCCTGGAAATAAACACCCATTTATAGCATGGTCCGTGTAGGAGCGATTAATAGAGGGGAATCATCACAGCAAATATGATGGGGGTGGGAATGGGTGGCTTCCTAATCAACTACTTTGGCCTGCTGGAGAAGTATTTCCAATGTTGCTTTGTAAGGCGGTGGAACACGTTTTGGGGAAAAGGTACGAGATAAATTTTTTAGCATGACAAGTGGTGTGGATAGGTAGCCCTCAAGGATGGGTTCCCTAGGCTTTATCGGGTGTGCTTACTTGGTGATGGTGTAGTTTAAGAGATCTTTGTTGAAAATGGGGTGGAATCTTCACTTTAGAAAGCGCCTTATAACAAATGAAAAGTGGAAGTAGTAACTTATTTAGAGTGCCTTGCTTTGATGGTGTCGAACTGCGAATTGCGATGGGATGGTTGGAAATAACATCGTCTAAGGGTGGGTCCTTTAGAATTTTGGCATTTTGATTCTCTTCCTTGATTTCCTTGGGCTACCTTTGAGACTAAAGTGCAGTCCTAAGAGGTGGGATCTGGTTGTGGAAACTTTGGGTAAATTGCTTGATTCGTGGAAGAGTAGGGTTCCCTCCAAGGGAAGAACACTTACTTTGCCCAAGAATGCTACTGAGAACATTCTTACTTATAGCTTATCCCTTGCCTATGTCCTTGATAACGGGATGGTTCAAATTGTTTTGGGTTTCCTATGGCAAAGTTCATACTGCGATAAAAGTTCTTCCATTAAGGTGAGATTTGGTGGTGCTCCTTAATGATAAAGGAGGCTTAGGAATTATTTTCAAAAAGATGAACATTATTCTCTTCAGAACAAGGGGGCCTAGGAACTACTTTTGGCTTGAATAGAGATTGACTGATCCTCGCAGTGTATTCTATATGAAAAAAAATAAAATGCTACAATTATCGAGGGCAAATGTCTAGAGCATGTTAAGCTTGTTAGAGACTCAAACTTGGTGGTGGGGAATTATATGGCGAGTCTTGAAAGATATTTCCTTCACGGAAAGTTTTATTTAATTGGAAAAATTCGACTTAGCGAGGAGAACTTGGGGGGTACCAAGTACTTATATCTTTACCAATTAACGAATTTCTAGACATTAGATCCTAAACATATCCCACATACTCGTGAACTCATCTTGAGTTGAGATCTTTTGGCTCAACTTTATCCCAAGTTTGCTGATGGAGCAACTCCATTTTTCACCTTGAATTGGTCAAAATATGCAAAATTTCTTTAAGATTCAGTAACAGGGGTCTATGGCTCCGCCTGTATCTTTTCTGTTCTTTGTGAGCTGCTAACAGAATCCTCTTTCCCCTTCCTTTTAACTGAAATTTGGCCCTCTTATTTTGCTGGTAAAAAAACGAACAAATGAATTTTACTCCATTCTACATAATATTTTTGCCTCAAAAATTTGCTTATTGCACCATATTCCTAATCCAGTGATTTCTTGTAGGGACCACCAACCGTACCCCATGACCCAAGTCACTACATCAACCCATCTAAGGCCACGCCACAATAGGGTGAAGCATGCATGTGGCTATTTATTTCTATAATGATGTGATTTATATCTATTTGAGTTTCCTGAATAGGAATATTGCAGTACCAACTAAAAAGAAAAGGGCGAAGGAGATAGTAGACTGGACTTTTTAGTGTTTACTCAACCAGTTCAGTTATTCTGATAAAATTTACTGTTCAAAGTGCATCTATCAAGATGAATCATAATCTCTGCTATAGCCCAATATAGCTCAACTAATGTCAACCCCCATGGAAACATATATTTCCGTGTATTGCAGTGCGACATTCGAACAAATAGAAGGAAAGAAAAAGGAATTCTTCATCATCGCTCACTTAATCAGTAAAGGGTTGACTTTGGTTTCACTGTAATTAGCTGTATCAAGTTACAACCGTGAAATTCAACTTGCAAAATGGGTCTAAGAGCCTCATTGGGTGTATGGCCATCAGAGTCAAAACAGTATCTAAACTCTAGTAATCTGCTCTTTATCTGACCTAATTGATCCTTCCTTGTTTCTAGCATTAGATTGGTATCAATATAGTAAAAAAAAAAAAAGATCTTTTTGTCAAACCAATTTCCCATTAAACAAAACAAATAAAAAAGATTTAATCTTTATACTACAAACAAATTGTATCAAAATGGGATTGTAGCAAAGAATTGATATTGTAATAAAAATGAGAACTTACTGGTAAATGGGTTGAGCATCACCAGCACTGGCATTGAGAGGTCCAACGAGACATGAAAGCGTCGTCGCCGCAGCCAAAAAAGCAACCCAGTAAAGATTTCCCATCTGATTCTGAATCCAATTCCAATCAATCCAAGAATCTCAGTTTCTATCAACTAATTGCAAAATGCCCAAACAATAAATACTGCTAATTGCAACATGAATGAAAATTGGAAAACTAAACTGAATGATGGATGTAAAGTAAAGAAAGGCCTCTCTCTGCGGATCTCTGTGTTGTGTGGTGAGAGCTGAATTTGAGTTGGACTTGGAAGGGAAGGAGAGAGTTCAGATTGGGAGTTGAGAGTTGGACTTGTCTTTAATTTTTCCTCGAGTCATGGATCAGTGACAACTAAAAACATTACTTACTTATTATTTATCAGGCCTCTCTCTAATCATTCTAAATCAATATGAATTGTGCGAACAGTCCGAGTCACTGACTGATTCGAGAAGGTTGTTTATTACTAGCAATTAAATAAGGTTTTCCACCATAAAAGAGTCACGTGTGACACTTGTTTGATTAAAGGCTCATTACCAGATGTTTTTATGTAGCTAATTAAATTTTGTCTGGAATTCAAATTTGAATCTGATACAAACATGGGAAATTTGAATCGTAAATTGTGATCCAATCCCAATACAATCCGAATCCGTTTCCAAGTCACTTAAATTGGCAGAGTCTTGTTAAAAACCTAAATAAAATCAAATCTGAACCATCTTCCCCAAATGATACTGTAGACTCTAATTTTACTTTCCCCTTTTGCTTTTCCTATTCTTAATAATTATACATAAAACTAACGTAAAGATGAAAAGTTTTTGTGTTTGAATTGAAAAACACTATTAGTTTTTTAGAATAATGACCCATTTAGCACCCAACAGCTAGGAAAATGACATTTGAATCTATTTTTAAAAAAAATAACAAAAAAGATGCGTGCAAATTAAAAGTTATATACAAACCTAAATTATATGTATATGTTTTACTAAAATCACATAAATCATGTTTAATCCAACGGCTAGAAAAGTAGCATTTGAATTTTTTTTTTTTTTTAAAAAGATGAGTGTCAATTAAAAATTATATATAAACCTAAATCATATACACATATTTTACTAAAATCACATAAATCATGTTGTTTGATGATCATGTTTGATCCAACGCCTAGAAAATAACATTTAGATCTATTTTTTTATTAAAAAAAATGGGTGTCAATTAAAAATTATATATAAACCTAGAACATATGCACATGTTTACTAAAATCACATAAATCATATTGCGTGATGATCATGTTGATCCAACGGCTAGAAGAATAACATTTGGATCTATTTTTTATTTTTATTTAAAAAAAAAAATGGGTGTCAATTAAAAATTATATACAAACCTAAATCATATGCACATATTTTACTAAAATCATATCGTGTTGTTTGATGATCATGTTTGATCTAACAGCTAGGAAAATAGCTTTTGGATCTATTTATTTTTTTTAACAATGAAGATGGGTGCCAATAAAAATTATATACAAACTGATACAAGACTTGCCAATAGTTACTATTGTGGGAAAATATCAAAGATTGGTGATAAACTTGATAAATGATAGGAGATGCAAGGTTGGACTCATGAATGAATATGGAATGTTTTATATATAATTTAGTTTGTATATAACTTTTAAGGGTTATTTGCATTTTCCTCCCTATAATACATGTCTTATTCAACCTTTTCCCCAATTATTATTCGTATTGCACTTTTCCCTAAGACTAGCAGTCAACGTGCATTGACCGTTTGTTTTCAAAACAGATTACCAAAATACCCCTGAGAAATCAAAGGCTAAGATTGAATCTTTCGTATTTCGAACATCTCATCTCGAGGAAAATCCTAAGGCCCAACTGAAATCGTAATCGTATCTTGAGGAAAATCCAACAGTTGATTTTAAAAAAATATTGCATCTTAAACAACTCATCTCGAGAAAAATATAATGGTCTAAATTTAATCGTACACACATTTCTAGGTAAATCCAACGGTCCAAATTTAATTTTGTGCACATCTCGATGAAAAACTACTTATTCAGTGCACACCTCGAGGAAAACTAGTGCTCCATCACACATCTCGATGACAACCTGGCGGTCCAACATGCATCTCGAGAAACATTTGACGGTTTAGATTTATTCATACACGCATTTCTAGGAAATTCGACGTCTGAATAAATTGCCCTCATATAATAAATTACTGGCAATAACTTCACCCCATAATATAAATTTGAATTTAATTTTGCCCCCTAAAATAAAACATGTCTGAGAAATGATGAAGATGACCTGCAACTCAAGCTTAACTTCAAAATTTGGCAAGATTTTCCACTCCAAATATTTAATCAAGAAAATTTTGATTATCTTCCTCCTCTTCCTCCTGCCTCATTTTCCTCCCCTTATTCTTTTTCTATCTCACAGCCTCGCTACCACCTCCCCTTTCATCCTCCCTCGTTTTCCTTATTCCCCCACTTCCTCCTTCCTCCTTTCTCATTTGTCTCACAACCCATATAATAAAGTTAGGGCCTCATTCATCCACTTTCTCCTTCTTCCTCCCCCTTCATCTCTCATGTCTGTTATGTTTTAGGGAGCAAAATTGATGCAAGAGGGTTTCTAGGGTTCCTAATTTTGCTCTCAACTAAATAACTTATTCGTAATCTTTCAATTTAATTAGAAGTCTTTCTAGTTTCCTTTTAGGATTAGGCTTTACTTTTTATTTTAGGAACAGACTGCTTGTTATTTTAGTATTTGATTCTACTTTTTCTTTTAGGAATAGGTAGTTTCCTTTTAGGATTAGGTTTTACCTTTTATTTTAGGAATAGACTGCTTATTATTTTAGTATTTGATTCTACTTTTTCTTTTAGGAATAGGCTGTTTATTATTCAAGTTATTTGAGCACTATAAATAGAGTTCTTCCTCAATATTGTAAGAGATATTTGATTTTGATAATTTTAATTGAACACAATATTGAGGAAGAACTCTATTTATAGTGCTCAAATAACTTGAAGTCTATTCCTAAAATAAAAAGTAAAATCTAATCCTAAAAGGAAACTACCTATTCTTAAAAGAAAAAGTAGAATCAAATACTAAAATAACAAGCAGTCTATTCCTAAAATAAAAAGTAAAGCCTAATCCTAAAAAGAAATTATAAAGACTCCTAATTAAATTGAAAGATTACGAATAAGTTATGTAGTAAATAACTTTGGGAACAAAATTAGGAACCCTAGAAACCCAAATTAGGAACCCTAGAAACTCAAATTAGGAACCCTAGAACCCCTCCTGCATCAAAAATAAAATTCAAATTTATTTTCGGGGGCAATATTAAATTCAAATTTATTAAGATTGTCAAAAATCCTCGAGATGTGTGCATGAATAAATCTGAACCGTCAGATTTACCTAAAGATGTGTGTACGATTAATTTTAGACTATTTGATTTTTCTCAAGATGAGTTGTTTAAGATGCGATATTTTTTTAAAAACCAACTATTGGATTTTCCTTTAGATGCGATTTTCGTTGGGTTTTAGGATTTTTATCGAGATGAGATGTTCGAGATACGAAAGTTTCAATCTCAGCATTTGATTTCTCAGGGGTATTTTGGTAAGCTGCTTTGAAAACAGACGGTCAAGGCATGTTGACTGCTAGTCTTAGGGAAAAGTGCAATACGAATAATAATTTGGGGCAAAGCTGAATGAGGCATGTATTATAGGGGGGAAATACAAATAACCCAATTTTTAATTGGCACCCATCTTCTTTGTTTAATTTTTTTTAAATTCAAATGTTAGTTTCCTAGCCGTTTGATCAAACATGATCATTAAAAAAAAAACATGATTATTTGATTTTAGTAAAAACATGTGCAAACACACATGCAAAATAAGTTGGTCTTTTTGAAAATTTATTAGTCAACGTAGTTGACCACACAGTCATAGATGTTAGACTAGGATAAAAAAAACTAATAGGGGACAAATAAGAATAATTATTTTGGGCCAAATGGGAAATAATAATTTTTCTTACACTTTTGCTTCCAAAATTCAGATATAATCAAACTTAGTCCATCTCAATATTCATTAATTATACCTAAACCCCTAACATAATTTATTTAAAGCCCTCTAATTATCTATAAATTATAAATAGGTTCATACAAATGAAAAACACTATTACACATTTTTACCATTTTACCATCCCAAAGTTAAACTTTTTACAATCAAAATCAGCTCATGTAAACATCAATAATTATACCTATGCCCCTAAAATAATTTATTTTAACCTCTCCAATTATATATAAATTATAAAAACCTCTTATATCTAAATTTTGAATTTTTCATTTTACCCTCCACATTTCATACTTTTATAATCGAAATCAGCCCCTTTCAAGCATTGATTATTTATACATATGCCTCTAACATAAATTATTTGAAGCCCTTATTTATTTATAGACCACATATACCCTTCAAACTATATATAACTATTTTGTTTAGTAATTCAATAATAATTTTGTCTTATTATTGAAATATTGTAATAAAATAAAAAGTATTGAACATCCGTGCACGTAGAATGCGTTCACACCCTGGTAAACATGTAATATATCTTATAATTGTTGTAATTTAGGTATAAAATGACAATAACACATTCATCTTAATATTAATACCCATCAATTATAAAATGAAGTTCATAAAAAATAATAAATAAATAACTCAAGTTTTTACCCAAAAAAATCTAAAGAAAAAACACATTGTTTATGTTTTTAAGACATGTTTTACTTAAAAAATAAAAAAAATAAAAGCCAATTACACCACAAATGATTTTAAAACTTATTAAAAAAAACTCAAGCCCTAAAAAATCTCAAACCAAGTTGTTTAGTTTTCAATATTATACTCAAACCAACTCCATCTTCTTCCAAACATCCACTTTTTTTTTTTTTTTAAATAAAATAAAATCGTAAAGCTCTTTTCTTACTATAACTTTTGAATATGGGTTGAGCATATGTTTATGCTTTCTCGCATTCGCCTAGCAAGAATAATGAGCATGAAAATTTGGACTAGTCATCGTTTTGGAAATCACATGAGTATCTATTGTCATGTCAAATATTTACCATATGTCTTAATTGGTCATGCTAGTCTAAAGTTGAACCCATGTAAAGATGGTCGACGTTGGTCGTCCACTTTGAAATCGCGTGATTTGTTCGAGTCACGTTTGATATTTTTTGGATGACTATTGTTGGTCATGTTACTATGTTAGTGTGAAGTGGAACTTTTTTATGCATTGGAAATCTTAGATAAGGAACTGGAATGTGCCAAATTGTTGAAATAGATGTGCAAAAATGTGGTTGAATGGTCAGGAAGACATGGTATCATGTATGCTTATGAGTTGGCTATCATCGTCAATATTCATGATTGAGTTTTTAATTATTACATTATTTAAATTTTGTTTTTTTAATACACGATGAGGCATAATGAATTAGTCATAATATAAGCATGTATGAAATTCAATATTTCAACGTAAAACACAACATGACTGGTTTTGGTCATAAAGTTAAAAAAATACTTTAAAACATAATCAAAATCCAGTCGTGTGATTCCAAAACTAGTGATTGGGTTGGTCATCTTTTCACCAACTTTTTTTTATTTTATACATAACCAAAATCAATCATTATCTTTATGATTGTATAATGATACAGTCATTTTTTTACCACGACTAAACCGAGTTATGCGTTTTCAAAACTAGTGATTGGGTTTAGTTATTATCTTTTCTCCAGTTGTTTTTATATAAAAGAATATGATTTGGATTCTTATGAGATTATATTTAACGTCATCCAAATCCAATCTGATAAGAAATCTGCGATTCAATTTTTACGTCTAAATCCTAAAAATGCAAATGTAAATCGGATTGCGAATAAAATTTGGTCAGCTCGTTGTCATTAGCCGCTCCTGTTCGTCACCCACTTCACAAAATCTCCCTGACGCGCTCGATCCTTCATTGTTTTTATTCTTCTTCTTCTTCTTTTCCACCCTTCTCTTAGCATCTCGTTCTCCTCTGCAACATCTTATCTCACCGTGTGAAGCATCGTCCCTCTTCTTCTGTGTAAGTGCTTCTCTCTCAGGTCTGATAAGTTGCAACTATTATTTCCTTAGTTTGCGCTGGAGTCAATCAGAAATGCACGTGTGAGTTTTCTAAACCCCGAGTCTCCCAAAGTGTTTGACAGACTTGGATGTTTGCGCTGATTTATTCATAAATGGCTCATTTCAAGCCGTCTGCATACCCAAGCATTTCATTCGCCGAACGTATATGGATCCCTTTCTCATTTCTACACCACCATCTCATCATCTAACATCTCCACCAACTCCACAAAACTTCGTTCAATACTCTTGGACATCAACTTTAGTAACAACCCCACCAAGGCACGCCAGTTGTTCGTCGAATTGTCTGAGAGAACCTGCCCTTTCTACAATGTTATGATTAGATGCTACACCCGAAACCAACAACCCATCCAAGCACTCCAATTCTTTGTTGATATGCTCGCTTCAAAACAGTACCGGCCTGACAACTTTACGTACCCTTTTGTTTTCAAAGCCTGCGGTGATTCGTTGATGCTCAAAATGGGTGTGTCTATGCATTCTCGAGCGTTGGTGAGTGGTTTTGGGTTAGACTCTTATGTACATAACTCTTTGATATCAATGTATATGAATTGCGGCTGGACAGAAGATGCGCAACGGGTTTTTGATGGAATGTTGGAAAAAAAAATTGTGGTATCTTGGAATTCCATGATTAGTAGGTATTTTCAAATGGGTTTGCTACCAAAGCTGTGATGGTTTTTGATCAAATGATGTATGAGAATGTTGTACCTGATCATGCTACGGTGGTTTCGGTGTTACCTGCTTGTGCTTCTTTGCAGGACTTGCATCGTGGAAGACGTGTTCATGAATTGGTAATGCAGATAGGAGTTGGGTATTGTAAGTCTGCGTGGAATGCATTGGTGGATATGTATGCAAAATGTGGATGTTTGTTTGAAGCGAGGGAAGTGTTTGATGAGATGAATGAAAGGGATGTTGTGTCATGGACAACTTTGATTGGAGGTTATGTAACGAATGATGATGCAAGAAGCGCGATGGGGCTTTGCAGTCTAATGCAATTGGAGGGAATAATACCCAATCCGGTGACCGTAGCTTGTCTTCTATCAGCTTGCATAAGTTCATGTGATATGAAGCATGGAAAATGCATACATGGATGGGTTATGAGACATAGACTTGAATTGGATGTTGTTGTTGAGACTTCCTTGATTGATCTTTATGCCAAGTGCAATTGTATGGACCTTAGTGTCCGCATGTTCAACAAAACATCAAAGACAAGAACAGTGCCATGTAATGCGCTCATATCGGGATATGTTCATAATAAGCTAGGAGGAAAAGCTATACAGAGTTTCAAACAAATGCAGGTTGAAATGGTGAAACCCGATGTTGCAACCTTGATCGGCCTCCTCCCTGCTTTTGTTGATTTGGCAAACTTACAACAAGCAAAGAACATACATTGTTATTTAATCAGGTTTGGGTTTCATCTAAGAATTGAAACTTATACAAGTCTGATTGATATCTACTCAAAATGTGAAAGTGTCGACTTTGCCTCTGAACTTTTCAAAATGATACCTGAAAAGGAAAAGGATGTTTATACATGGAGTAAAATTATCTTAGGGTATGGAATGCACGGACATGGTGAGTTTGCCCTTATTCTTTTTTATCAGATGGTGCAAGCTGGTTTGCAACCAAATGAAGTCACTTTTACCTCTGTATTGGATGCTTGTAGCCATGCAGGGCTTGTAGATGATGGTCTTCGATTGTTCAAAAGCATGGTTATGGATCATAAGTTGAGACCGCGAACTGATCACTACACTTGCATCATTGTTCTTGTTGGCCGTGTTGGCAGACTGAATGAAGCATACAAACCACCAGGCTGCAGCTCAATTGAAATAACCAACAACGTAAATGTAATGGACCATGCCTGTCAAAGCAAGTAAGCCCAACACAACTAAGGAATTTTTAAGAATTGAGATTCACTCGAAGATTTGGCATTGTATATATATCACGTGTGAAGGAGAATATTATTTTTGGGAGGAACTCTAGAAAAAATATGCAACTTGGGTGCTTCTAGAGCCAAATTATTCGACAAACTCCAGGTATGATCTTCCAAGATTTTGGATTTCTTTTGTGTAACCTTATACTACCAGGTTTTTCATAAGTTATTTTACTTGGCAAGCATTGCAGAGTATTTGGTTTAGAATGTCTTTCTTTATTTTATTGTTCAGACTCGGTCTCCATTGAAAATTTTCCCTAAATGTTTTTCCCTGAAGTATCTTGTATGTTATACAATTTGCTGCCTAAGAAGGCTAAACAAATAAAGGAGAGAGAGTGGTTTTGGCAATCTAATAGAACCTGAGAGACAAAACACTTCTGCTTAATATCTGTACATTTAACAAGTAGAAGATGATTGCTACACTTTCTTTTAATGTGATTTTGCAAAAAAAATTGTTGGCTGATCTCGGAATGTCCAGTTAGATGGGAAAATGTCCCCTGTGAACATCTATATGACATGATCAATTTTCTGCTCTAGGTAGGAAAAATGAAAAAATCAATAGATTCATGGCTTATTAATGTGCTAGCAGTATTATCCTGTCTTTGGGAAGCTAGAAACAAATTGATGTTTTGAGGCAAGCAAATAAGTTTGGCTCTTATTAGCTATTAGATCAAAGCAAGAAGCTTAATACTGGAAATCTTAATTCCAAGATGATGGGTGATGATACATAAAAAGGTCGCCCTTGAGCCGTACACGTGTTGTGATAATCTCGAGAGCGGCTCGTGCCGAAGATGGCCCAACTCTAATGCTAGCCCTCTTCTTCACGAAGGAAGCAAGCATCTCAGACGGCTCCTCCACATCGGACATAACATAAACTTTGGCCCCAGCAGCCTTCCTCTTCCTAGAACGGGCCCCATCTTCCAGCTTAATGTGCGACTTACGATACAAAGTGGGGGCAACGTGCCAGTTGTCCCATAGCCAACTACGGATGAAGTTCGAAACTCATGTGACATCGACCGCCTTCCTTTGCGGCATGACACATAACGTCTCCATGGTGTTTTGCTTCTCTAAGGTGAGAGGAGTGGTAGGAAACCTTCCTGCAAGAGAACACAAGCAATGATCACTCGGCCCGTTATCAAGCACATCAAAGTCACAAAGAAGGAGTTGAACTTACAAAGCGGCCTGAACTGTCACTCAAGCAAACGACCCCTGCACAAAAATACTTCAAATCCGCAAGAGCCAATAAGCAGTACTTCTACCATAACTTGAAATCATCAGGCGGTTTACCGAAGCACTTAGGCGATTTCATCTTACAGACAACGTTGCTCTTCAGTTGAGGAGAGGTCAGCAATGGGATCACCCGCGGAGTCACGCTAATACCAGCCTCCTTGGCACAAAGCAGAATCACGAGGATGATCCTATATCCATTAGACCCCAACTGAGCTGGAGGAATCCCTAAGAGATTCAATAACTCCCAAATCACGTCCAGAACCAGGAAACACACCCTATTTTGAAGCATCCCCCGATGTAAACAGATAAATTTGGATGAAGGCGACATTGGCGTCTGGTTGCCCGTCAGAAGGTACAACGGCAAGTCTTCAGGAACTCCAAACTTTTTACGAATTTTGGGAAGATCGGGCTTGGACAACAACCTGTCGGGGCCGGAACAACATCATCAAGAAGGTTTTCTCGAGCCATGAAAAAGACAAACAAACCTTTCAGAACAATATCTTCAAAAGCAAGTAAATCAGAATGACCAGACTCAACACTGCGGATGACCTATATAAAAGATAGGTTTCCGTCTCTTTTTCGCCAAACCACCGCTTGCCCAATTAATGTGGCGTGCGGCTCAAGCAACAATTCAGGCTTAATCATCATGAGCGGTGTATCCATTCAAGAGATGACTTAGCGAGCGATGTGACGACCCACTAACTCGGGGGGAGTAGCCGTTGATACATAAAAACGGTCACGCCCCTGAGCCGTACACGTGTCGTGATAATCTCGAGGAAATACAGACCTCAGCATCAACCCAACACTGAACAGGCCCAAGCGGTTCCAAGCCCCCTCAATTCAATCCGCCAGGCGAACCCGGACTCACATAGCACGTTGGGCCCACACATCTCACAGCTGTCCTCAATACCCGTAAGCCCTCCTTAGGCAAGTATCTCGTGGATCAGCTTCGAACCGGCAACTACAGCTGCTTTCTGCTTCCAACTAGGAAGCAAACACCAGAGTATCTTCCACACAGGGAAACTCCCTTATACGAATTGTTCTTGGATTGAGAACTATATCCTGTGTATCTAGGAGTGCAGAGCTAACAGGAAACTTCCCTCCTACATCACGACTCTTAATTAGAGAGGGATCTCCACGAAGATCTCCTCCCTAAATTACGCGTACGATGGTCTGGTTGAACTAGGACTCCTTGCACTATAAATAAGACATGAGGTTGGTAAAGTAAGGTATGCTACAAATTCTCTGTTACAGCATTACACCTTCCTCAGATCCCTGTCTGACTTAAGCATCGGAGTGTCATCGGACACCCCACGATGGTATGTGGCTCACGTGTGCCACTTGTACAGGTCAGTATAAATCAGATTGGAGCAGGGAGTGAAAAACGATTGCATCAATGAATATGAAGATGAAGGAAATGCACCTGTCAAAGACTCAAGACCACCGTGAATCATGTTCAACAGAGGATCCCTCTCACTTCACTTTAATGGGTGATGATGTAATTCAGTTATAGTGGATCCTATGTTCTCATTTTCATACTCTAGGTTTTGCTTTGCATGCATCTGATGACAAGAATATTGTTATTCATCGTGCAGACTTATGGAACTTCGCAGGGACAACTTTTTAATGAAGAAGCAGCTGCAGAGGCTCTCACTTCAGAGTGCGGACTTTCGAGTAGAGAAAATCACAGCAGAAGCTCATAGCAGTAACTATCTTAGAAGAGGCATGCAGGGCTATCGCAATTCAGGAATTTGGAAGGTCTCTTCTTCCTTTTTCTGACAACATATGTAATGGCTATGACCAATGCAAAACTTAACTTTTTACAAATATGCTCCTTGAAGGCTTGAAAGTGAATGCAATGAAACTCACTATCTGGTGCTACTTTAGGCATCCATGGGATATAAAAAGAAATTGAATATCAACCATAATTTTTCACATTCAGATATAGTTTCTTATTGCAATTTTTAGTTTCTTCAACATGCAAAACTTTGACATACAGATATAGGAAGCAAAAGTCCAGTCTGTCTTCTACAACCAAACAGCACAAATACACTTGAAAAACACAATTAAGACAAAACAAACACTAACTCAATAAACCATCTCCTCGGTCGGATTACGACTCGCAGGCCATCTCAAGTCAACTTGGAAGCCTCGAGATCCATAGCTTTCTTAACCATGCTCCGATGATCAGCATCATCAATAACCATCTGAATAGGAGACTCTCCAAGTCCATCAGCTATGGCCAGCATGATCTTCATCTCAGACCTGAACTCCTCAAGATCCACAGTCCCGCTACCGTCGCAATCGAAAACTTCTCAAATATTGAATCATACAGCGCAGTTAGCTGGTCCGGAGGCGTCACTATGTCCACTCTGAAGCGAGCTTCGATGAATCTCATCGATTCAAAGGCTTTCCGGAGCTCGGAACGTGAGAGAACTCCATCACTGTTGAAATCAAGCATGGCAAATCTCTCGTCCATGCTTCGCTTGAAGGCAGCTTCGTCGTCCACGAAGGAGCGAACGGTGGATCCGTCGAGAACTACCACTCCCATGTTCAGTAGTTAGCTTAGCTGAGGATGTTATCACTTTCTTGCTTGGCTTTCTATCTATTTCTGAAGTTTAAAGCTTGGATAATTGTTGTAGTCCGTGGGCAGATTGGATTTGTGGCTTAAAAGGGCACGTAGATAAAGAAAACAAGGAGAGCATCCTATTGAACGAGAGGGTACACTTTTAAACGAGGTTTTGGTCATCATCCGAGGCTTTTTTGCAGGGACCTTTTTTATGTATGAATAATGACACTCATCATCTCAACTCCTCCGTTTGTTTGGAAGTGAAGGTAGGGCCCTCACAGAAAATGTCATGTCTCATGTTTGTAATAGGATCATGTTTTATAGAGGTGATTATATATACTGACGTGTCCACAAACTTTTATGTGCACGAATATTCAATATTTTTTAATTTTATTATAATAATTTAATAATAAAAAAAGAATTATTATTGAATTTTTAAACAAAATTGATCATACATCAAATAAGACTATTGATACGTCCAAAATCTCGTTCTCCTGTAAATTTGACCTGTAAATAAATGTTAGATTGCAAAAAACCACATTTTTGGTGGCTGAAGGCACTCCAACGCTTAAGTCGATAACTTAGTTGGAGATGGAGATAACTCTGGATAAAACTCAGTTAAAGTTGCATACCTTTGACAAATATTTCCTTTACCTTTTATAACGGTCGTTGTTAATTCCATGTGTGACTTAAGCATGTGAGGCACAATGAGAGAAGACGCTCTCTGTAACAGTCTCCTCCTTTATGAAGATACGTCCTCGAAGCCATAACTCTTTCCACGACTATTTTTCTCTGTAACGTTTCTCCTCAAGGGAGAACATTATCAGGTCTGATTTTGGGCCTCTGATTATGATTTATTCTAATGGGCCATGTTTGGGCTTTCATGACTAGATTCGTCTTCTTTGGCCTTTATGAATTGGCCTAGTCTTGGGATACTTGATCCTCGTGATGGATGATAAATGCCATGTGTATGGCTATGATGACAATCTCATTTAATGTATCATCAGCTACTTCCCCCTTTAGTTAGTGGGTATGCTGACATGGCCACTAACTTGGTGATGGTTGGACTTTCGATTTCATCATTGCCTCATATGTTGTTAGCAGCTTTTGGTGAGTTGGTATCCTGATCTCTTGCTCGGCCATTCGTTTTCCGTACGTATTTTGGGATTTCGTGTAGTCATCATATCTCGCATGTCGTCCTATGAGTAGTTTCTTCGTTGCTCGGCTTTATAAAAGGAGGTGTGATTGATTTGTTTATCTCTTTGGGCTATATTTGAAATTAGGGCTTATTCTTCTTTCTCCTTCTTCATTTTCCTAGCTCTTCCATTCCTTAACAATTCTTGCTAGCGATATATTAAGCGGTGAGGTGTTTGCTGCTTGTGAAGCTTACTTCTCGCCTAAGAAAGCTTCCCAGTCAATGTTGGATAATGTTCGTTCTGGCTATAATTTGCCATCCGACCTCAAGATCATTCTGCCTAGGCAGAGTCCTTGTCATCCAAGGTCTGGGTACATTGCACTCTATCCATGCATGTTCATTTTCGGCCTTCGATTCCTAGTTCTAGAGTTGTTTGGGGAGTATCTAGATTTTCTGGGGCATTCCTCCTGCTCAAATGGGTCTCAATGGTTGGAGGGTTATGGTCTCTACTTATGCGAGTGCCATCATCTCTGGCATGACTATTAGTATTTTGCATTCGATGGTTGTTCTATTGGTGACTAAGGACATTTGCTTCCTCTGTTCTCCTATCTATTTTGGAAAGTTCAATGATGACATTAGAGATTGGTCGAGATTTTGGTTTTATGCTTCTGTCAGCTCTGGCTACTTTAAATTGTGAGGTCATCAGATTGTGCGGTCGTTCATAGTCCCTAACAAACAGAAAGATCTGCAGTTAATTGTAATATAACGGATGATCTGTGACCGATTCTTGAAACTTCCGGTCCCGTGGAGGAATGTCTCTCCGAGGACATCTTAGAGCGTAGTGGCTTGTAAAATATGAATGAGGTGGAACAGGCTTTGCTTATTGAATCCCAAGCTAAGGAGATTGTTGTCTGTGTTGCTCCTGTTGTTGTCAGTGATGTTGGCATTGATGGGGAAGTGAACTCGGGCAGGGATGTTATGGATCTCGCTGCTCTTGTTTGCATTGGTGTTGCTGGTCTGACTTCCAGGAAGATGAAGCTTCAGAGGCCTGCTAGCTCGACGAAGCAGTTGTTGATAAGTCTTGGCCGTGTTCCAAGAAGAAACAACTTTCTACTCGTGGTAATGCTAGGCCTGCATCTCATCCGAGTTCTTCTGATAAGGAGATTGTGAAAGAGGATCGCTGATCGCTTATCCCACGAGGAGGTCGAGGAAATGAACTTGGCGCTGGAGAAGAGCAAGAAGAAACTATTCGTTCGTTGGACGATAATGAAAAAAGATTTTTTTCTACCTATGGTTTTCCCGACGTTGTTGAATGGTCTAATGATGACCCTCGAGCCATCGATGACAAGATATTCCAGTTAGTGAAGGAGCAGTCTAAGGAGGTCAATGACCATGGTCAGAGTTTTGAGGTTCTTCCTCATTGATCTCCTTCCATTCATGTTGAGATGCAGCGGGGTTCTTAGTTTCTTTTCCCACTCGTTTTAATTCTTTTGTTCCTGCCGCCACTACTACTTGTTCTATTCCTGCTACGACCACTTCGCATCGAGAAGGCAATAGTGGTTTTTCTGTTGTCAGTGTTGTTCTGTCTGCTCTTTTGGTCGTTGGGGATGGTTTTTCTATGCTTCCGGATCCCCGCGTTCTTCATCCACAGATTAGTAGAAAGGAGCCCAACGCGAAAAACATCTGTATCAAATCGGATGGGAAGTTTTGTTGGTTTACTTAGCTTAACGTGCAGGATGGTGCGCGTAGGTTGATCAATGAATGACACAAGCGAGTGGTAGAACGACTTTCGATGCTAGTGTTGGTCCTAGCACTCATTTTGATTATGATCTTAAACAGATAATGAATGAGATGAATCATCTCACTTATGCTAGGGTGATGGGTTTGGAGTACAAGGCTGGTCGTGGCTAGGTGGCTGCTCTTGAGAGGAAGTTGGCGGCACTGTTGTTGGTGTTTTCTCATGTCCTTCTCCAATTTGATGTGATGAAAGCGCAGTGTGTAGAGCAAGATAGGGCAACTGGGGTTGCCCTAGCTTCTCTGAGGAAAGTGGAAGTTGAGCGAGGTCGGTCTTCCCTAGCTTGAGTCTTCAACGGCTGTTTTGGACGGGGTTCACGCATGTCTGGATGAGTTGCAAAAAGAGCTATCTATCGAGAAAGCTTGCCATGATGAGGCTTTGCGTTTTGTAACTGAGCAATGTGTTAGCCGTAGAATTGTTGAAGGGCGGGTGGAGCAATTAATAATTGTGCTTGATGAAGTTAAGTCGGACATCTCTGCCATGCTGACCACCGCCAAAGGGCAGCTTATTTCCATTAGGAATGAGTTTGCTGCAACAAAAGACAAGTTGAAGATTGCGAAGGTGGAGGATTGGAAGCGAGTGGTTGACGGGCGGGTCGAGCTTCTTGACTATATTGAAGGGCTTGGCATTGATTTGTCTAAGTATCATCATTTGGTCGATGAAGTCTTCGAGGATGACAATGGTTAGGTTAGTACTCCGGATCCTTCAAACGATCCTGTAGATGAACACCTGTCATTTCCTGACCCTTCCGCTCTGGCTTCATCGTCTACTCTCGTTGTTGAGGAAAAAGCCTCGTCTCCACCTACCACTGGCACTGTTGTCGCCTCTAATGTATCTTCTCCGAACTTTCTATTTTCTTCTCCGGATGTTCCATCTCATTTTCCAGATGTACAATCTTCTTCTCTGGATGTAACAAAGTGATTTTATGAATGAAAATACATTTCCTTTTGACAATGTTGTATTGCCTTTTATATTATTTTTCGCTTCACATGTTTTCTCTTTGAAGTCGTGATTCATCTTGGGTTATTTGTTGTGACTCATTGTATATGATAAGTATACTTGCTTTATTCTCTACACTCTTTTGTTCTGATATATGCATATTCGTTTTGTGATCGGGTGTGTTGGTTGCTCCAGTAGGTCTTGATTTGTATGTCAATGTGAGCGAGTTGGCTTGTACTTTTTTTTTTCATTTTAGGTCTATTGTGGTTGTCGAAGTAAGTCGTCTTGCACGTCTTCAGTCTTCGCTTCTTGGTTCGATACTTTGATCGGCCAGAAGGATTTTATAACTTCGTCTTGATTTATATGTCCGGACTTTTTGTTCCTATATATAGTGTTGAATGAGTTGACTTGCTCGTCTCAACTTTGTTGTCTGACATATTAATCGACCCAAGGTTTACCCGAGTAAGTTGACTCATTTGTTTCAATTTTTACTTCATTGGGTTTGACACGTTGGTCGATCCAAAGTTTATTCGAGTAGGTTGATTTATCTGTCCCAACTTTTACTTCGTTGGTCGACCTGAAGGTTATTAGAGTAAGTTGACTTTATCCGTCCCAACTTTTACTTCGTTGGTTGACCCGAAGGTTATTTAAGTAAGTTGACTTTATTCGTCCCAACTTTTACTTTATGGTTGTTCAGACCAAAAGTTTTGTGTCTGACATATATGTCCTGACCTTTTATTTGTGGATTGATATGCCAATTGCTTCTCATTGTCTGGCTTTAATGCCTCAACTTTCGGCGCAATTTGGAGAGTTTTGAACTCGAAACTTTATTGATAACCCCATTTCGGGTGTTTAACAATCTGTGGTAGTGGTAGTCATTCCTTTCTCATAAGTTACGCTATGTTGTGGAGTCTGGATTGTATCTTTTTATTGTTGCACGATTTGTTTTGCCTTGAGTGGTCTTTAACATTTTCGCTGTGACTTATTCCTCCACGATTCTCTGTAGTTTTGTTGTTCGTATATTGTTGTCGTGAGGTAGCTAATAAACTCGAAATGTTTTTTTATCGAATTACTGGGTGTGTGCCATTGATAGGTTGGTTCAAACGTAGCCCCAAATTGTCCAATCATGCTTACATCAGTACCTGCTGCCGAGGCTTCATTCGTCGATTCATAGAATTTGTTTGCGTCATCTTCGTTGTCGGTAATGTAGGAGGCATTGTTGGCCTTGTCGTGGATAATGTGGGTCAAGCTTGTAAGTTCTTCGGATTATGTCAATTGGTTGGGCCCAATTTGAATTGCCAATTTTCTTCGTGTTCTCATTGTGAGTTGTCGTATTGATTTATCTGGTCTCAACGTCTCGTTTGATGGCATTGGCGTTCCTATTTCCATATAGATCAGCTCGAGTGGGAAATGTTGTTAGTTGTCTCTTCGTTTGGCTTGATTGTTCGCTTCTTCCAGCTGCGTAGTGTAAGGTGTATATCAGCTCTTTGGATTGTTCTTTTGATCCCGTAGTGGTGTTCGCATTCTCTTTCCCCTTGAGTTGTTTATCAGGTAGCCCGACAAATTCGTCCAGTTGTCCTCTTTGAACCCAGTGCTCAATTTCATTTTTCAGGTTGTAGCAGTCTTTAGTGTCATGCTCGTGATCCTTGTGGAAAGAGCAGTATTTGCTCTTGTCTCGCCCTTCTGGGTCTCATTTCATCTTAAGTGGCTAGTTGACATCTTCCCATTTCGCCATGGATTTCAGTATGTTTGCTCGGCTTGTTTTCAAGGTTGTGTATGGTTTGTATGTCTTTTTCACCCGCTCATGCTTGGGCCTTATCGACTATAGCTTTTTGAATTCTTGTTGGTCGAATTCAGGCCTGCTATTAGTCTGGTGTATCTTTGACTGAACGTTTTCCTCTCGGAGTCTGTCGTCTCTCCTTATTTACTCCCTCATTTCAGGCCTTTTCACATGAGCTTCTATCTCAGATTCATTTTTCTTCCTGGCGGCTATCATCTCCTCAAGAGTGATGTGCTTTTGAGCGGTCTTTAATAGAGTCGGCATGCTTTTCGGAGGTTCTAGGTTTAAAGCATCGAAAAAGGTCATATTTTCAACCCGACGGTGAAAGTACCAATGGTCGTGTCATTGCTGCATCCGTCGATTATTGTGTTAGTAAAACGAATGACGTACTCCCTTATTGTCTCGTTGGGCTTCTGTTTGATATACAGCAAGTAGTGTGGCCCTTTCCTCATCCGTTGACTGCCGATGAACCTCGTGATGAAAGCGGTAGCGAACGCCAGATATGAGTCTATTGATCTTGGTGGTAGGTTGTTGAACCAATTCATTGTTGTGGAGATGAAACTGGTTGGGAACGTTCTGCACAAGATGGATTCTATGATTTCCTTCGACGCCATCATGTGGTAAAAGTGTCACAGATGGTCTGTCGAATTTGGCGGGACAAACTTCTTTGGCATAGAAGTTACCATGAGTGATTCGAAAAATGGTGGTTTGCCCAGTTCATACAGTACATTAGGATCTGTGACTCCAATCTTGAATGGAATTTCAGCAGGGGTCCCGTTGCTTTGGGGTGTCCCATTTTGAAATGGTTTGCTGCTTTCGATGTTCACCTGTTGAGGTTTTGCAGGAACTTCGTTGGCAGAGTTTTGTTGGGCGGTGCTTGGACGAGATCTGTGGACTGAGCACACTCTTGGGTGATTTTTCTACCATTTTGATCATATAATCCATTTGGGTAATGAGTAAGTCTTCGCGAGGGTCAATAGCAGCGTCGCCATACATCTATGATGTTTGGGCTACTACATGTCATGGCTCTCCGTTGTCGGGCATGATCGATTCAACGTTTGTCACGGGTTTGAGATGTGCATTATTGGCAGCGCAGCTTCGCCTTGGGAAGATTGCTTTGATTGTTGTCGGGTTGAGGGTCTGTAGAATGTCCCGTCTGTTCTGAGGGTTTCTCGATCATTGATTAGAGTTAAAGAAATTTTCTACTGTGGATTCACTTCTTGAAAAGAAAACTTGTCGTTCCCTACGGACAGCGCCAAACTGATACGTCCAAAATTCGTTATCCTATAAGTTTGACCTGCAAAACAAATGTTAGATTGCCAAAGACCATATTTTTAATGGCCGAAGGCACTTCGATGCTTAAGTTAGTAACTCAGTTTAGGGATGGCAATTGGGCGGATTTGGACAAATCCCTCACCGCCCCGGTGGGGATGGCGGATCCCCAAATCCGCCCCGAATATCCGTTTATCATATTTTTTGAAAACCATCCCCGCACCGGACGAATTGGCGGATATCCGCTTCGCCCCGTTTAACCGAAAAAAAAAACAGATCTAAGAAAGAATAAACAGAAAGTGAGAAGAAGAATAGAAACCCCCTCATTCCCTCTTCTCCCCAATCTCTGAGAAGAAGAATAAAACAAATCTGAAGAAAAAAAAATTTGAACCCCCCAATCTCTCTTCTTCTTCTCCCTAAACCACCCAACCCACCTTTGATGAGAATGGATTGAATGATCCATCATACGTACCCTATGAGCATGTTAGACATTTGCACCTTCCATAAATAAAGTGTGTTATAAAGTGTAATATAAGGTGGGGTGATAGATTAGGCAAGCGACGTAGGTCAGAAACAATCACTCACTACACCATAAATGACAATTTGTAACACACTAGCTGTGTTACTAAAATTTTACGAGTTGTTAAAATAAAAGAACATCAATCTGCGCCAAATTATCCCTAAAATGAACCTAAAACACACAGGGGTTTAAGCAAATTGAGCGATTGAACATAATGTTGAAAGCAGAACGAGAGCGATTGAATAAGCTTTGAAGAGAAGTAATAGAGGTTCGTCTTTGCTCAGATGCAAATCGAACGAATAATAAACCAGAAATCACGAGAGGGAGAGTGAGAAAGCGATCGATGGAGTTGCTGGAGGTTTGAGATCGATTGATGGAAAGTGAAGTTTGAGATGGAGATCGAAAGAGTGAATCGATGGAGAGCGAATCGATGGAATTTTGTTTGAGATCGATCAATGGGCTTGAAATGAATTGTTAACCTCTCTTTGAAATGAGTTTGGGTGAGAGAAGTTTCAAATGGAGTGTTGGTCGAGTTATAATTTCTCATTTTAGAAATTAGTAATTTAAGTAAATGTTTTTTTATTTCTTAGTTATTTTTATAAATAGTATATATATAAAATTACTAATAGTAACTTAAGTCAATAATCAGTAACATTTTTTGTGTTACAAGAATTGTAACACAATGAAGAGTTACAAATTAAAAAATATTGATGTTACTAATTACCCATTTTGGTGTAGTGACTCAACAGTCACCAAGCAAAAAATGCATAACCATCTTCAGCCACATATCCATCTTTGTGGCTCCCTGCTTCCAAAGCAAAACCTCATTTTCACTGACATAATTTTCAGTGACAATTAATTCTACCAAATTAAATAATACCAAAATTAATTACAAAGACATTACAACAAAATACGAAGGTAAAATCTTTGATTAATTAGCCATTGATCTGATTGTTTGTTAAAAAAGATAAGATTAATTAGAGACATTGAAATTTTGAATCAACAGTTAGCTATGATCACATCAATGACTAGTCATTTTGCAAATCTCTTCCCAGTAAAAAGTTGTTGCAGTTCATTCAACGAGGCAATTATTGCAACTGATTCTGACTCAGACCGACTTATTTGGACTTCTCTCTTTTGATGTTTCGAAGGTCTAGTTGACGAACTCAAGATGAGAGGGGACCCAAATGGACGAGATAAGTGCAAGTATTGCTCTTTCAACAAGGATCAAAGACACGACACCAAAGACTGCTACAATTTAAAGGACGAACTCAAGCACTGGATTCTAATAGGGTGACTCTTGGAATTCGTTGGACTGCTAGACAAACGATCTAAAGGGAAAGATAATGTAGATACTAGTGCGGGACCAAAAGAACAACCCAGAGAACGACATAACTGGAAAAAGACGACTAAAGAAGCAATCAGCAACACCACTCACTTGAGCTGGTCTAAATCGAAGCACGAAAGCCAATATCATCCAAAGAGACCAGAAAACAACTACAATGACTCTCAACGGGAGATATAGAGACATTCACATCTCAAGCGGAGATCAACCAGCTGATCAGGTTCGAGGGTCTCACTGAGTGCTGACAAATGCGAGCTTGATTCCCAATCGAGAACTCTTTATCCACATTATTCCCCAACGACACTTTCTCCATCATTAACAATGAAATTGACATGAACAAGTCTGATTCGGTGAATAAACTCGATACCATTGCAAGTTCTGGAACCTGGAAATTCATAGAAGCCTTGGAAGCTGGCGCTAATGTGAGCATGATTGGACAATTTGGTGTCAGACTCTACTAAGCATTTTGAGTTCATTAGCTACCTTGTCGTGGCCGTACACAACTACACATGATGCAAAACATCAAAATTATGGGAAAACCATGAAAAAGGATATAAGTCATGGTGGGAATCACTCTCCAGAGGACACACTTCAACGAAGTAGAAGGCTGTTGCAACGAACGTCCCCTTTCACTACATCATTTGATTAAATCAGACACGATCAGTATAAACGAAATGACATCAAAACATACTTCAGGATAGGGATGGCAGTGGGGCGGATTTTCACGGATATCCGCCCCACCCAATCCGTTTGGGGCGGTTTTGGATATGGCTAAATGGGTTTTCGGGTGGTTTCGGGTATCCAAAAAATATCCGTTCACTATTCGGGGCGGATACGGATTTGGCCATATCCGCCCCGCGGATATCCGTTTATTCGTTTATTAGGTAACATTACAACAATACCCTTCCCCTATATTAAGGGATTAAACCCTTGATCCCTCATCCCTCCCTCTCCCTCATTACCTCCCTCACACCCGCCTCTCCCTCTTTGCCTCTCACACACAGAGAACACGGGCCGAGGAGAGGAGTGATTCGAGCGAAGGCGTCTCCCTCCCTCTCTGCCTCTCACACATAGAGATCTGAGAACACAACGAAGCCAAGGCGGAGGTCGTCGTCGACGTCGACTCGTCGTCCGCCTCTTCTCTCTCACTGTCCCTTCTTCTCTCTCACAGGCTCACAGCGAAGGCGGAGGCCGACCGCCTCTTCTTCTCTCTCATAGCGAAGGCGAAGCTCGTCCCAGTCGTCCGCCTCTTCTTCTCTGATCTCTCTCACAGGCTCACAGCGAAGGCCGTCCGCGTCGTCACCCCTTCTCCTTCTCATTCTCCTTCTGATCTTAGATCTAAGATCTGATCTGATCTATTTGATCTCTGATCTCATCAGCTGATCTGATCTGATCTCAGATTTCAGATCTGATCAGATCAGATCTCATAATCTCATCAGATCAAATATCATAATCTCATCAGATCTGATCTCTGATCTCATCAGATCTTATCTGATCTCAGATCTCATAAGATCAGATCACAGATCTAAAATCAGATCCAGAGATTGATTTTTTTTGTATTTTTTTAATTTTTTTTGTACGAATTCTTTGTAAATTGTAATTCAGAATATTTTGTAATTCAGATTTTTTTGTATTTTTTTTTGTACGAATTCAGAGGTTAATTTTTTAATTTTTTGTTATAATTTTGTGCGGATTGGCGGGGCGGATATCCGCCCATCCGCACGTGGCGGTTATGGATTTTGATTAAAATTGTAAAACGGATTGGCGGGGCGGATTGGGGATCCGTTATTACTGACGGATCGGGGATGGATTTGCTCAAATCCGCCCCAATCCGCCCCATTGCCATCCCTACTTCAGGACACCACGAAATCAAAGCCGATCTAAATCAGATACAAGAAGGGTGTGCAGGAATCAACTCCCTACCATAAGAAGGAATGACATCAACAAACATCAACCAAATAAAAAAAAAAAGCAAATTGTTTAGTAATGGATCATACGTTGTAAACCACAAGCAAACAGACAAGCCAAGATGACCCAAGAATTTATAGAGAAGGGATGACAATAAAGCACTAAGAGTCATATTAGACCCCACCACACATTCAGTGCTGACAACTAAAAGAAATACTGGTAAAAATCAACAAGCCAAGAATATACCGATTGAAAGGCACAAAGGGAGAACAACTACTACAACCATGGAATGTCAAGCATTTGAAACAAGATTATCAATAAAATTCCATATCAAGCCGTCCATCTGATGTTTAAACAGTCAAGTTCAGTCAAAGCATCAAAGTTAGACTATGCATCTACTCGTAAAGCAGCAAACACGAACAACGTATTGAGCTACGAGTAAAAGGTAAGGACGTATGAGTCAGACGTAAACATAAAACTTCTGGACTTATCAATCATGAAGTAAATTTGCAAAAGTTCGGACGTATAAGTCAACTAAACCTTCTGGTTGACCAATATGTCAGACCACGAGGTAAATCTACAAAAGTCTAGAGGTATAAGTCAAGACTTATTCGTAAAACCTTCTAATCGACCAATCTGTCGGACCGCGAGGTAAATCTACAAAAGTATGGACGTATAAGTCAAGAATTGTTCATAAAACCTTCTGGTCAACCAATATGTCGGACCACGAGGTAAATCTACAAAAGTCCAGATGTATAAGTCAAGACTTACTAGTAAAACCTTTTGGTTGACCAATATGTCGGACCACGAGGTAAACCTACAAAAGTCTAAACGTATAAGTCAAGACTTACTCGTAAAACCTTCTGGTCGACCAATATGTCGAACCACGAGGTAAATCTATAAAGTCTATACGAATAAGTCAAGACTTACTCGTAAAACCTTTTGGTCGACGAATATGTCAGACAACGAAGTAAATCTACAAAAGTCTGGACGAACAAAAGTCAAGACTTGCTCATAAAATCTTATAGCTTGACCAATACGTCGGACTACGAAGTATATACACAAAAGTCTAGGCGTATAAATCAAGACGTACTTGTAAAGCTTCCCGACCCGATTGACAAGACCAAAGAAATGAAAGCTTCAGATGGCCAACAAACAAGCGCAAAAGCAGAAATACAGACAGGTCTAAACTACAGAGATACAAAAAATACGAATAACAAGGTCAATGCACATTTGATATGTACGATCAAATATTGACTGATCCAAGATGATAAACGAATTGCAACTGCGACATTTAAAAATGCAATCTGGCAAGAAAGACATACAAATCATAGGGCAATAAATACAAGGAAAACAAAACATAAGAGCATCAACAAAGAAGCACTTGTCATTCATGATTCTATTCAGTTACATCGGGAAAAGAAGATACAACAGTTGGAGATGAAACAATAGAAGTGATCAAAGTGCCACTAGCATGAGTACTCACAGGAAGATGGATAACATCATCAGTAGTAGGAGATGACAAAGCTTTTTCTTCAGCAAGGACATATGACGGGGCATGGTCGGAAGAAGAAGGAAACAATGGTTCTTCATCAACCGGACCACTTGGCGAATCCGAAACACATGCTTCATCATCATTCTCGAAAACCTGGTCAACTAGACCACGATATCTAGATAAATTAAAACCCTCCCCCTCCATGTAGTCAAGGAGGTCGATTCGACCATAAAAACTCTCATCCAATCCCCAGCTTTTGCAATCTTCAGTTTGTCCTTGGTTGCAACGAGCTCGTTCTTGGTCGAAACAAGTGGCCCTTCAGCATGGTCAACATTGCAGAAACATCCGACTTAACATCATCAAGTGCAGTTGTTAACTGCGCCACCCGATTCTCAGCAACCTTACGACTAATGGATTGCTCAATAACAGAACGCATGGCCTCATCATGACCAGCCTTCTCAACAGACAACTCCCTTTCCACCTCGTCCAGCCGATCGTGGACTTTGTCCAACTCAGTCCTCGAGGCCTCAAGCTCAGCAACGAACTTGTTTCGCACAACCTTTACCTCCCTCAGAGAAACCCGAGCAGTCCCAATTGCCTATTTTTCTCTCTACAATGAGTTTTCAACATGTCCAATTGATGAGGAACATGAGAAAACACCAGTAATTGTGATGCCATCTTCCTATCAAGAACATCCACCTGACCACGAGCATCTTGATAGTACGACCCCATCACCCCAGCTTAAGTAAGGTGATTCACCCCCTCCATTATCTGCTTAAGGCCGTGGTCGAGATGACTAGGCTCCCGTGCAGGCATTGGAGTCCTCTCCACCAACCGCCTATGCCACTCATTGATCAAGTTCCGTGGACTGTTGCGCACGTCAATCTCATTTACCAACTAAATTTTTCGTCCGACTTAATACAAATGTCTTCTTGGTTGGGATCCTTCCAACTGATACGTGGATGAAGAACTCGAAGATCAGGAAGTATTGAAGCCCGACCCCCAGCAGCCGGAAGAACGGTCGGAGTAGCAGTGATAACAAAAAAGCCACTATTGCCATTTCTTTGTGAAACGGTAGTGCAGGAGTGGGACAAGCAGTAGTGACAGCAGCAATAGAAGTGAGATAGGCTGGCAGGGAACCAGGAAGCTCCACAGTATCATCAGCACGTGTAGGAGAAGAAATAAGAAGAGGAGTGTGACGACCCCCTCCCGCACTGTGTCAATATTGTCCGCTTTGGGCTACCATCCGGCCCTCACGGCTTTAAAACGCGTCGATACAATGTGGAGCTGACCCCGCACATATAAGGATCATCCTCCTCCCCTACCCAGGCGATGTGGGACTATGATTCCCCTTGTAGCTCGTCCAACCTCTCTCGGCCTGTTGGGCAGCATTCTGCACCTCCCTCACCCTCACCCTAACCTCAGGTCCGCCCACTCAGGGTCTCACAAGGAGCATCAGAACTCTGACCACGATCAACGACCTCTTGTCGCACAGTGGATTAAAGTCGAAGTCGGCTAGGGTTTTTGTCATATTCGGATCCTTCGACCGCTCCACAACAAGTTGAAGCATCTTATTGTCGATAACACAAGGGTCATCATTCGACCACTCGACAAAATTGGGCACACCATGAGTAGAAAGGAGTTTTTTCTCACTCTCATCCAATGGACGAGTAACCTCCTTTTTGTTCATCTCCAGCGCTTGATTCATCTCCTCAAACTCCTCAAGAGATAGGCAATCCTCTTTTTCGCCCTCTTCACCAGATAAGTTCGGACGAGAAGTAGTCCGAGCAGAACCATGAGTGGAACCAGCAAGTCGTTTCTTTTTGGAAACACGACTAGGACTTATCGACAGCTGCTTCAAAGGACTAACAGGCCTAGGAAATTTTTTTTTCTAATGGCCGAACTAGCACCACCAATGCTAACAAGAGCATTGAGATCCGTAATCGCCTTGTCAGATCTCACTTTCCCATCAATGATAGAATTTCTAACACCAACAGTGTCAACAATCTCATTAGCTTGAGACTCAGTAAACAAATCTCGTTCCGCCTCATTCATAGTATACAAGCCACTATGCTCCAGAACAAGGAACGAATCCACAACAACCAAATGAAACTTTGAAAAATAGTCACTGATAGTCTGTTCCTCCACAGACAAGTTCAAATCCTTCCACTTGTTGGGGACTCGGAATGGTCGCATAATCTGTCGACCCCGCAAGTTAAAGTAGCCAAATATGACGGAAGCATAAAACCAAAACCTCGATCAATCCCTATAATCATCATTAAGTTTCCCAAAATAGGTCGAGGAGCGGAAGAAACAAGTCCCTGTAATCATCAATCCCTGTAATCATCATTAAGTTTCACAACAAGTCCCACCACGGAATGCAAAACCCTAACAGAAATAATGGTTCTTGCACAAGTGGAAACCATCACCCACCAGCCATTGGGACCCATTTGGACTGGGGCAATGCAAAAAAAATCTAAATAGTCCCAAAATATCTCAGGGACTGTCAACCTAAGACCTGACTGGAACATACACGGATAAACCTAGGGATGGCAGTGGGGAGGATTTTCACGGATATCCGCCCCACTCGCCCCGTTTGGGGCAGATTTGGTAAAGGGTTTCTGGATTTTGGGGCGGATACAGATTTAGCCATATCCCGAATATCCGTTTAATTAGTGAAATTACAAAAATACCCTCAATTTAATTAGTGAAATTACAAAAATACTTTTACTATATAAAGGGGATAAACGTATTATTCGATTCATTCTCCCCCCTCATATCACATTCTCCCCCTCTCACTCACATTCTCCCCTTTTTCTCTCTCACAGCAAAGGCGGAAGCGAAAGTCGTGGCCGAGGCCGAAGCTCGAAGGTTCGTCCCGGTCGTCCCTTATTCTCTCTCACAGCGAGGGCGTAGGCCAAAGCCCGAAGGGTCATCTTCGTCCCTTCTCACAGACACTCGAAGGGTCCTTCTCTTCTCACTCGACACCCATCCCGGCCGGCCGCCTCCCTCTCCCCTCCCCTCCCTTCCCCTCCTTTCCCTGGATCCTAGCTGCAAAAGATCCGAGAGACCTTAGATCTGAGATCTCAGATCTGATCTTTGACCTTAGATTTGATCTCTGACCTTAGATCTGATCTGATCTCTGACCTTAGATTTGATCTTAGACCTTAGATCTAATCTGATCTCTGACCTTAGATCTGATCTTAGACCTTAGATCTGATCTGATCTCTGAGATTCTTTTGATCGATTTTTTTTTTTTTGTAATTTTTGTATGGTTTTTTATAATTTTTGTATAGATTCTTTGTAATTTTTTGTTATAGTTTTGTGTTACATCTGATGAATGAAGTATAATTTACTGTAGTTAGATGGAAGATGAATAACTAAATTTACTGTAGTTTGTAGTTAGATGGAAGAGGAATAACTAAAACCAGTAACTGAACCGCAAACCGTAAACGGATTGGCGGGGCGGGGCAGATATCCGCCAATCCTTACGAGGCAGTTACAGTTTTTAATTTAAATTGTAAACGGATTGGCGAGGCGGATTTGGGGATCCGTTATTCCTGACGGATCAGGGATGGATTTGCTCAAATTCGCTGCAATCCACCCCGTTGCCATCCCTAGATAAACCTAAGACTATTAGAGTGATTTCGGCCACCAAACATGTGATCTTTGGCAATCTAACATTTGTTTTATAGGTCGAATTTACAGAAGACAAGATTTGGACGCATAAAAAATAATTATATAAAATTTTATGAACCTATGTATAGTTTATTAAAATAAGGGGCTTCAAATAAATTATGTTAAGGGCATATGTATAATTAATCAATGTTTGAGAGAGACTAATTTTTTATTTTAAGAGTATGAAATGTGAAGGGAAAGAATGGGAAATCCAAAAGTTAGATGTAAGGGCATTTTTTTATAATTTATAGATAATTGAAGGGCTTCAATTAATTATATTAGGGCTTAGTATAATTAATAAATGTTTACAGGGGGCTGATTTTGGTTGTAAATAGCTTAAATTTGTGAGGGTAAATTTAAGTGTTTTCATTATAATGACATAAATACTCTTTTTCACTTTTTACTTGCTTATGATTTTTTCTTGTAAATACCATAGAGTTGGGAGGGCATTTTTTGGAAGCTAAAAACAAGTTGAAGACACAAATTCACTGTTCATCCAAGTGAATTGGTATTATTTTGTTCATATGTCGTAGAGATAAGGAGCAATTCATTTCCAATATGTTCATAAAATTAAAAAGAGATGTTAAGGTTTTTGAATCATTCATTAGGTTCATAAATTTATCGTAATGCAGGGGCGTCCCTGGGCATGGGCGACCTGGGCGGTCACCCAGAGCCCCCATTTCTCAAGGGCCCCATATTTAAAAAAATTATATACATATACATATATATATATATATATATATATATATATATATATATATATATATATATATATTACCTCAAAATTAAATTATAATCTAAAATCCATTTATTTAGAATACAAATAGATAAAACATACGTTACTTTACGTAAACGATTAAACGCTATAGAAAACACACGCATTAATGATTGTGACTCATCTTTTTCTTCTTGACGCAATTCACCTCTCCTCTTCCCTATCTAATTCTTTCTTTATTTATTCTATCTAATTCTAAATGACTAAACCTTGTTCTGATTCAATAAATCCAACTTCATCTTATGTTCTATGATTCGAAAAGAAAGTCATTTGTCTTTGTGGATTTGGATAGAGTTGACGTGAAAAAAAAAGGTCACTGACTAAAGAAAGATAAATGGTAAGTTACAGAGATTATATAGTAAATTTTTAATATTTTTGAACAAAGATTAGTTAGTACTAGTGGTTTTTTAATAGATTTTAATTATATTTATATGTATTGTTTTGTTGGATGTTTACAGAGGACAAAACTTGTGGAATCCAGTACAGTGATTCCAAAATTGATTTGTGAAAATAGGGTATATTATCAGTTGATTTTGTACTAATTCATAAGCCCTTTTGTTTTGTACTTTGTGTTTGTTTGATTTGTTTTTTGCTTTTGGTCACAATGATGCCTAGAAAATATAAGTTAGGTTTTGAAAAAAGAAAACAAAAGAAAAAGAAGAACTTGTTAGGTCATTAGCAGGATCTATTGATAAATTTATGCCTAGTAAAATAGGAGGCTCAACATCAAATGTCGAAGAAGAAATAAAATCCGTTGCCGGTGATTAGTTATATAATTGAAAATGAACAAGAAAATGTAGAAACAAATGAACAAGAGAACGAAGAAACAAATCAACCAATAAGAGATAAGAAATTTGGGCCAATAAACATTTATGATCCAAAAAATTGAGATAAAATTAGTTTAAATTGAAGTTGATAAAATTTCATCTTCGGTCCACCATGTCACAAGAAAGATTAAATGGGTTAGTTATGATGTCTATTGAGAGTGACTTGGCGGAAAATTTGATTACAACAATATAACTAGTAATTTTGCATCTCAAAATGCTAGAAGAGTCATATTAATTCCAATAAGGCATTAATTTTTTTTTTCTAAAGAGGGCCCCCATAGACTCAGAATCGCCATTGTACTAATGTCAATTATTGTCTCATAACAATGTTGTCGATTGATTTTAGCAAAAATGTAAACTCCTAGCATTAATTGTATAATTAAGACACAACTAATAACAAGTTTAACTAATACGAATAAAACATGCTTAAACAAAAACATAGAATAAATTTACTTACCATGGATGCATGACATACACGGTGAAAGTAGTAGTATGTGTTTGTTCACAAATCAACCCAATGTCAAATCATACAATGTATTGGATAACAATAAAAGACATGAGAAAATTATACTAAGCCTGAGGAATCATCTATGCCTTAGAAAAGGATTTAGAAGATCATGGTAGAGGTGGTTGCAGCGGTGGCGTAGACGAACATCTCTTCCTCAACGAATCGCTACTCAGTGGTGGTACATAATAAGTATCATGGGTTCGAATAGCCTAGTTTTTAAATTCAATTTTAAAACTTCTTTTATCCTCCAAAGAGGTGCCTTCTTCCATGTGTTCCTTCTTTGTGTGTTCCCTGCAATCGAGCTGCTTCCCGTGAGAAAGAAAAACATGGGAAGGGAAGGGAGCGGGGAGAGGCGAGATGAAGTCGTGATGGAGGCTGTGACGTGGACAATGGGTGGTATGGAAGCTGCGATGGAGAGGTGGAGGCATGATGTGGACTGTTTGTTTGGCTATGTTAGTGGTGGATGATGGTTGTGCGTGATTGAAGGAAAAATGAAAAGAAAGGTTTTTGGTAATGGAAAAGAGAGGTGGCAGCCAAGTGGCGAGGTTCTCTCTGGCGGCGATGGTGGTCGGTTGATGGCAGCGTGGAAGGAGAAATAGGGAGAGAAAATGGTGGCGAGGTGGTGGTTGACTGGTTTGTTCAGAAGATCAATGGTGAGATGAAGAAGATGTTCGTGAGCAAATGAGAGGGAACAGAGGGTGGCGTTGTCGTGGCTGTGAGAAAGAAACAATGCATGAAAGAGATTGAATGCAAGGTGGTCAGAAGGTTGCAGAAAAAATTGGATCTGGGTTGTTGAAACAATGTGTGTGTGTGAAGAAGAAGAACTGGGAGCAGGGAGACAAGATGGGGGTTGTGCGTGAGGTTCTCTGTGGAAAATCAGAGATGAAAAAGGAAAGGGGTCAAGATGATGGTGGTATGGTGGATATCGGTTTTGCTAGCTAGCAAGAATCCCCGACAAGGGGATGATGAGATGGTTCTTTGGTGGCTCGAAAAAGATAGGAGAAGAAAGAAAAAGGCGTGAAAGAAAAAGGGGCAAAAAGGGTTGCCCCCAGAGAGAGGGAGAGGCATAAGCATAGGGGAAGAAATAAAGAAATAGGTAGGGAGATGGGCTCTTAGGTCGTGACCTTGGGTTTGGGCTTGGCCGTCCACGCTTCTCCATGGTTGTCCGGTACTTGCTCTTTCAAACTCACCGCGTTAATGCGATTTCATCCTTTTAAGTTCCAATACCTATAAAATCATGAAAATAAAATCGATGCGTCCAAAAATTGTCCGGTACTTGCTTTTTTCCGTATTGATTCGTTTTCTCAGCTCGCACTTTTTGTTCGCCTTTTAGGTGACTCGGGTGTCCAACCTTTACTTCATCAACTCGACACCTCGGTCGATTCAATATTATTTGTGTTTAGGTGACTCGGGTGTCCAACCTTTACTTCGTTAACTTGACACCTCAGTCGATTCGAATTTTTTGTGTTTTGGTGACTCGGGTGTCCAACCTTTATTTCGTTAACTCGACACCTTGGTCGATTCGAAGTTTTTTGTGTTTATGTGACTCGGGTGTCCAACCTTCACTTCGTTAACTCGACACCTCGGTCGATTCGAATTTTTTTTTGTTTTTAGGTGACTTGGGTATCCAACCTTTACTTTGTTGACTCAACACCTCGGTCGATTCGAAGTTTTTTGTGTTTAGGTGATTCGGGTGTCTAACCTTCACTTCATTAACTTGACACCTCGATCGATTAAAAGTTTTTGTTGTTTAGGTGACTCAGGTGTCCAACCTCTATTTCGTGGTTGATCAGACTAGAAGTTTTGTGTGTTCGATTTTTACGGCCTGATAGCCTTGTACGACCAATTTGTTGTCCGTGCGAAAATTTGGAGCTCCTAAATCCATAATCTTTATTGATGTTTTCTTGAATATTTCATCAGTTTTGTCCATTAAGGCTTATATATATTGATTCAAAATATTGTTTGCTTTGTCTTCCTTTGCTTGTTGTCAGTCTTTGTGTTGAGGGCTGGTGCTTCATTTTGTTTTGTTTTTTCCTCTCGTGTTGTTTAGTGGTTCAACTCGACCTTGCAATTGCTAATAAAGTCCTTTTATTTGTATGGATTGGATGATGCAGGCTTTTTCCATGTTTTATGAAGTGTTTCGTTGGTACCCTTATTCCGATATAGATGAGTAAGAAGTTTGCCTTGCTTCTTTGTGTGTTTTGCTTCCCTTGGGTGTGCAGCGTGTGGTGTATATCAATTCTCTAGAATGTTATTTTGACACGCAACATTGTTTGTTTTATATTTCCATTCGATCTGTTTTTCTAGCATCCCGATGAATTTGTCTAGTAGTCCTTTCTGAGCCCAGTGTTCGATTTCGTCTTTTAGGTTGTAACATTCTTCAGTATCGTGTCCATGATCCTTATGGAATGTGAAGTATTTGCTTTTGTCTCTTCCTTTTGGTCCCCTCTCATCCGAAGCGACCAGTTAATGTTATCCCACTTCGCTATGTGTTTTAGTATGTTGGCTCAGAGTTGTATATGGTTTGTATGCGGTTTTCATTACACTCGTTACCCGTTCATGTCTAGCTCATGTTGGTTGTGACTTCCCAAATTCCAGTCGTCGCGAATCATTCTTGTCGCTGCTTCGATGGATTGTTGCCTTCCTGCTGTCCGTTGTCTTCCTTTTTTTCTCGTTTTCTTGAGAAATTTTCTCTTTCTTGATCATTTTTCTTCCTTGCTACTTTCATCTCTTCTAGGGAGATATGGTTCTGTGCTACTTTTAGCAAGATTGCCATGCCCTTTGGTGGCTCCAAGTTAAAAGCGTCAAAGAAAGGACCTCTCTTTAATCAGGCCACGAAGGTTGTTGTGGTTGTCTCATCGCTAAATCCGTCGATCATTTTCAGTTCATTGGTAAAGCGGGTGACATATTCTCGTATCGTTTCTTCGGGTTTCTGTCTGATATGCCATAGGTAGTGTGGCATTTTCCTTATCCGTTGGCTTCCAATAAATCTGGTAATGAAAGTAATGGCCAAGGCTTGAAAGGAATCTATCGATCTTGGTGGTAGACTATTGAACCAATTCATTGTTGTTAAAGTGAGGCTGATTGGGAACGTTATGCATAAAATTGATTCAGTGGTCTCCTTCAAGGCCATCGTGTGGTGGAAATGTCTTAAATGATTGGTCGGGTCGAAAGTACCATCATACACCTTGAACTTTGGCGAAATGAACTTTTTCGGCATTGCTGTTTTCATGAGGGCGTCAGAAAATGGCGGTTTTGCCAATTCGTATAATACATTAGGATCCGTGACCCCTATTCTGGATAGGATTTCAGTAAGTGTCCCTTCATATAATGGATTTTTGCCTCGTGGAAGCTCACTGCTTTCGAAGTTTCCTTGTTGGGGTTCTGCTGGGATTTCGCCACTTTCTTGAGTTCGATTAGCGGAGTTTTGCTGTAGCTGTGTTTGAACTGGGTTAACTAGTTGAATGTGCTTCTGCACGATCCTCTCTAGTATCATGTTCCATCTGGGTTATAAGCAAATCTACCTCGGGATTCGTAGTAGCGTTGACAGTTGTCTGGGTTGCCTGGACTATTATGTGCGACAAATCCTCATTCTCGGATGCTATTGGTCCGATGATTCAGGCCGCGTCTTCTCCTCGAGCCGTCAATGGTGCGAAGGCCGGAGAGTTGTTGTGATCATTACTGGATTGTGGATTTGTAGATTGCATCATTCCTTCTGATGGTCTCGTTGATATTTCATTAGGTTGTAGTGAGCTTTGTCACTTGTATGTTTTGTATTTGGAAAGAGGAAACTCTTCGTTCCCTATGGACGACGCCAAACTGATGCGTCCAAAAAATTTCCTCCTACGAGTTTGACCTGCAAAACCACTGTTAGAATGCCAAAGACCACCTTTTTCGAGGCCGAAGGTACTCCGATGCTTAAGTCACTAACTCTGTTGGAAGAATGAAGTAATTCTGGACAAAACTCAATTAAAGTTGCATACCTTTGTCGAAAATTCCCTTTACCTTTTTTATAATGGTCGAAGTAAACTCTCTACATGACTTAAGCATGTGAGGCACAACGGAATGAGATGTTTCTGTAACAGTCTCCTTAATGGAGATGCGTTCACTGAAGTGTAGGTCTCTCCACGGCTCTTTTTTGGTGCAATGTTCTTCTTCTTAATGGGAGAACGTGTGATGGGTTTTGATTCGTCTGGGCCTGGATTTGGATCTTGCTTACGCCTTCTTAGAGGTGGGCCTGTGGAATTAGCTTTATTTCTATCAAGCTTCATAAGTTGGCCCAGTGGGTCATTTGCTGTATCCTCGTGATGGGTCACTGTGCCACGTGTGCGGTCGTGATGATCGGTCTATTTTGATGTATCATAAACAATAATTAAATTAAAACAAATTATTTAAATCAATAACAAACATAAATTAGGAGATATTTTATGTAATAATTATGTGACTATCAAAAACCCCTTTCAAAGATATGTTAGAATCAAATCAAGAACTTTATTTGGAAATCTATCTTCTGCAGGTTTAAAATATCGAAAATTCGGGTCAGCAATAACAAGATTCAGTTTGAAGGCGGGAAAGTCAAGCAACTTTGCACCAGATTGGGCATCAATCACCACTTTTTCGCGTCGGGTCACCCCTAGGCCATTGGACAAGCAAAAATCACCAACCAAACTATCCTAGAAGCAATCAAGAGGAAACTCGATGTAACGAAAGGGTTATTGGTCTCTAAGCTTCCGGGCATCATTTGGGCATACCATACCACAAAAAGGACTCCAACTGGAGAAACACCATTTGCACTGGCTTATGGGTCCAAGGCAATGGTTTCAGTAGAATTAGGAATGCCTACATTCATGACGGAGGAGTTCAGGATGGAGGACAACAATGAAGCTCTAAGAGTCAGACTAGATTTACTCGAAGAACGAAGAGACGGAGCTTCCGTCAGAATAGTTGCCTATCAATAAAAGACGACCCAACACTACAATAAGAGGGTTAAGCCTCGAGAATTCAAACTTTGTGATTGGGTACTGAGGAAAACCCAGTCGAACACAAGAGACCCAAGAGAAGGCAAGCTGAGCCCGAACTGGGAAGGTCCCTACAAAATGACAACAATCAAAAGGCCAGGAACCTATTAGCTAGAAAACCTTAGTGGAGAGCGTCTGAAAAGGCCATGGAATGTAGAGCACTTGAAGAAGTATTATCACTAAATGTACTCTCTTTAAATAATCCCATTTCATATAACTCCATGCATAGGAACGAGCTTGGTCCAACCACAGAACCACGATGGCACACATGCGGACCGACCCCAGTCCACGGACAGTTCACCGCAAGTCGGGGAGTCCAGTTCATAGATAGTTCACCGCTTCAAAGATAGCCTAGTCCGACCATAGGACTACGATGACACACATGCAAACCAAACCCAGTCCATATGGACATTTCATCACAAGTGGGCGAGTCCAGTCCACAGACGATTCACTGCTCCTAAGAAAATTGGTCTGACTACGGGGGACCATAATGGCGCAACAACGGCCGAGCCTAGTCTTATTCAGGATGTCGACAACTTGCCACATAAATGACCTAGTTTGCCTTAGGAGCCAAAACAACACCAATGCGAATCAAACCCAGTCCACAGACAGTTCATCGCACGCGGGCGAGTCCAATCCACGAATGATTCACCGCTCATAAGAAAACTAGGTTCGACTGCGGGGACCATAATGGCGCACAAACGATCGAGCCTAGTCCTATTCAGGATGTTGACAACTTGCCACATAAGTGACCTAGTCCACCTCAGGAGCCAAGGCAACATCGGTGCAAACCGAACCCAGTTCACTGCAAATGGACGAGTCCATTCCACGGACGACTCATCGCTCCTAAGAAAACTTGGTCAGACTACGGGACCATAATGGTGCACAAGCAACCTAGCCTATTCCTATTCAGGATGTTGACAATTTGACACATAAGTGACCTAGTCTGCTTCAGAAGCTAAGGCTACGCACACGCGGATCAAACCCAGTCCACAAACAGTTCACCGTAAGTGGACAAGTCTAGTCCACGAACGACTCAACGCATCTAATTGTTCCAGTCCATATGGACCAAGACAACCCTGACTACCAAAACTCAACTAAAAAAATAAGTCAGAGTAGTACGAAATCTAGTCCTAAGAAAACTAAGCGATTTCTCTGTCATTCTAATTCTACACAGAGCTAAGTAGCAGTACTTCGACATGCCAACACCCACTCGGAAAGCAGCCAACCCGCGAGGCACAACCCACCTACACAAAGATCACTCTTCAGTGATTTCACCATTATCGCCGAATCAAGTTATTTCGTTAATACACAAGTGGGGCCGAAACTGCACACGTCCCCCTCAGGACCAGGTCAGCCCAGTCTCTGCTCAGAGTTAAACTGTCTTACCTTTTTTTTACGGTCCAAAGATTTGTCCGCAGAGGCCAAATGACTCACATTCATTTAGTGCGTACAAAAAAAGTGAATTCATAAAAACATACTTTATTGATTATTAAAAAGTTATTACAAAGCTTGACCGACTGGCCAATTCAAAGGTTTACACACTACAAGTATCTGAGCTCGGTGGAAAGTGAGGTGTGAGAGAGGATCTGCCAGAACACACACTGGAACTTTGTTCTACCAATATGCTTTCCAAAAGAAGTTTTACGAACAGAGCCAAAGAAGTAGCAGTGGGAGCAGCAACACAAAGTTGGTTGCTGGTGTGATCCCTCAAATGAAGGATGCTTGAGGTGAGGCAGAACCAACTCCTCAAGGCAGCGGGACTTGTTGCTGGAACTGTCTTTAAGAAGCAACAAGTGCACCAGAATATGGAAGATAAACTTGAACCCTAAGGGGAAGTCCGTACTTCTTCTTTGCGGCATAAGAACAAATTCGGAGGTCCCATAGAACCACCAAATTCGGAGGTCCCATAGAACCACTGGAAGAGTACTCAAACCAGGTGGCTTCCTCCAATAGCAGGTCTCGTTAAGACTTATCGCTGCAAATGTGAGAACATTAAGAGACTCCGCCAATGGAGGCTCCCCTTGAGGCCAAAACAAAAACACATTCTCTAAAAAGCCACAGTTGAACAGGTTCTGTGATACACATGGTAATGTCAACCCTATAAAAACTAGCCTATATATAGGCACAACGTTCCCAGAAGAAGGTCACCCCACAGTCGCGTTGACATTAAATGCTATGCAGGGAATGAAGGGGTGAATATTTCAAGTACAACTGCACCAGTCCCCATTCATTGAATTAATGGAATTGCACGCAACCCCATTAACTGGGGGAGTAACTGATGAGACATCGAACAATTACTTGATCATAGTCATACATGTGGCATGGGCTTGCCCTAATACGAAAAAAGCTTCAACGCGGTCTCAAGTGGACCCACATACAAACTGTTGTTCAACTTGTAAGTCAGGTGTCCAAACTCAAGTCATGCTAGCCCAAGAGGCCTAGGCCCAGGATAATAAGGCCTGAACATGGATCTCAGAGGTGCGTAGGCCCGAGATCCACTCATACAAAATCAACTCTTAGCCTAATCAAGCATTGCGTCCTAAACAGAGCCAAGTGCTGAAGAAATTCAGTCATGCATAGGTAAGATCTTATGCGAGATCTCCTCCCTCCATCACGCCCTTGATTGCAAGGACAGTTGGGGAGGGAACACTCCTTATAAAAGGTGATGAAAGGAAGAAAAAATGTTCGCTTACACTTTGGAATTTACTTTCATACTTCACTCTTCCTTGCATCGGTATCTGACTTAAACATCGAAGTGCTTTTGACCACCATAATGGTGGTCCCTGGCTAATCGTTGCTCATTTTTGCAATGTCAGATCATTGAGGACAATCTGAACACATCATAGAGTATGTCTCTTTACGCGTGTATGAGGAGACATGTGAAAATTTGAACTCGTGTAGTATGTCTAAAAATTCATGGTGTCTTGGGTAATATATTTTGTGGTCATTAACTTAAAAATAAAAGAATTAAAAAACAAATTTAAAAAATCCCAAAATAAATTTACCTGAAACCTCTACATTTCGAAGTCACGTTCTTTCTCCATTGTGCGTGCACCTTGACCTTCTCTGGCAGGCCTTGTGGGGATTTTAGTTGCTGAGCTCGGACGCGCGCAGAAGCACCAACTGAACTTTGATCACTTGATTACCACCTAAATCTGCTGCTTAAGGCAAAGTATTTTAAGGGGTTCTTCGTCTCTCTCGACTGATCTAGTGTGAGATTCCTTCATTCCACTATTGTTTCATCTTGCTTCATTCTTTCTTCACTGAATCTCTCTTGTGCGAATTTCCTCATACAATTCAAGTGCCATACTATTTCTCAAGGAAGAATAACCACATTCTCTCTCTCTCTCTCTCTCACACTAAACAGAGAGAGTTGTTGCAGTGGCAATCACTCTCTACGATCATCCGCCAATTTGTGACCATATAAGTTTCTCTATGAACGAAAACGCGGATCTCAGCACCAAATATGTAAGTCCTCTGTCTTCCTTTCTTTCCAATTCATCGATCCACTTGGGTTTTGAGATTAAAAAAAAAAAAATCTGAGTTTAGGGTTTTCTAACTTCATTTCTCAACATCTCAATTAATGAAATTAGCGTGTTTTCTTATTGAATTTGAATTCAAGAAATGATCGTATCTTCGAATTTATCTGTGATCTTTATCTTGGGCTTTCGCATATTATTCATTGCATTCAAAGTAAGCGTACCGAAGCTCTGATTAGCCCGATTTCTGTATCTAACTTTGGGTTTCTATATGATTTGAGTATTGGGAAATTGCAACTTCCAATTGATCATTCTCTTTTTGTACATTACCCGCGCTAGAGTTTGATCTCCACATCCTTGGTGATCGGGATTTAGAGATACTTGTAAACTTTGATAGATCTCTGTCAGTCTCTCTCTGCGCGCCTGAGTGAACATTCAGAATTTGATATTAGCTTTGACAGGACCATTATCAAGTATGAAAATAGGATTCTTTTTACGTGTTTAGAGTTCAGGGGATAAGGCAGAAGGAATCCCACTCTAGTTAAGGCGAAGTGGATCCAATTACAATATAGTTGAATTTGGGCAGGTTTTTTTTGGGGGGCAGATTATCTTGGACCTTTGCACGCCATGAAGGCACCCAATTCTAGAGGCACTCAATGACATTCGTGCATGGAGTTGTTGTAAGAGCAAAGGTTTCTAGTTTGTTTCCACCTCTTTTATGCCTTTGCAGATTGAACATTTTCTTGCTCACAGATGGGGGAGTGATATTGTTGCATTTTTTAGGGAGGGAGGGGGAGTTGACTATGCTCCAATAGTATTCTCAAAAAGGGCATTTCACATTTTGGGTTTGAGCTGGCATGGGTTGATTGACTTGATAGAGCAATAACTTTGGGAATCTGGTAAGGAGGGAATGAAAGAGAGGGGCCTATTACATTCTGACATGCTTCAGGACTGATGGATTTTTTATTCGAGTCGCAAAAGATGGGTGAGTATATTTTATCTTTTTTAAGTATAGCTTCACTGCTTGTTTATAGCTTCAGGCGGTAGGGGGAGGGGGAATCCTCGGT
Organism: Berberis vulgaris; assembly: GCA_963556465.1. Lineage (NCBI taxonomy): Eukaryota > Viridiplantae > Streptophyta > Magnoliopsida > Ranunculales > Berberidaceae > Berberis > Berberis vulgaris. Next base: position 79,192,630 of record OY747129.1, on the reverse strand, counting down.
TTGATCTTACCGCAATGCTATGACTACACTATAACCACTTTCCCATGTTTGATTACTTGTAACTTATAAAAGGATATACATACATATGAGATCTAAGACAATGCACAAAACAAGTGCCCTACTTTGATCATGTATAATAAGATATACATATGAGATCGAAGACAATGCACAAAACAAGCAAAAGTGTGCTAGGTGGTCAAATGAAAAGCAAGCCAAGAAAAAGAAAAAATACCTTTTTCAAAAAAAAACATTTTGATTAGTTATTAAGGTGAGAACTTAAGTCTGTGGTTTCAGTAATTTTGTTTCCCACTTGATTATTTTTATCATTGTTAATGTGAAATTAGCGTCATCTCAGAACTTTCCTGAAAGATTTATGGATACTTTTATTTTTTTTATTAATCTTATTCCGAACATTGACTGCAGAATGGCTCTTACGTTGAAATCCAGGATGCTACCAAGGGTGGATTTGATTTAGGAATGTTTGTTGGCGATTTAGCTTTTGAGGATGATGCAAGCAGGCAAGTTTGTTCTTAAATTTGAGAATGTAAAAGCTGTACTAGTTTTCTTAGCTACTTTGTACACATATGCTTTTCAAATTGTTCTTATGTTGTCTGAAGCTCGACCAAGGTGGCCCTCCCCTAGGGTTTATTTTCTGTATAAGTGTTACGCCTCAATTTTAGAATGCCTCAAAATGCGCTTGGTTTACTTGGAGTGCCGAAATACCTTGTTTGAGGTTCCATGAAGCAGTCGTGACTAGTAAAGTACGTTTATATTATTTTTTATACACTGAAAGATATTAAACTTACTATTTTGGAATTGAAGAGAACAATAGAATCACGAATCACATAACAACTTATTTATTTATTAACTAGAACCCACTTAAAACTAGACATTATCGTCATTCATGATCTCAATCGGTCGAATAATGGTGCAAAATCTGGTCAGAATCTGCACGAGGAAGATAGGTTGTGCTCAGGTGCTCATTCCAGTTGGTTTTCTTGATTTGTCAAGTTTTTGCTGCCCAACACATCCCTGTTGGGTTTGGACTTTGGACAAATTTAAACATTCTTGCTTTAACTTTTGAATGAAAAATTTTCAAATCTTTTCAAAACCATTTTTTTTTCCAGAACATCTTTCAAACTTGTGCATTGTGTCTTAATGCCCATTGAGGTAAAGGGCCAAACATTCTTATGTTTAGTGAGAAAGTGTTGGTAGCTATGTTTTTAGGTGCGTGGCGAGGCAAGGCTCCACAAAGGCGAAGGTTTTCTTATGGGTAGGTAGATAGATGTTTTAGACTTTTACTTATTGCAGATCTTTTATATGTGGAAGTGTGTAAATGAACTAGGTTGTCTGATTGAACTGATCTTTGTAAGAAATTTTCTTTATTTTTTCATTGTTTAAGTTACTTTGTGAAAAAATATTGGAGAATTGACAGAGATATGGTTGAGTCCTAAACACAATTGGCTGGTAAACCATTCCTGTTTTCTCTTTGAGATTTCCAATTGTGATGCGAGTGACCATGGAACAAATCACCACACATACATAGGTTTGGACTTTGACTTCATACCATACTATTTTTGAAACAAACCAAGGCAGATAGCATATGTAAAATAAACTAGGATGTTTCACATTTGATTTTTTTTTCCATGATGCTTGAAATGTCAAATAGGTTTTGAGAAAATAAATATTCTTTTATACATCTTCCTTTTATTGCAGAAGCACTTCCTTTGTTTTGTGCATTATTTTCTCTCACTAAGGTAAATTTGTTACTGCTTTCATTATCCATATTAGCCTCAAAGACCTTTGCATGTTTTTGTTATGCAGGGATAACATATGCTTAGAAGGATTACAAGAAGAGCTAGAAGAATGTAAAAATGATGATGTAAGTTATCTTAATATCTACTCCTACTCTTTTGATGTTTAGTGCCTTAATTAGTTGTACATTTTATTCTAGTTTGCTAGTATATCAGCTTATTATCTATATGATTTTTAAGGTATTGTGTTTGAAGGCTCCAAGGTGTTGGTTTTATGGCTTTATGAGTTGAAGTAAGCATGATCATTGACATGGAAAAATGTAAATACTACCATTTTAGCAGCCCAAGCAAGTGTATATACTTCAATAAATTTATTTAAGTAGTGCAATTGTTATGGTTTTGTTCCTAATCTGTATATATTGGTTTTATACTTTTATCATGCAAAAAGGTTCATTCACTAATGACTTTAAATTGTTGTACCTGAAAAAAAGTGTCATGGTGATTTTGAAGCCCTTGATTTTTTTAAGACCTGAATATATTGGTTTTTAAGGCCTGAATGCACCTTCTCTTAGTTGAGTTAATAATATTTTACCATTAAAAAAAAATCGAGTAATAAGAGTTGTAGTAGCCCTTGGTGGAGCTAGGGTTTAATCCATGGGGGCTGTGTGGCAAATCAAACCAATATTCTTGATATTACATTGATTAGTAAAAATATTAGAATATATAAAGTTTTCACAAATAACAACCTAAGTTTTCATTCACAAAAAGGGCAACATTGTTTACATAGATAAGTATACGCAACACTAACATGTCACCCATGAAGGATTTTACATTGTTTAGTTATGTTGGAGGGATTATTATTAAGAAACAACAAAACAAAATAGCTATGAAGTTGGGTAGCACGGACACTTGTGTAGACATGACGCAAATAGTTGTATGACACTTATTCTTTTACAATTTGAGAAAAATAGTCTACGAGACAATAAAACTTTAAATTTATACCTAGTAATTTAGTGTTATTCGTCATTGTTTGCAATCTCTTAAGACAGTGTGAGAAACTAAGAATTGTTTCCTTATGTCAACGTTTATGTTTATTATGAGTATAAAAATATATAGTTAATGAACAAAACCCATATTCTCAAATCATCTCTTGTGTCGACATTCCAAACTCGACACATCTACCTCTGTCTTTGCAATTCAAATATGAACTTCAGGGGGAAGGGGGAATTAGGTGGTCGAGTAAAAAATTTTGAGTAGGGGCAATTACATAGTGTAATTAAGTGGGAAACACATACTATTTGCGAAAATTCTGAAAGTTGGGGGTCTTATATTTCGTTTCGACACTCGTAGTAACATTTGTGTTCATCCCTCATTCCATAATTTGCATTTGTTAGCTATGTTGAAAAATCAAAATGTATCGTCCATCATTTCACAATTACATTTATGAGTATAAACGATTGTGCAACATGTCAATCTATGACACATGTAGAGCCGCATCCAACATTGCGGCATAGGTGTAATGCCGGACAAAATATTTGTATTTTCTAATACTTTAGGGTCCTGGAAAATTTGGCTGAAAAATCATTTTTCTAGTGTTTGATTAACCACATAAGTAGGAGGAAAACAGTCTTCCGTATCCACTTGATTTTCCTTCATTTTATTTTTTATTTTTTCCGACCTTCTCCCTTGAGAAAATTGTTTCCAAGTGAGAATGAAAAATATTTTAAAAAAAGTGTTAGAAAAAACTCTCAAACTCATCTACGACAAAACCTGATTTAAGAGTAAGTTTGTAACAATAAAAAATTACGAGTATACCCATGAGTCATGACAACAAACATTTTCGAGTATAGTTTTCTGGGTGCAATTAAACACTGGAAAATCTTTTTCCTGGTAAAGTAATTTTTCTAGTATTTTCTTTAACAGTCATTTTCCTAGAAAACGATTATCTGAGCTATCAAACACAGCCTTAGTAAAAAGATCTCAAAATCTAAATAATGGATATATTTTGGAAATTCTAAAAGGTGACTTGCAAACTTTGGTTTTTACGGTTAGAGGAGAGGAGAGGGTCAAAGAGAAAAGTTAATAGAGTTTCATCAAGTACCTATGCTATTGGAGTTACAAATTATACAACACACGGTGTTGATCGAAATGCTGAAGTTGGGAGAGGTTGGTAAAGATGAAGATGATAGAACATTTGAGAGGGGTTGTTGAAGGTAGATTATGAAGTTTGTTGGATTATGTGAAAAGGTTTTCAGATAGATGGGATAGGGATATAGTTATCTTGCTTTCAAATTTTTGTTTTATCCAACTAAATAGCAAGGTGCACCTCTCTATTAAAAATATTCATTTGATAATGGAGTTGGATGGAAGCAAGAACCACTTAAATCAATGAGCCCTTATCACAGGATATAAAAAAGGAAAATAAATTATGAGAGTTGAAGGATCTGCATCCTCGTGCAATCCTGAAATAAAAAAACAAAAATAACATGTTATCATACTAGGGTATTCCCTGTGCCGTTGGCGCTCTATATACAAAATTTTAATTTTTTTTGCTAAATATCATGTATTGAATACGCCAACCACCATTCCCACTTTCGCCTTAAAAGCCTATGCGAAGGCAAAATTATATACTATAAACTTGAGGGTTATACTCAAATCAAAATTTGGATCAGTTGAGGGAAAAAATTCAAACTCTGAGAGTGAGTTCTCCCCCATACTTTGAATTCGTCAAAACATGAAGTTCATGGTTTTTGTTTAAATGTGCATTAAGATGCCCGTCTCATTTTTTTTTTCTTTTTTTTCTGGTATGATCGACACATCCCATTTCTTTGAAAAATACTAACGACGTGAAATGCATTAGGCATTTTTTAATAATAAAATATATATATTTAAATTTTTAGCGCTTGTATTGATTATTGGTTTCATTAGAAAGATATCAAGTTTACCAAAATTCAACAACCAAGTAAATAGTTATGATAATTATAATTTTGAGAAAAACAAAATAAAGAATTTTCTCTCTCCACCACATTACATTCTACCAACTTTTTTTTACCATTTTTTCATTTTCTTGCCCTTCTACATGTTTTATATTTATAAACATGCCATTATAGGAAATGAATCTCAATCCTCAACATATTTCCCTATTTTCAGTCCTAGCCATCTTTTATCTTCAATTCTTTATGAATGGTGAAACACCTATCTATCTCTGTAAGATAAATTTGAATCTTCTATAAAAAAAAAAAAAAATAAAAATAAAAATAAAAATAAAAATAAAAATAAAAATAAAAATAAAAATAAAAATAAAAATAAAATTCTTATGTTGCCTTTGATATTATTATTGTGGGACCATGCTCCTTTTGTAAATGTTTGTCAGTTGTTTCACAGGTTGTTGCGAACATATTGTCTAAAGGCACAAAATCGAGGGACTATACAAAGAGTGTTATAAATGATGCGCGACAATCTGAACTGGATTCAATTCAGGTTGGTTTTTTATTTTTTCAATTATTTTATTCAGATTCTGAAAATCTATGTCCTATTTGGATTTTTAGCCCTCAATTGTTAAAAATATCCTCATTGCTAATTGAATATGGTGATTACAAATCCTCATTGCTAATTGAATACACTGATTACAAATCCTCATTGCTAATTGGATAAGGTGATTACAATGAGGATACAATACGTACTGAAAACCAACAATAAAACAGGTCTGTAAGTAACAGCAAAAGTGTCCCTGAAAACATGGTCATAGTCTATTCATTGTTCCTTTTTTTGGAAACTTTCCAAAATTGAAAGAAGGTTTGCACTTGCAGATCCCTACCTCTTTGTTAAATAGTTAAATAATAATTGAATGGGGGGTGGGGGGATGAATCACGCCCCTCACTGAGATTTTACAGTAAGATTGCAACAACAGGACTAATTCTAGTTCACAACAGTTCAATATCAATACTTTTCCAGTAGTGATTCATAGACTAGTCAGATAAGATGAAGAAGCTCTATTATTTGAACACGAAATGTGGTCAGTGAATGAATTCTAAGAGTAAGATGGAACCTGAAATACAAACCAATGTTCATCTCTTCTAAATCTAACATAAGTTACCCTTCATATTTCCAGTTTAGTGATACTCCTAAAATATGGGAGGAAGTAATCAATAAAGCATTTAGCCGATTTAATGATCATCACCACAGACGCTAACCAGCCTGCTCCCAAATGTACCTCTCTGCTGTGCCTATTTTTGTATTCAAACCTTTCCATTGTTATTGACTAAAACCAATTCTTGTTTTTTATTAAAATTTGTAGTTTGTTGATGAGTAAGTGAATGAGTGTTTTCATCTAACTATTAAACGACCACATTCTGCAGATTGAAGAATTAGATTCTTACGAATTCTAACTTAGAAAATAATAAAACAAAACTTAAACTAAAAAAAAAAAAAAGAATAAATAAAACTTAATTCTTTGTATTCATTCAAAGTCATGGCTTCATGTCTTATTTATCGAGTCTAATGACTTTTCTAGCAAGCAATCAATTAAACCTAACATAAGTTACCTTTCATATTTCCAGTTTAGTGGTACTCCTAAAATGTGGGAGGAAGTAATCAATAAAGCATTTAGCCGATTTAATGATCATCACCACAGACGCTAACCAGCCTGCTCCCAAATGTACCTCTCTGCAGTGCCTATTTTTTTATTCAAACCTTTCCATTGTTATTGACTAAAACTAATTCTTGTTTTTTATTAAAATTTTTAGTTTGTTGATGAGTAAGTGAATGAGTGTTTTCATCTAACTATTAAACGACCACATTCTGCAGATTGAAGAATTAGATTCTTACGAATTCTAACTTAGAAAATAATAAAACAAAACTTAAACTACAATAAAAAAAGAATAAATAAAACTTAATTCTTTGTATTCATTCAACCACCATACAGTCATGGCTTTATGTCTTATTTATAGAGTCTAAAGACTTTTTTGGTTAAACCTAACCTAGCATGGGTGGTGCCATAACTCTAATAGGAGCCTTAACAAGTCGTCCCAATTACTAAACATTATTTAATTACTAATTAATATACCCCATTACATCACCCTCTCTGGCTTAAAGAAATTAATTCACCTTCACCATCAATGGGAGGCGCGCTTAGATCCACACCTTCCTGCTCTTCCAACTCATCACATAAGAGTACTACTTTGCCTTTTGGACAGTTACGTTGAACATGACCAGGTTGGCCACATCCAAAAGCACTAAAGTGAAGTAGGAGTGTTAATCGGTTCGGTCGGTCCAAAACTGGACCAAAACCGAACCGAACTAGAAATTCGGTTTTCACATTTTTCAAACGAAAAACTGAAACCGAGTTGAACCGACCAGTTCGTTTTCTTTTTTCTTTTTTTCCAACACAATACAGAAGTAGAAGAAGAAGAAAGATTGTTGAATTCCCCAAACTTCTCTTGTTCAAGCTTCAAAGACATTCAAACCTCTATGCAAAGACGAAGAAGACCAACAACAACAACAACATCAACATCAAGAGGATCACAACAACAATAATTCCACAACACCAAAAAACATTCTATCTTCCACCGGGTAAGGTCACCACGTCTGTTCTTCGTAATTGGACCAATTTCACATGTACAACCCCTCATTCCAAACCTGGAACAAAACCCGAACCCATGATTCTTGGAGTAGAGAAGCAAATTGTGGTCTACTCAACCAGTCTGCGTGTGGTTCGAAGAACCTTCGAAGTTTGCAAGACTGTTCATTCCATTTTAAACGGATCTTGAATGCTGGTTGACAAACAAGATCTCTCCATGGACATGGGGTTCTTGAGAGAAAAAGATATAGTGGAAGTGATTAGGGAGAGAGAGAGGTAGTGGAAATGGAAGTGGCTGGAGAGAAAGAGTGTTAGTGGAAGTGATTGGGGAGAGAAAAAAAAGTGGAAGTGGTTGGAGAGAGAATAAATGGAAGTGGTTGGAGAGAGTTAATGAAAGTGGTTGTTGGAGAGAGTTGATGGAAATGGTTGGAGAGAAAGTTAATGGAAATGGTTGGAGAGAGAGTTAATGGAAATGGTTGGCTCGTTGGCTGGGGCACAGGGTCAAAGATGGAATAAAAAAAAAACAGAGGTGCCTTCGGTTTGGTTTGGTTTGGTTTATTCAGGGCTGAGAAATATTAAACTCGGTTCGGTTCAGTTTTGGGCATTCGGTTTTTGTTCGATTTCGGTTTATTTCACCTTGCTTCGGTTCAGTTTGGTTAATTCAATTGATTTTCAGGGACCAATTAACACCCCTAAAGTGAAGTATCAAGAGCCAATCGTGGTGAAAGTGTAGTACTGCGCACCGGATTCATGTACATTTTCTTTCCATTTGATCCTGAAGTTGAAGCTTAGTCTCCAGTCGCTTAGCCATGTTTCCACATATAGAAGGGTATCGGATTCTTCCAAAGCCAACACAGATTTGATACATGTCCAAACCATGGTAAAACTAATAAGTTGTTTGGCGTTTAGACTCCCGAGGCTTTGCTATGTTCAAAATACGAAATTCAATTGCATACTCATTGACTGTTGACCACTCAGAGTACTACCCTCAATCTCCCAAAAAGGTCTATGGTCTCATTTGTAATCCAACAGTACAAAGATCGAATGCATCAAATCACGTAAATCATCCCATGTTGTAACAAGGGTTAGGCGCATGTCATTGCATCGTGCACATTCCTCTTGCTACCATAGATTTGTGTTCTTTCAACATATTCTTGAATTTCATATTACGATCTATCCAGTGATCAGTCTAGAAAAGCGTTTCCAATTCAGCACCATCATACACTGGAACATCTACTTTCAATCCAGTTTCATCTCGTCATTCCATAACAACCAATAACCTTGCAAACTAGTCATTCTCCTCCAAAGGGCCACCCTAAACACCCAATCACCCTATGGAGGTGGACAAAAAGGTTGTGGTACACCCCTTCCCGCCCCTCTACCTTGACCCCAAGGTACTCTTGCTAGTCCCTATTCTACAGATGTGTCCATGGTGTATGCGGGTCTCTCTGCTGGTCTTCTACGGTTCTACCAATGTCTGATATGTTCTTGCGGGTACTCAGACGGTTCTGCAGCTGATTGCTGCGGAGAGATGCCAAACCGTCCTAATTCTTCTTCTTGGGAATCAATAGGATAGATCTGTGGGGAACAGGATGAGTTGAAGGTAAGTTGAGGTGATGGGGAAGCTGGTAATGGAGCAGGAAATTCGGATTTAGCCAACTACCCAAAGTGGGGTCGATGACGGCTTAGCCCAATGTCTGGTACAGAGATGGCATATGAGTTAGGGGTTAGTGATTCAGGACGAGAATGTGGGGATGGGTGTGTCAGAAACTAGTACGATTGCAGAAGGAACCTGCCCAAGGAGACGGAAGGGCCAGGACGAGGGTGGTAGTGGTGGGGTGGTGTATTGGACGCAACATGGTCTCGTCCAGTCGGTGGGGCCCACCGGGGGTGGTCGCTATCGACCTGACAGGGCCACTTGCAACTTTTCGGTGCTGGTCGGTGTTCTTGTTGATGGTGGGTGCTGCTAGCGAAGCTGTGGGTTGCTGATTTTGCTTCAGTTTTGCTCGTACAACGTACACGACCTCTCTTTGTAGCCATTGATACATCTCTTTTTGTTGTTTACGCCATTCTTCTCATTGTCTAGCTCACTCCTTATCCCTATGATGCTTCTTCTGTTTCAAGACAACATTTGTTGCATCTCTGTCAACCTCACCTTCCATTCAGTTTCCATGGTCTCTCTTGCAGTCTCCAGCCTTCCATGGCTTCCACAACTTTTGACCCTTCTTCCTCAGTCATCTTCAAGGCCTTCTCTTTTTGTGTATTTCGTTCTTTTGGTTTGTGCCAATATATAATCAGGAAACACCAGATTATGAATTCTAACCTAGAAATAGAGTTAAACTTAAACGACGAAAAACAAAAGATAAATAAAACTTACTTCTTCATAATCATTCAACATTCAACCTCCATATAATCATTGCTTCATGCCTTATTTATAGAGTCTAATGACTTTTCTGGCAAGCAATCAAAACCTAACCTAGTATGGCTGGTGCCCTAACTCTAATAGGGACCTTAGCAAGTGAGCCTAATGCTAAACATAAATAATTACTAATTAAAAACCCCATTACATCAGATTCACATACTGTTTCACATGCTTATCGGTATTGTCACCGGTAAAGCCCATGTCTAATGAAATCAGTAGCTTGGTTAGAGCACACTGACTTAGCCAGTTGGCACCATCACTAGTTTTTCACAGAATTCAAGTGAACGATGAGAATCTGAAAGGTTAATTTGTTCAACAAACCTTATTGCATTTGGGGTTTGCTAGTGAATGCTCTAGCTACATCCTTCCCAGTCTTTTCTTCCCTCTTTTTGAATCTTTGTCTGTAATTCATATTATTTATTGGGACTTTTATTAGTCTATGTTGCATATGACCCTCAGTTTATGGTTCATTTATTTTTAACTAGTTTAATAATTTAGTTTTTCTATTTGAAACATGCAGGACTACATAAAAGAAAGTGATAATTTAGTCTCCCTTCATGAACAGATTCGTGATTGTGACAGCATTTTATCACAGATGGAAACTCTTCTCAGTGGATTTGAGGTATCTAAGCTCTTACTAAACAGTTTCCTATTTACTTTCCCCTTACCTCTGTGGCAAAAGAAAAAGTTTTGGTTTTAGATGATCGCTTGGCATGGTCAACTTAAGAGATGGACGACCAAAAACATTTATGTTTTGGTCGTGAGCTATATCCTGGAGGGATTGTAAATTAAATATTCTTTTCCTACCATCACAATCAATGAGGGATGTTTAATTCTTAGGTAGGTCTTCACACTAATGTAGATTGAAACCAATCTAACTTTGGACCTAGAATATTGGAAGATGACAAGATGTTGTGAAAATACTTTGGCTTGGCATTCCAGCACGGAAGTGACTTGTATCAGAATTAGATATGTACGTAGCATATGGATAAAAATTACTGAAGTTATTTGATGCCATTAATTAGTTACTGGGTTTATTGTTTAGGAAAGAAGTTTAAGTAGTTTGGTCTTTTATATGAGCTTCTACATTTATGTTATTCTACTTCAGAAATTTATATCCACACTTGATTGAATGTTTCACCCCTATGATTTGATTGCTCTGGTCTCTTAACTACATTTCCTATCGCTGATTTTATTAGTGTTTGACAAACCTTTTACTAGGCTGAGATTGGTTCCATAAGTTGTGCAATAAAAAGTCTTCAGGAGAAATCCATGGATATGGGTTTGAAGCTGAAGAATCGCAAGGTATGCAATTTCTTTTGTTTGTAAATAGTCAGAAAAACACCAAGTACAGTTCCGTAGCTCACAATTGAAAACAGAAAAGTTCTATTGTTATAACATGGAAATGTGTCCAACATGGGAATGCTAGTCTCATGGAAGAATCCATGCAAAAAGCTGAAATATGCAAGAAGATTTTGAGGAGGTTCCATGACGGTTCAATATATATAAATGTATGCCAGTAATGAAAGAACAACTAGAAAATAAGTGGACGAAATTATGAGACGAGACCGAATATGCACCTATTCTAACTTTTGTGTGGATGATGATATAAATTCACTGTTCATGGTCCTTTTCTTTTGGACATGCCTGTGCTTGCTCCAAACACCTAGACATTTGATATCTACTTTACAGTTTCATTGGATGTTCTCTTATTTTTAGTTTTACCTTTTTAGGATCTCTATATTTTGTTGATATAAAGGCGCTCTTTACAGGCAGCAGAGCTCAAACTGGCACGATTTGTTGAAGATATTATCGTTCCTCCAAGAATGGTTGACATAATTGTCGACGGTGAGGTAATTTTTATCTAATACATAGATTCCTTTTTTTCCTGTCATTCAGATGGCTGACCTATTATTGTGGTCTGAAAACATGCTCATTATTTTGTTGATCTCATGCTGCCATCAAATTTTCAACTTTCAGCTCTCTTTTTCCTTCTAGAATTTGGGTTGAAACATTGATCTAGGAACCAAAACAGTGCCATTTCTCAAGTCATTTATTGGAAATCTCATATGATACTGTACAATTGTTATGTGATATGTCATGATCATTCTATTATAACTTGATCACTGTGGATTTCTTGTGCAGGTTAACGATGAGTTTATGAGAACTCTTGAGGTTCTGAGTAAAAAGCTTAAGTTTATTGATGTGGACTTTATGGTCAAATCTGCTAAAGCTCTAAAAGATGTCCAACCTGAGTTGGAAAGGCTACGGCAAAAAGCGGTTGCAAAGGTTTGTTAGTCCATTTAGTAGTTACTTAAATGTTTTGTTTCTTGAAGAAGATGGAGAGTCATAAGTTGTGGTTCTCCAATTACTTGAATAATGCGGCAGACTACCCAGACAGTGGATTTAGAATGTTTTCTATTCATCCATTGCCAGTTTTGTGTTTGGGAGAACATAAAGAAGTTAGGTGTTTGCTTATAATTGTTAAGGTTATTTGCGTGCTCCATAAAATCTTATAAATTAGTATTTTACCACTGTTTCTTCTAAGGGTTAAATTGAAAGCTAGTTAAGAGGTACAATGAAATTTGCGATCACATCCATACGTCCAAGATCTTAGAAAACTAAAATCAACCGCCCTCCCCATGTCAGACTGCAAAGCAGTACATTACAGAGGAACAATTACATAATGGCACCTTTCACCTCCTCAATGACATCCAAATCCAAGGAATTAGGGGAGGAGGGGAATATACGAGATGTGGAAGTAGAATTGTTCTAGGCAATATTATATTTTGGGTGCTATCATTTATGCCAACTTTGAGTTTGGGTCCCAAGAACACTTGAATTAATTTATTTTTTTTACCTTTAATGCTTGACCACATTGGGTTTTTATTTAATTGTTAGTAGGGGGAAAAAAAAACCTTGCACAATGTTAGGGTTAAAAACCAAACCGATGGTTCGGTTTTCACCTAAACTGTGAATCAAGCCGACTTTGGTCGGTTTCAAAATTTTCAAACCGAACCGATTCTAATTTATGCAAACTGTAACCGAACCGACTAAAATTGAATCAACCGATTATTTTAAACATATTATATTATTTTTATATAATGTATATTTTATTTATTATATATATTTGGTCGGTTAGGTTTTAAATCACATAGAAATCGAAAACCAAACCGATCGGTTTGGTCGGTTTTTTGTTCAACCCTAGCTACTGCTATCAAATCTTAGAAGAAAATGGAGACAACAAGTTTCATATGAAAATCCAACATGTATTCACTTAAGGCACAATCCTTGTAATAATCGGGACTCATTTTATTTGCACTTTAGTTGTAATGTGTTTACTTCTTTCTTTTTTCTTAACTTCATCCGAACGATAGCCTGGTCTGAGTAGATTACTGTAGGAAAAGAGAGAGGGGAATAGTATCCCAAGAGAGCGTCAAAGGGAATCTTAAAATCATGGGAGAGCTTTGTGACCGAGACCTAACATGGACAAAAGAATTTTCAGGCAGGGTTTGAAAGTAGGGAAGAGTTTGCATGATAGGTTGAAGGTTTCTAATTTGTGTTTTTTTAAAACATGTTCAATTTTTTTTTTTAATTTCTTTCTTACGTATGTAATTCCTTAATATGCTACCAAATCAATATGTATTATGTGTGTTTTGAAATTTCCATTTGCTACTAAAAAGAATACTTGATGTTTTGTGCAGGTTTTTGAGTTCATCGTTCAAAAGCTTTATGCCTTGAGAAAGCCTAAAACAAATATTCAAATCCTTCAACAAAGCATTCTATTAAAATATAGGTGAGTTTTATTGGATACAATATATCATTGAGATCTTTGGTCAGTACGTCTAATCCTTATTACTTTGAACTCCAAGTGATTTCTATAATATGCCTGTACAGTAAGACCCATTACCTTCTTCACTTATTACAGTAAGACCCATTACCTCTTCACTTAGTTTCATACTTCATCTGGTACCGGTGGTTTTTTGTTTTATCACATTTATTTCTTAAGGTGTGTTTGATTTTTTCCATGGAAAACCATAAAAATAATGTAGGGTTTGTTTGGTTGCACGAAAGATAGACATGGAAATTGAAACCATTTTCGTGAATTCGATTCCGAGGCCTCCCCCTCGGACTTGGATTCCCATGAGTAGTGGGTAAACAGTTTTATGAAGAATCAATTTCTAAATAGAAAACCAAACAACGGAAATTTGCATAACAAGGGAAATGGCTAACCAAAGAGACCCGTAGATGAGGGAGTAAGTGAGAAAAAATTTCATCCCATGATATAGAAGATAGCTTGAGTTTTCCTTGGAAAAATATTCTTAACCCCCTTTAGAAAGGTTTTTTCCATGATTTTGAGAGAAGATAGGTGACGGAAGGTCGCAAATGTTATGCTTACTCCCCTCCCTTCCATGATATCTCCACTATTTCTATGTTTTCCATGGAAACAAAAATCAAATGCACCTAACTATTATGTTATCTCTTCTCAAATCAAGCCATTGATCCTGTGCATTTTGTTGGGTTTGATCTCAATCTTATCTTTTTGCAGGATCTAGTGCATTAGCAAAGTTTCCTTAACTACTACTGGTATCATCAGTGAATAAGCTCCGTTAAAAAATATGAAAGATAAGGAAAAGAAAGAATTGACTTATATATGTTAGCATTTTCTTCTCATGCATATGTGTATATAATATGGTAAGTTTGGTAAGCATAAAATGAGAAACAATGAAAATTAAGAAATATGGAAGTTGGAGATAAAATGGTAACTGGGGATTCATGTGGAGGCCTACACAATGGGTGTGGACCCACTCAGGTGTGGTCAAAGCATGTGCATCACGTGCAATTGTATAAGATCCCCAATTTTGGAGGCCCAAAATTGTGGTCAATTGGCAGAGTTGTTAGATGGTGGCACCCTAATAACGCCTCTTGTTTAAGCAATATTCTATTAATTGATGATAGTTAAGATGAACTTAGGTATTTGCATAATCACAACCTCACATTATTACCAAAGGAAGAGTTCCCTCTGATTAGATAAGATAACCTCACAACCTCACATTTTGTTTTAAAGTAAAACCTAAAATCCTAGATAAGATATAATCATTGTTCGAGGTAATTTGAGAAATTGTCTCATGGCAAAGAAGTGTTTCTTTTGAGATGGGTGAAGTTTTTAAAATGAAAGCCTTTGCAAAAATCAAGTCTGCTCTTTGAGAATGATGCACAGACTCTAAAAATCCTCTCATTTAATGTTAAAAAGATGATACTTATAAGCCCTTATATCGTAAAAACATCCATTGGCTCTCTTATTAATCAGCTATGAAAAAGAGTAGCAAATAAGAAATAATGTGCTGGAATATTCTGTGCTCGATCTGTCTTGTGTGCACAACTTGTTTGTCTGATTGGTCAATCTCTACGAAGCTGTTTTTTTTTATGGGTCGATCCAGTTGATACGTATAGAATACTTGTGGAGTAGAACACTAATTTCTCACGATTTTTTAATTAAAAGTTGAGATATTAAGTTTAACACAATCTTAGGTCATACTAGCAGTTGTTTATTGCATTTCATTTTATAGGTATGTAATTCTTTTTCTCAAGGAGCATGGCAAGGAAGTGTATATAGAAGTACGTGGAGCATATGTTGACACAATGAACAAGGTGAGAGCCAAGTAATCATTTCTTTCAAGTTTTTAACCTAGATTTTTATGAATCTGATATATCACTGAATTTATATTATTGTGGTAGCATTGAAATGGCTAGTGGTTGACTTGCATAATGTGTTCATGGCAAATGTCTAGTGGTAGTGCTAGAGGAAGGGGAAACCACATTTAATAACCAAATTGTAAATCTTCATTAATTAATAATAATAATAATAATAATAATAATAATAATAATAATAATAATAATAATAATAATAATAATAATAATATTTAATTTTTGAAGGGAGGGGTTATTTTAGCTCAACTCATCTTACTCAAAAGGTTATTAGGGTATTGAGTTGGATTGATTCTGAGGTCTTGATTTTAGATAAGTGCTTTGAACGTGATGTAAGAGATAGAACAACAAAATATAAAATAGTCAAGATTTGCAGGTTTAAAAAAGAAAAAGAAAATGGATGCTATGGAGAAAGAAGAAGGAGCCAACATTCGACCACCATTCTCTTCCTAATACAAGGCATGTCATGTTGAAGTTTTACATAGTTGATGGTATAATATGGTGCTCATATGAATACAAAGGCATGAGTAAGAATAGGGTCATGGTTTGGTTTCAACCTGAAACTGCAAACCGAACCATATCAATCGGTTTGACAGAAATCTAAACCAAACTGAACCGAATGTGTCATGAAGTTGAACCAATCCGAATCGAAATGAAATTCAATTAAATGGAAAACCGAATTGAACTACAAAACTATGAAAAAAGTAAAGTATTTAATGTATTTTTAATATATATATATACATATACAATTTTGAAAAGTAAACATATATATTGGTTCCGTTCGGTTTCCATCTTTTTCATACCTACAACCGAAAACTGAACCAATCATTGCGGTTTCATAATGTTACAAACCAAATCGAACCGAAATCGAAACAAAACCAAACCAAATTGATCGGTTGGTTTGGTTCGAAGGGTTTAGTCGGTTCCTTCGGGTTTTTGTTCATCCCTTAGTTAGAGTTTGCCGGCTCATTCCGTATATCTCGCCCCATGCACACTTTCTTTCTTTCTGCTAGTTTACTTATTAGTTTCCAAAATTTCAACTTTCATATGATCGATATCTTGTTGCCATTAAAAGCTCAAAAACTTATTTTACAGGTTCTGAGTGCCCATTTTCGTGCTTACATACAAGCATTAGAGAAGTTACAACTGGATATCGCAACGTCAAGTGATCTTATTGGAGTTGAAGCCAGGGCTACTGGCCTTTTCTTAAGAGGAAGAGAACCGTTGAAGAACCGGTCTGCTGTATTTGCGCTAGGGGAGAGAATAAACATTTTAAAGGTTTTTTTTAACTCTTCAAATGAATTTTTGTTGATTGCTTATCTCCAAAGTCCTGTAAACTTGCTTCATGTTGTCATACAGCTCTCTTGTTTTGTTGTACGAGTATTTCCTTGTCTTGCTATCTTTCATTCAATAGCTTGAACATAAGTGCAAATTACATTATCATCCGAGTTCCCCAAGTAAATATTATCTCTTCACATATAATATTCTTGTAATTCACATTTAAAACCTTGTTAACAAAAAGTCTCATATACATTTTAGTTTTCGTGACTAATAAAATTCGGTATCCCTTACATTATTATATTTCGAAGTGTGACGACATGTCAGCATACCATGCATGTTTGTGGAGTTACAGTTCAAATCCACCAGAAATTGAAAGCTTCAGCCTTGTAAACTTGCAAAGTGGATTCAAACAAGAACTGTGTGTTTTGCATGAGAAATTTCAAAGTTCTCTTAGATATCTAATGACAGAAGAAGATACTGAATGTAGACGATACGACCAAACAGGATTTGTTTCTCTACCAGATGCTTCAATAGTTGAGAGGATCAATTAGGTCACCTTGGGTCTTTCATGTTGATTTTTGGCCCAAGTGCATAAACTTGAAAAAAGTTTCTTATGAAAGTTGGTTCGATCGAGAATCACACTTCTTGAAACCCTTAACAGGAGGTGATTAGTTGGCTACCATACAGATAAAAACTGAAGTTTTGGGTTGAAACATAATTATTGGGTTCGTTCTATTTCTTCTTTAGTGCCTTTTATGCCTTTCAGTCCTGTAACTCTTTATTTTAGTGAAAATTTGGAATCACAGAAATTATGATAATCATGAATTGGGCACATTGTATATTCTAAACTCAAAAATTGAAAATTTTAAAATTAAACCGATGAATCTTGTTTATATTTGTCCAACTATCTGTATCTTCTGTGAACTCCAGATTGTGTGTTAGGATGCTAGGAAGCTGCAATCCTCGGGAAACCTCTGAATTAGTTTATTTGGACAATTCGTGAAATCTTCAACTGTCACCTTTCCGTTAGCTTTTAAATATAACTTTTAACTTTTTTAAATAGTTTATTTTACTCGTCTTACTTTGCATTTTTTTTCCTCAAGCCTCTAGAAGTCTTCCATAATTTGTTTTCTAATTTCTGGGAAAATATGTATTCTTTTTTGTTTTCTCCCATTTCTATTTTGTGTATGTCAAGAAAAATCATGTACGCAGACAAGAGATGCATAAAGTATTTTCACATATCTAGATAATTTGAGAAGTATGCCTAATTTTTTTCTCTTTTCTGTTGATTAGAAGTAACTGATCACTGGTTTGTATTCTTTAGAGGATTTCTGAATTAAATTTTGATTTTTCCTCTATTTCACTTTGTCAGGAAATTGAACAACCTGCATTGATTCCACATATTGCTGAAGCAAGCTCTCTTAAGTGTCCTTATGAAGTTTTGTTTAGGAGCTTGCACAAGCTTCTGATGGATACTGCAACTTCAGAGTACACAAAATTTGTGAATTCCTTAATTTTTATTTGAAAATGGACTAATTTCTGAAAATTTGAACTTTGAACTTTCGCTTACACTGCAGGTATCTTTTCTGTGATGATTTCTTTGGAGAAGAATCCATATTTTACGAAATATTTGCAGGTAAGCATGTATATATCTGCTGATATTTATCTATCAAAGTGTTTATTCTCCGAATTTCTTGTGTTAGGTAAGCATTACTTTATTTGAATGTTTGTCATATGGGCTTGTTTGTTTTAGTTCTTTTTTATCATGGGAAAAACATTAATTTTACTTCTATTTATAGATTTATTGGTTAAAAGAATTGTATAGAGGATGTTTTGTGGCACTTTTTTCATTGTTGAAAGTCATAATATTATAGTTTAGCTGATGCTGTAACTTTGTTTGGTTCTTTTCAGGTCCGTTTGCAGTTATTGATGAGCATTTCAATTCAATCCTTCCTAATTGTTTTGATGCTATTGGCCTGATGCTTATGATCCGTATAATACATCAGCACCAGGTAAAGTTCTATGCTCTTCAGTTCGTGAATATTATATTACTTTATTCTCCTATTTTCATGATGCTAGTTGGGAGGCTAAAACATTCTATATACATATAGTTAAAGTGCCTTGCTTGTAAGCTTTATCTGTACTGTTATCGTTCTCGGCAATTGCTTGTTTTCGTTAATCAAGGCATTTCAGACCAACCTTTCATATGTGTATTTTCAACTGGCATAGACTGTTTTTAAAATCAAAGGGGTAGAAGAGATGTCTTACTTAACCAAAGTAATCACACCCCTGGTCTGGCAATGGGGGGTTCCTTGGGAGTCATTACAGACCAACCCTATGCCATGGGTATTTTCAACTGGGGTAGACTGTTTACTTTGTCATTGAGTTGTGGCTTGGCTGTGCATCTAGATGACCCCCTCAGTCACTAGATGATGTATTTTTTCCCGTGTTTTCTGTCAATGCAATTCCTATGTTTTATTGATAAAAAAAAATTATACAATAAATTTCTTGGCTTGGGTACTTTAATATATGTGCATTGCTCCTTGCAGCTCATCATGTCTCGACGGCGGATCCCATGTTTGGATTCATATCTCGACAAGGTTTGCATCTTTGAACTATTAAATATACACTTTGGTCCGAGTAAAAATGTTCAATGATAACTAATTTTAGCATTTTCCTAGTACGCATTATTGCCTTACTAGACTTGCAGTTTTCAGTTTTTAGAAAGAAGTAAGCAGATAAGTCTTGTTTCTTTGTTCCCTATCACTTCACAAATTCAGGACTCAACAAGTTAACTAACACTTGTTTTCGTGGCATTCACGTAAATGCCTATTTAATTGTGATCTCGCATACTCTTGCGATATCTTAATCACGTTTACTATGGGAAGGAGGATAGGTACTGTAGAAGGGTCGGGCAAAGTTCGTGATTGCAGTATGATTAAGAATCAGCAAAACCATGTCCAAATGTGGAATACCAGAATACTAGCCTATAATACCATAAGGACTACAACAAGGCGATAAAAAGTTAGGATTTTGGTTACAAAAGTCATAATTTTTAACATGTTGAAATTGAGGCTTAAGCCTGACTTTGGTCACTGACTATAAAGTGCACTGAGGCCTAAGGGCTTGGCTTCAGTGCCTTTTTTCTTAAACCATACTTATTATTGCTTAAAACATTACATGAACAACTCTTCCCCCCAAGTGCCGATAAGGTGAGTTACACTTAAAACATATTACGTAGTACAGGCCAATGATAGTATCATCGAGATTCGCCAATTTTTTATTGGTATGATAATTGATAAATTCCCATCTTCTAAGTAGTAAAACTGTAAAATTGCTAGATGTGAAGTATTTCTTCAGTCAATCTTAACTTACCATCTCATCATTTTCTGAGTGTGCTTCTCATAGGTACATTGCAAACATTGTCTGGGATTCCTGTTGGAAAACACATAAGCATTCACATACTTTCTTTTATTGAATTATGTTGGGACAGATCATGCAAGATCCACTGTGATTGGGTGGTCCATAACTCGTTATCTAATATTACATGACAATAATTTTATGATGTTCTATTATACTTGGATTTACATTTAATACTTCTGAAGGAGATAGATGAGTAGCAAAATCAGAAATGAGGCATCCAGGGAAGCAGGAGTATTCCGTGTTTTGAATGAAGTTAGATATAGAATGATTGGGTGCCATGCATAAATTAGTGTTTATAGCTTTTCTATGTGCTCTGAGATATGAAAGTCATGGAGGATCATATCCAGTCCTCTTCATGGGTTAACATCTGTAATATCGGTTTGCAAATCTTGTACATGCCCAGGGCAGTACAGTTATTCCTACCTTCCTCATCTTAACTAAAGTAATTTATGATTGATTTGCAAAGGTCAATATTGCTTTATGGCCTCGCTTCAAAATGGTGTTCGACATGCATCTCAATAGCTTGCGTACTGCCAATGTGAAGACTTTATGGGAGGATGATGTTCATCCTCACTATGTTGTAAGGCGTTATGCTGAGTTTACAGCCTCACTCATTCACCTCAATGTCGAATATGGAGATGGTCAGGTAGCCACGTGCAAAGCTTAAAGTATTAGCTGTTGTTCAATAATACTGTGTCACGTAATTCAATTATGGGTTCTTTGCAGCTTGATTTGAGCTTGGAACGACTACGAATGGCTGTTGATGACTTACTTAGTAAGCTTGCGAAAATGTTCCCACGGCCAAAGCTGCAGACGGTGTTTCTTATTAACAATTATGATATGATTATTGCTGTTCTGAAGGTAATGAAATGATTGAACATGAATACTTTTTTGTCCTCTTTTTTCCTTTCTCCACTCTAAGGCACGTCAAGATCCGTGGAATTAATTTCCAATCTTGAGCAGCATGTTTCTGAAATTTGTTTTCCATAAATATTGTGGTGAATTGTTCCTTAGGAAGCTGGTCAGGAAGGTGGTAAGGCACAGCTGCATTTTGAAGAACTTCTTAAGAGCAACACGGCTACCTTCGTGGTAAGTACTGAACAACTTATGTAGGTCAGTGAGGTATAGCCATTTTCAACTACATATGTTCAGCAATAGCCAGACAGATGTAGTTTGTCAAGCTAAAAAAATTGCCTAGGGTGATTTGGCTAGTGGAATAGTTTGTCAAGCTAAACAAATTTTCAAAACATGAGAATTTTGGTGCGTGTTAACAAATTCAGAACACGAACATAACTCTGGTATTTGTGAGTCCCAAATCTGTGAAAGAAGTCTGGTATTTGTGAGTCCTAAATCTGTGAATGAAGCAACGCCTGATAAATGAGAATAAAAATCTGAGTTGAACAGTTTTCCCATCTCATTCCCCAACTATAATTTAAAGCATCTCCAGTTGTCAAGAACTACATGTGACCTATTTCGGATTCTCCTTGATGCATACAATGAGTTTTCCACTTCGGCATCACACTGGTGATGACACTGTGTAGCTCTAGAAAACCAATTTGGCATTTCTGTTGCTTTGGTTCTCACCTTTCCACATGCCAACAGAGCATGATTTCGGTATCCATCTTTCCATTTTAATAAATGAGTCTATTCTAGTAAACAAAGCTTGATATTGGTTTTCCAAAGTGTGCTTAACTAAGAAGAGTTACGTTGATTGTTGAGAAACCACCCAAACTAAGTGTAGAGGTGGGTTCAGGGCAACTCTGGAGATCTTTCTTTGTCTTGTTTCCACTGCTCTGGGTATATAGTCTCTCCTCCTCCCCTCCTCCCCCAGCCGCCATCCTCTCTCACTTGGGACATCTTTGATACTTATATCATCATCAACACTCCAAAGCAGATTATTCATTAATATCGTTTTTAAGCAGGAAAAATATAAATGTTGATTTGTTGTATAAATTCGTTTTGCCATTCCCTTGTGATTGTGAAGCTTCCTGTATATGTTTATTGCTCAGTCCATTGACTTAACTGCTGCAGGAAGAATTACTGCTGGAGCATTTCAGTGCGATAATCAAGTTTGTCAAGACCCAAGCCTGTAAGATATAAGAAAAAAAATATTTGTGTTATTTCTACTATATTTATATTATAGACCATCTATCTGGGAAAGAAAAACTAAAACTCACTTTACAATTTGTACCAGCTGAGGACACTAGTTCTAGTGCAGAAAGTTCCATAACAGTTGTGGATGTTGATCCTCTCGTGAAGGACTTTGCAAGCAGATGGAAGGCTGCAATAGAGCTCATGCACAAAGATGTCATCACTTCTTTCAGTAATTTCCTATGTGGTATGGAAATCTTAAGAGCTGCATTGACCCAGATGTTGCTTTACTACACCAGGCTCTCAGATTGCATCAAACGCATTAATGGTGGATCAGTGCTGAACAAGGATCTCATTTCAATATCTTCGATTATGTATGAAATAAGGAAGTATTCAAGGACATTTTAGCTTCATACTGTAAAATAGAGTTGTGAAGAAAAGATCTGCTGTTGTCTGTACAATTATTTTTGTCTGTTGAGATTTTGAATACTAAGAGAGGATGTCTTTGGTTATGTACAAATATGGAAGCATTCAAGGACTTTATATATAGCTTTAAAGTGTAACATGTAACAGAGGATCAAGAAAGACTTGTGAAGAAAGAAATTTCAGTGATTTGTAACTTGTTTGCTTTCGAGATTTTCAAATGCCAATAGATTATTTGTCGTCAGAGGATGAATGGTTCAATTGTTTCAATGGCATAAGTATTGAAGACTTGGAAGTATATAGCTTGAAGACCCCTTGCTTTGTTGCTAAATGATGGTTCTGTAGGTTATGGGAG
Source organism: Berberis vulgaris (assembly GCA_963556465.1). Taxonomy (NCBI): domain Eukaryota; kingdom Viridiplantae; phylum Streptophyta; class Magnoliopsida; order Ranunculales; family Berberidaceae; genus Berberis; species Berberis vulgaris. The sequence goes on along the minus strand of OY747129.1, from coordinate 79,169,594 downwards.
AAGGAAGATGCGATTTTGGAGAGGCTGGGAAGCAATCAGAAAGCTTTTTTTTACCATTTTTTTATCTTCATTTTGACAATTTAAGTTGTTCAGTTTCATATTGGCCTTGGTAATCATGTAGATGTATAACTCTAATTCACCATCCATGTTATTCTCGTGATGGCACGTAATAGTGGTTTAGACCAAATGAGACACTGGACTGAATGATGATATTGTTTATCCATACACAACCCAGTTTAGACCGAATGAGACACAGAACGATTGAAGGGCAATATTGATTATCCATACACAACGCATGGGCCGTAAAAAGGGTAGGCAGCATATCCTTTTTGTTTGGTCGTATAAAAAACTTTAATCAATAATATGATCACCAGTAGGTTTTTCAATTACATGCTCAAAGCAATCAAGATGGATAATTGTGCTTACATGTCAAAGGAGTTGCTTTGGATTGTGATCGTGATCTTTTTAAGCAAAATAATTTCTGGTTTAGTTTTAGATTACCTCCCCTTCGAAAGAGTTGTTTAACAATTTATAACATGAACTTGAAAAGTGCATTTTCACTCTCAAGTCTCAAATTCTCCCGTCTCTCCGTCTCTTTTTTCATTTTTTTCTTTACAATCCAACATAGCTTAAGATGTGGATCTCGAGAGTATCGAAAATGAGCTTTGATGATGATGACCACATAATGAATTCAACATAGCTTAAGATAATGTAGGATTCAATTTCAACAACTAATTAGGGTGGCATGTCTACGTGAATATGGGGACCATTTTTAAAGAGAGGAATATAATGAAGAAAGTTGGGACACTAAATATACCTGCATCCACCAATAACCCAGTAACCATACGCAATCAAAGGCCTATCATCCATTTAACACCACCCTTAAAAATAGAACCTTCAAAATCTCTCCATTTAAATAAGATTCTAAACCGAAATTGTTGTCATTTTAAAGCTTAACTCAATACCACCCAAACAAAGAAAAAATGAATATGATCATTCTCAACGGACCAACGGTAAGCGCATTCATCGAAGACGAGAAGGCCTTCAACCAATGTGTTAGCGAGCATTTTAACAATCTGGACATCAATAAAGATGGAGTGTTATCTAGAATGGAGCTCCGAAAGGCATTCGATTGTTTGATGCCAGGGAGCAAATCAGATGATGAAGTGGGCGGTTTTTACGACGTTATTTTCTCCAAATTCGATGCTGATCATAATGGGACTATCGATATGGACGAATTTAGATCCGAGATGAAGGAAATCATGCTAGCTGTGGCTCGTGGGATTGGTGATTCGCCCATCCAAGTTGCCCTCCAAAACGATAGCTTACTCATGAGAGCTGTTGAGCATGAATCTACGGTGAAAAATGACTAAAAAAAAATATTACCAGGACGAATATACATTTTCAAGATTATATGCTAGTGAGGATTAGTTTGCAGCTAATATGTACGTACGTGTTCCGAAACTGTAGCATAGAATGTTTAATGTCTTTGCATATCAAGAATTCCGGTTAAACTTTGGTAAATTTGTAGGCAACGAATAATTCACACCACCAAAAGTACAGCATCACTTCCTTTATTTTCATACCACCGCTGCTTTCTCACACCACCTATATAAACAAGCAAATAACATTTTTGTCCTCCCCCATTTCAAAATCGAAATGCGGTGGTCTCCCCCATTCAAATCTTCCCTCTTGCAAAATGCAAACAACATTTTTCTCCCATATTTTGCATCTTCCCTTCGGTTCCATTCTTCTTTGTCTCAGATTTTGACTCCAACGCTTCTGAAACAAGCTTTCAAGATATTCATTTATTGTAAAAAATTTCAAGAAGTTATTTATTTTTCTCCCCCATTTTGCATCTTCCCTTCCGATCCATTCTTCACTTCTTCTGTTGTAGAAGTTGTTTGTTATCTTCATTATTGATTGTGTCATTTGTTAACAAGCTTTTAAAAATGATAATTTAATGCAACAATGTAAAATTTTCAGAAAAACAAAGTAATCTCGTGAAAACTTCAGAAATATTTTCAATCACAAAAACAAAGTAAACTTCAAAAAAATTTCAAAAATCACAAAGAAAACTACAATTGATCTGGGCGAACAATAAAAAATTGTGTTGAAACATCTCCTGTTCACCCAGAACAATGCGAGGTTTTGCAAAAACTTCGCCTAGGTCTAATTGAGCTTTATTAAAAAAAATTTGCATTGTTCTGGGTGAACATGAAAATTTTCAGTAAATTTTTTTCGGACAGATTTGCGTGACTTTAGTAAATTGGTCATAATTTTCTCATTTTAAAATATTTTTAAGTGGTTCAAATTGTCTTTATAACTCATAGTATTACAATTTTCGTGTTTTGACGATGTTGAAAATCGATCTCGATTGAGCATATAAGTTGGCTGAAGTCAAGACACTATCTCGTTTTCATTGCGAAACAGATTTGCGCGACTTTAGTAAAATGATCATAACTTGCTTATTTCAAAACATTTTCAAGTAATTCAAGTTGTGTTTATTAGATAACTCAGAGTACTACAATTTCGTATTTTGATGAGCTTGAAAATCGATTTCAATTGAGGGTTTAAATTGGTCGAAAGTTACCATATTTTTGTGTTATTGTTTTTTTCAAAAACATTTTTTTGGGTGGTATGGGTTAATAGGTAAAAAAAGTACATGATGGTGTGAGATAATACTTTAGATGGTGTAGAGTAGTCGTTGCCAAATTTGTATTGGGGCTTGTTCCATATATGTTTTTGAACTTGTCTAGAGAGCCGAGCCAAGCCCAATACCCTCCATCATCTTAGAGATTCTCATAATGCCCCAATTGAACACAATCACACGAACAGAGCCCCCTGGCTCTCGAGATTTTTTGTATGATTTTATAGCATTCCCTCGGTTTTTGTCGAGTTTTGCTCGCTCGCCGCAGCCATTTAGCTTGTACATAAGAAACTTTCCTAAATAGCAAAATGCAAATTTGATTGGTTCCCATTCTTCAACTTTAATATCATATATATATGATCCACAGAAATACATGCATTTTGATGAGATATTTTCAACAACATATGTTCTTTTGGTGACATTTTATCAAACATTTGGTCTACACTGCAACTGCAACTGCAACTGCAACTGCACCCAAAGTAACATTAAACCTTCAAAACTATTAAGTTAATAACCTAACAAAAACAAACCCTCCATTATTTCTCTCAGTTACGCACACTGACTAATCTTGGATTTCTCTCACTCAGCTACTAGTTTGCATTTGGGCATTTTGTTGTTCCAGGGAAAGGAAAAGGTGGCAATCGAAGAACAGCTTCTTCAGTCTCGATTGGATCCGAACGCAATATCTAAAATTAACAACACCCTAAACATAATTAACAAAACAAAACAAAACCCAAATCTCTGTGTGTGTTTTATTGATTCAAGGAAAGGAAAGAAGACTTACAGGATCACGGAGAACTGGTTTTGTATCATCCTTAGCTGGCCTAAATCGGGGCTTTTGCTTCTTCGGACCCTGTTTCTGCTCTTCACTACTTTTCATCTCTGTATCTTTACTTGTTGAAGCTCCTCTCATTCTCTGCTTTCTCAACTTCTTCTTATTTTTAGGGTTCCCTCTTCTCTTCTCTTCTCTTCTCCTCTTCACCAATAATAAAGGCCGCTCCTTTATTTGGGGGTCTTTTTGGTAACATAAAAAATATATATAAACTTTCGTCACTTTCCCTCTCTATATAGTGTAGAGAGACTGCTCTGTTTGATGAAATTTTGAGTTTGAGATGGTTTCGCGCCAACTAGAAACCCTACTCCAACGGTCAAAAACCATTACCCATCTTCTCCAAATCCACTCTTTCATCATCAAAACCTCCCTAGACCATAACCCATTTCCCATCTCTCTGTTCATATCAAATGCTTGTTCGATTTCGGTCGAATTTGCGCATTCTGTCTTGGATTACATTCCCATATCTCCACCAATCTTTGCTTCCAACACAGTCATTAGAGAATACGCCAAGGGTTCGAATCCAATTGAAGCTTTGAAGCTGTTTAAGAAGCTGCATTGTATGGGGATGGGATTTGACAATTTCACATACCCTTTTGTTCTTAAGGCATGTGGTCGGTGTTTGTTGTTACGAGAAGGGGAGGAGGCACATTGTTTGGTGTTGAAGATGGGTTTGAGCTCGGATCATTATGTGGGAAATACCCTTTTGAGCATGTATGCTGGCTGTGGTGAAATTGGGTTGTCAAGGATGGTTTTTGATGAATTGCCGGAAAGAGATGTGGTTTCTTGGAGCTCTATGATTGCTGGATATGTTGCTTGGTAAGCATGAGGATTGAACTCGTGTAGGTTTAGCTTTTTGTTTTAGATGAGCCAACAGCTCAACAGGTCAGGGTTGCTGAAACCATTCTGATAGCCAATAGGTTACTGGATTTGCAATCTGCAAATTCAGACCTGTTAAGAAGATAAGATATAGAAAATCATTGGATCTTAATCCATTAACATGAAATGGACTGGAGAAAAAAAAATGATTAGAAAGCCTAATTTAATATGAATGTCGATGGTGTTTCTTTGTTGTGCATCTCGTGGCAGATGAGTTCTGTTCAGAGAGCACAAAGTTTTTCAATGCTGTAGATGTGATAGTGATTATCACTACTTCTGGATATAGCACTGTGAGAGCAACTTCAGCAGTTATGCAGGGTGTTCCCTGATTGCCTATTGCTCCTCTATTTTTGTCAGTGTTCTAAAAATCGGTCTAGACGGCCGCCTAGGCGCTAGAAGGTGGAAAACCGCCCAGATTAATGGCTGGGCGGGTAGTCTGGGCAGTCTGGGCGGTTTTGGGCAGTCTGGGTGGGTTTAGGCGGGTCTGGGCGGGATCTAGGTGGGTCTGGGCGGGGTCTAGGCGGTCTGGGCGATTTTTTAATTTTTAAATTTTTAAAATTTTTTAATAAAGCTGATTGTGTTCTTATTTTATTTTTCTTTCCTATTTTTTAGAAATAAACTATTTAATTATTTTTTATTCAGTATATGTCTAAATGTAGCAAAGGATGATTACTTAATGGAATTCTCAAATGATCTGCCGGTACCAATTTTACTAATATAGATTTTATCAAACATAACTGAGGTTATTCATGCAATTTGAAGAAAAATAAAAGAGTACACAAATTCAAATTTATATAAAGTACCCATCATGACCAACTTCAGTCATTTGAGTTTTAATAAATTTTGTTCACGATTATTAATTTTTCATGTTTTTAAATTTTGCATATGTATATTGGCATTAAATTTGATGTAATTGATACGGTATTATGCTTAACTTTTGTAAATTATTAAAGTTATAATGCAAAACCTAAGACCGCCTAGGCCCCTGGGCACTAGGCACCTGCTCGCCGCCCGCCCAGCGCCTAGCTATTTTTAGAACACTGATTTTTGTACTATATAGTGGATGTTATATAGCAACATCCCATTTTGTAGGAATTCATCATATTGACATTGTCTCATACCCCAGTTATCATACACATGGTCTCACTCTAATAAGATTTTTTTTATATGACTTGTGTATGATATTACAGGGAGCAGTTGTCATTACTTGGGATTCCCTTGTAAACATCAAAATTCATGTCTCCGTTTTTCTTACCTAATGCTGAAAGCCATTTTGGTTTGAGATTTCCCTAATATATGTATGATATCCATCCTTATAGTTGATGTCAAATGGACTATATGCTATACCTTGTACTGATTACTCCATTCTGCGACTCTGATTACGCTTTTTATTTTTCTGTCATTTTCTCCGCATTTTGCTTATTAATCATACTCCTGGTGATATTGTCAACAGCAATTGCCAACTTGAGGCTATAGCAATGTTCCAGCAAATGAAGCAGGCAAGTGTCAAACCTAATTCCATCACATTAGTAAGTGTGCTCTGTGCTTGTAGTCATCTAGGGAGTTTGAGCATGGGAGAGCACATTCACTCGTATATCATTGACAACAATATAGAACTAGATGTTGCTTTGGGAACTGCATTTCTTGAGATGTATTCCAAGTGCGGTCACCTAGAGAAAGCCATTCTAATTTTTAGCTCCATGAGTGAAAAGAACTTGCAGACATGGACAGTTATGATATGTGGACTAGCTAACCATGGCCGTGGTGAAGATGCTATTTCCTTGTTTGCTGAAATGGAGAAATCGGGCCTGAAACCCGATAGTGTCTTCTTCTCTGCCATCTTATGTGCTTGCAGCCACTTGGGTCTTGTCAACGATGGTTTGAGGTATTTTGATAAGATGGTAAATGAGTACAATATCCAGCCAACATTGGAACACTACGGATGCATGGTTGATTTGGTTGGGCGTGCAGGAATGGTTCAAGAAGCTTACGAGATAATCATGAGCATGCCAAGTGAACCAAACTCTGTCATATTGAGGAGCTTCATGAGTGCCTGTAGATTACATGGGAAGGTTATTCATATAGATGAAAAGTTAAGGAAAATGCTCCTTGAGGTTGAACCGAATCTTGGAGCAAACTATGTGCTTTCTGCTAATGTTTCTGCTCTATCTGGTCGATGGGATGATGTGGCTGACTTGAGAATAGCCATGAAGGAGAATGGTGTAAGAAAGGTCCCAGGTTGTAGTTGGGTGAAGTGAACTATAATGTTTTGTTAGAACATAAGAAGACAGACAAGTTTGTAGGTGTTTTGAGGTAGTTGAATAACATATACAAAAAGTGAAGGCACCTGAAAGAACAGATGGAAGATAAAAACCCTGAACTGTGAATTTCTCAGCAAGTAGAGAAGGTCAATGAATTGTTGACTCATATTGGAAACCTTCTTCATGTATATACTCATGACAGTTTAGTGCAGGCTAGAGAAAATCCACCCAATGCCTTCTGAAATTGATTAAGACAGAACAAGAATGATGGCTTGATGAATGAATAGACCTAGAAAAAAGATTTATACATCAGGAAGCCTTGCGTCAGTTCAAGAAAGTCGAGTGAACCTGCTATGCTTGAGGAAAAGGTCATTTCCCGAGAAAGCCTGCTGAGAGATAACTAAGGAGGTATCATCATAAAATTTTATAGTGTTTATAAATGATTAGAAATAAGTACTTGGTTAAATCTTGAACGAGAGTCCTTGATGTTCATTTTGAAAAAGTAATTCATAGAGGTAACCAGTGTCAGAAAGGAAGCAGATTCAGTCTCCACATTTTTGGCCTTGACCATTGGAGAAATTCAATACTTGCATCAGAGTTTGCTAGATTTGTTAAGTTGTATATCAGTATCTGGTTGTTTCCAGTTTTTATTTTCATCAGTTCTATGGGGTTCATTGTTTAGCTTCACTGTCAGTTCTATGCTTCCATTGTTCTGGACGTATTTAATGTCTGTCTTGGATCTGAGAAACATTTTTGCTACTGACACATACACAGTTGATATTTGTTAAACACACAACTACACTTTACTAGGAAGAAGCACTGCTAAGTGCTAACACACATTCACCAAGTTATGTTACAAAACATCAGTGGTTAATCCACAAAATCCACTCACCCCACCACAATCACTGTTTTTTCTCCCTTAGACCCCTCTTCTTCCTGAGTCTGATTTGGTCAATGATTTGAGTCTGATGAGGAACTTAACCTTCTTCTCCCAGTTTGAGCCGTCTTTCTTCTTGCTCTTTCCTGGTGACGATGATGGTTCCCAATTATCTGGTGAGGACAGCCACACACGCTCACTACTTTCTTGCATTTTCGACAATAATGTGTCATCAGATTCCCGGCGCCCATCCGTTGTTAGATCCCGATCACCACCACCACCTCTCAAGACGTTTGCCTGCAGAGCTGAAACAACTGCTTTCATCGCCAAATCAACATCCCTCCTGTTCCTTAACAAAATCTCACCAATTTCTGCTGGTGTGAGTGCGCCACCACTCCTTATACAGCTCTCCACCACGTCAAACATCATGTGTGTCTCCAAACCAAGGTAGTTCATTGCCAATGCCTTGAATGCATGCATACCACATGTGCCAAGTCTAACGTGCACGTCCATCCTCCCGGATCTAACCAGTGCTGGGTCCACATTGTCTCTGTAGTTCGTCGTAAACACTATGATCCTCTCCTCCCCACAACATGACCACAAACCATCAGTAAAGTTCAAAAGCCCTGAGAGTGTGACACGTCCATTCTCCTGCATGTCATCACTTCCTAATCGACTCTCCTTAGACTTTGATTTCCTTGATTTGGCCATCATCTTGGATGATCTATCAGCAGTTAGATCGAGTGAACAATCAATATCTTCAATCACGATGATTGAGCGGTTGGTAGTTTGTATGAGTAAAGCTCGAAGCTCAGAATTATCAGAGACCTTTGTTAGTTCAAGATCGTAGACATCATAGCACAGAAAATTCGCCATGGCAGCGATCAAGCTCGATTTTCCTGACCCAGGAGGGCCATACAACAAGTACCCTCGTTTCCACGACCTTCCAACTCTGTGATAAAACTCTTTTCCATTAGCAAATGCCGTCAAGTCCTCTGTCAGCTGTTCTTTGAGTTCTGGCTCAAGTGCTAGTGTTTCAAATGTGGAAGGATGGCGGAAGGGGACAGACACCCAACCAGACTCATAAGAGCCATGACCATGATTAGTGTAGAGCCTCCGTTCCCGTGACACACGCTCAAACTCCTCAGCGCGTGCAGAGAGGAAAGAGAGGTAAGAGGTGAGAAGTGTTTGGCGATGGCGTTTGGGGAGCTTGAGAGAAAAGCTACGTTTCTCTTCGAGAGAGTCTTGCACGGTATCAATATGGTGAGTCCAGGAGAGACTGTGGCCCTCAAAGGAGTCATGGACAGTGTGATTTGGTGCTACAGTGAAGTTAATGCGAGTAGAGGACTTGGAGCGGGATAGGGTAAGACGACGACATGTGGTTGAAGGGTTGATGGAGTTGAGGTAAAGGTTGACATGGCGGTAGAGATCATTGAGGTCGACCCCGCAGTAGCCATTAAATTCAGGGATTTCAAAGTAGGAGAAAGGGCTGAAGAAGTCTTGCAGGGATTCATATAAGGAGTGGAGCAGAGACAGGAGTTGGGAAGGTAGTACATTTTGGAGGACTGTTAGAAGGCCTAGGAAAGACCACATTTGAGACAAAATTTCCATATTGATATTGTTTGGATGGATGGCTTATGTTTCTGTCTCTTCTAAGTTTGAAGTGAGTGAGAGTAGAAATTTAGTGAAGTCACAACAACAATATATAGAGAAGAAGGTGAGGAGGATGACATGGCATTATGTGTTGAGTTGCAGAGGTGGTATCTAGACTGGATGTGTAGCTAGGAATTGCTTTTTTGGGGTTTGATTTTAGAAAAGAAGTAAAGATAGTGAAATAAAGCCAAAGGTGAACAACCCTTGCCCCTCCCTCCCTTCTTCTTTTCATTTTTTCAAGTCCTTTTTTCTCCCGCCTTCCCATTGTTATATTCCTGAAGAAAAGAAAAGAAAAGAAGGAAACAAACAGGAAAAAGTAGTGTAGAGTGACCATGGTGGCTAAGGCTAAGAGTGATAAAAGAGAAAGCAAGGTTTGTTGGATGATATGGCTGGCCACACGCTCACATGCACGCGGGAAACTCGACTTTTAAACTTTGTGCACAATATTATTAGTGCTTTATATATATCTCCATGCACCATCCACGGTTGCTTTAGGCACTCCTGTAGCTTAGGGACTCTGGCATTATTAATTACAAGTTTTATCACCCAAAACTTGTATGGAGGTAATTTAAGTAAATGTATTCGATAGAAATGATATTCTTCCATTTTGTTATAGCCTTTGAACGTTTTGGCACTTTGTGAAATGTGTAATGTTCCCATCTTTTACTAATCCTTGAATCGGAGCTTTTAGATGAAGTTTTCCAATCCCTTGTATTCCTGTGAAAAATGAACATCATTTTTGGTTTGGGCATTCAGTGGTGTGTTACTGAAGGAATAGCTATCTTTTTGTGTGAACAATGATTCAGGTTATGAAAACTTTTATTAAAAAAACATAAATAAAAAAAAATTGGTGTAAGATCCACCGAAGTGGAGAGCCTTAACCGTGTGTTGTCACAGGGTAGTCCGAAGACTGTTCCCGTCCCTGTCAGGGGAGATGCCAACCGTCTCTCCTTTCTACGAACACGTCTCAATAATGCTAAGGTTTCTTATATGTAGGCGTGCCTGGCTGTGTTAATACTTGATATGGGACTATATTCAGTTCTTTATTACTTGTTCTCAATTTGGTTGTTTTAAGCTTCCATCACTGCTGTTTAGCATCCTCTAAATTATTGGGAAATAAAACCTAAGCTGGGCCATTATTTTAGATGATATTCATCAATCAGATAAAGTTGAATTTGTTAATAGCTTTTGCACCTTAAGGTCCAAGGGATTTGAGGGGCACTTTGTGAAATGTGTGTTGTGTTCCCATCCATCCTTTTATCAATACTTGAATGAGAGCTTTCAGACACAGTTTTCAAATCGCTTGTATTCCTTTGAGAAAATGAACACCATTTGTTTGGGCACTGAGTGGTGTCTGGATGCCATCTTTTCTTGACCCTTTTAATGGATAAATTTGTAGAAAATGTGAGTATAATTTGTGTGGAAAGCAGTGAAAAGGGGTATAAATTGAGTGGCTAAAGAGTAGGTCAGCCATGTGAGAAAGATGATTTTAGGAGAATAAAGATTAAAGCTCCAAAAAAAATGAAAAACTCTCAATGGTAGAATGTCAAGATCCCATGGCTCAGATTCCTCAATCTTAGGCTCTTCCCATTTAATCACCAAGACAAAGACACTCGAACCACTTATAAATTTTATCAGGTGACTTCGCCAGAATATCAATATAGTTGATTATGGTTTTAGCATATCAAGTATTAAGTTATCGTGACCTTAAGAAAGGAATTCTTTTACCATTCTAAAATGAACAGAAAATTTTCTTTCCAAGTGATATACATATCAAAGCTTAAGCTAATAGTCAACAAAGCTTTGTACAAAGGGCTTACTAGTGAGATCTGATAAAAACAAGCCAACTAGCTAAACCAAGATTGTAGAACTATAAGGCCAAAAAAGAAGAAGAATCGATGCTATCTGTAACTTTAAGTGATGGGAAGGAGAGAGGGATCAAAGTAAAGCTGATAAAGGCCTAGGCTTGAGACACCCACCACTGATGTGATCATAAAGAAGAGAGGCAGGCTCTTCACTGACTGAGAAGTATAGATTGAGTAGTACTCACTCTTCTTGTCTCTTGCACACTCACTCCCATAGAGATATAAAGAGAAGATAGTCATATTGGAATCTTGTCTTTTCAACACATTTTACGAGGCAAATTTATGCTTTCTTCAAAGGTAACTTTGCTACACCATGAACATGTATCAAGCTGTTGAAAATTTTCACTTCATGCAATACTAGAATCTGATACGTTTTCCATTCAGTAACAAGTCAATCATAAAAACATCCATTTCCAGATATTGAGTATACATTGATTACAACTTCATCTATCTAACCCTCCTATACCATTGCGGTGTTGCAGGTTTATGAACTCAGACCAGTATTACCTGTTCATGTACACAAACAATGCTTTTGGTATAGAAGTTTGATCAGATAGTTGGAAACTTGCTTTTGATTTGCAATTTATTCCATAATGATTTGCTTTAAGCCTTGATTGAGATTGAGGTGGTACAGACAAAACATGAATGAAGGATTCTCTGATGCTCAGAAAAAGCAGATTTAGAAGGAGCATTGATACTATTTTGGAATATGAAAAGATAAAGTGCTATGTTTCTACTAATTTAATCCTCCTCGGGAAGAGAATCACAATTTTGTTTCACAAGAGTCAGACCCCTAGCCTCATATCAGTGCTAGGGAGGCTTCTTTGCACATTTTTAGGAGAGAAGAGATTTTGAGAAGATCTTGAGGAAATATAATCTCTCGGAGCCTCCCTTGGCGCTAGGGGCCTGGCTGTTAAGAATTTTTGTTGTTCCAGATTTCTTTACTGAGAAAACATTGATGCAATTAACAAATGAGATGCTCATCCAATGCATGGTTATGTCTGCAGAGAATTTATTAAAGTTTGATTAAACAACTAATCATCTTCAAAGGCCAATTTGTCAAGGAGTGGGATCAGCCCTTCACAGTAAAGTATTATGCTCGAAAGGAATTCTTCTAGGAACCTTGGGTGTCCCAAATGTTATGAAATAGCTCATATTCGAAAATTTTGTGTCATAATAAGTGGACAGCTGCTTACACAATACTTGCAAATAAATAAAAAGGGCTCCAACCCATAATCCTGATACTCATGGACCAATACGCACAATTAAGATCTGGCTTCAGGTATGAATAGTTTTCTCAAACCATTCAATACACTATGTCACGATCTTCATTATTCAGCTAAGGTCCTATTTTAGAGAGCTTGAAATCTCGAAAAAGCGTAACTAGTAACTTCAGTACACATACTAAAACACAATCTCAAAATGTGAAAAAACAAAAACTGATGACATACAATTTTCAGTCACTTGTTAAGCGTGAATTTTGTACAAGTTAAAGAATGTACTGACACTTGTACAATGAGTGTATTGTGATATACTCAAATGGAAAATGAGCTCATAATTTAAGCTGTCATCTGAGGAAGGAATCTCTCAGCATTCCTAACATTCATAGTGAGGAAGATTATCAGCTATAAAGTTAGTCCATGATATTATTTCCCATAGGTACTCCAAATGACTGCTCATGGGTGGGTATGGAGAAAGTGATTGAGAATGGGACTTGGAAACTACCTCCCATCCATTTAGATGAAGTAATCAGTTACGGTATAAGAGCATCTCCAGTGGGAGATCCCAAACCCCATTTTTTCGCAAGGTAGTCAAAAGTGTGATTGGTGCCCTAAATTTCAGATTTTCACGGACAACTAACAGTTATGAGTGAATGTAGCCTGAGCATCAATCTTGTGTGTCAATGAAGCCTTGAAAATTTGAAAGTATATATAGAAGATGGAAGGCGATGGGCAATGGGCGATGGAGATAATCTTGTAGAATAAGAGTTTAGGACGACCTCTTTCTTCCCTGAGGTAAAAAGACAGATGGGTATTGTGGCTGCTGCTGACAGGAGATTCTCAATGCAATCAGTCTATAGCAGTTTGTGACGAGCTAACTTGGTTTGGAAAACCCTAAATCCTCCAGGAGTCAAGTTCACTGCATGGAAAGAATCGAGAAAAGGGTATTACTAACTTTCAGATTTCATGTAGACGAGGATTAATTACTGATGCTTCTGCACGTGGCCTTCTTTTTAGCACAATAACTTTCAATACGAATTTCAGGCAGTGGTAGTAATTGGAGTGCAGCAATATTGTAACAGCATTGAGAATGTTCCAACAACACCAACTTAAGTTGTTTGGAGAGTTGCACATTTAGGCAGTAGAAGTAACTTTGAAGATTAACATGGAAGATGGGTAGAATCCAAATCTAAGAAATAACATTCAACTCATAGAATCTATGTTCCTTTTCTATCTGAATGCATCCCAAACAAGTTTTCTAGATTATCCCTCTAGATGAGGTGAATTCTGAAATTTTCCTTTTGTTAATTCGTTCTCTATTTCTAAAGAAAAAATTGTTTCCCATCCTACTATCTTTTCTGTAGAAAATTTTCAATTCAGGGATCAGTTTTAAAGGCTGGATAAGAGATTTCAAACTGTGCAACAGTACATTAAAGCATTTAAAGATTTCACAAAGTAAAATAATATGATCGAGACTTCAGGACCAAAGCTAATGTCTGTATTGACCCATCTCTACAAGCTACAAAAATAGACAATGGCAATCACTACTACTGCAGAAATAAATATTTGGTTATCTTTGCTTGTTCTTCTATAAAATTTATATTTACCAAACACATACCCCCACCCCCAAAAAAAAAAAAAAAAATTGGTTATCACTAAAACGAATATATATGATCTAAAACAGAGAGAATATACAAGTTTCAGTGTCGTACCAAATGTCAAGTCACGTTAGAAATTGTCTCTGTTAAATCAGGACATTCCACTGGCATCACCTCCTTCTCACTGGGGCTATTGTAATTTGCTGATTATTACTGTTGGCAGAACCTTGGCTCCAAGCTCTTGGAAGAAGGATTGGTCTACAACAAAGTAGAGCAAATATCACCTCCATCGTAAATATCACCATACTGATCCAGATATATACCGTTCTCTTCCAGTACCAAAGTATCCTTTTAAACAGAGGAAGTTCAGATTCAAGCACCAGAGATGCTGCATAAATTTCAGGGATACCAGCACCAGACTTGTACTCTGCTCGTTGTTCAAGTATTACCCTTAAGCAAGAAGTCGGCCTATGTCCTTCAGTAAAACCTTTCATTTTTATGAAAATATCTTGGGCCTCTGCTGAATAGCCGGCAAGGAGAGGAACACTCTTCAAGAGGGTCTCTATATAGCGTATGATACGGCTTTTAAACCTCAGCATACATGGATGCTTTGAACTTGCAGTTACTTCCCCCCTTTCAGATAGGAAATCTATCCTTACCTTCAGAAATAACAATATTAGATGAGCTGCAATGATTATCAAGTACAGAAAGAGGTTCAGCATTGAAAACAACATTCGAAATAAAAGGTTTCTATCATTCCAATACACAAACAGTTTGTATTTTCTGCTATTACTTGAGGACTCGCTCTACACCCCAGTAGGTGAGTTGAACTGAGAAGACAATTATCATCTTGAATAAGTTTTATTGCTTTCTAGACCACCTTAAGAAGGTAAAATATAATCGGGTTTAGTCTCTTGTCAAGATTTGACAGCTGAAAGAAAGGTCATCTGAAAGCGATTCCAGATGATGGTTAACTGACTCCTTTTCATGGGGCTAGCAACTGTGCTATTATATTTTAGTGTTACACATAACTAAAAAGACTTCTGTGAAGATGACATTTTCTCATTCTTTGTTGCAGAGTACCCTGCAACTAAGAAACCAATGGACCCAGCAATGAGTACTCCATACATAGGTCGTCAACTTTTCACATATCTTTAGAAAAGGTTCCAAATCCTTTAAATGTATGTAGCAGGATTGATCTACCAAATAAAAAAATTATAAGAAGAAAAAAAAAATTGTAATTAAAAAGGGAAATTTTTTATTGTGTGAACAGAAATGCCCACATTAGAAACAACACGTATCTATATGATTGTTACATAGCCAAAGGCTAAAGCTATTTTTAGGGCTTATTAAATTGAGGATGCCGCTAAAACTTTGTTTTTCCTTCAACATGAACCCCTTCCAGTACCCATCCAGATTCTCTTATAATGTATTCTAAACTCAATAAAATGGTAGGAAAAATTCTTTACCTTACCTATTGTTACTTAACACAGTTTTTCTGCTCCCTTCCAAGGAGCACCTGAAAAGTTGTCGTGTTGCATCCCCAACACATCTTATTATCCCTTTCAAGTCTAGCCATTATCTTTCCGACACACCAGCCTCTTCTATCATCTAATTTTCTCTTTTTTAATATGAATAAAAAATAAAATAAAAACACTAAAATCACACAAAACAACCAGATTTCACAAATAAGCGGTATCACACATTAAAGGAAAAGAGGAGAGCTTTTGCTTGCAGTACAAAGAGAACATATCTAAAATGAGTTATCATGTCATAGAGCAATCAAATGAGATCCAATTTGACTCGATATGCTATGTGATCCACAAAAACAAAAAAGTCAATAACGTTTGTATTTAAGTTTTATACTCTACTTTGTTTTGCCATTAAAATTATTTGATTCCGCTTAAGCTAAATGCCCCACCAAATAGAAAAGGAATTGGTCAAAGAGGCAGGCATGCACGATGAATGTGTTCTACTTGAAGTTGTCTTGAGTAGATACCATTTAAGGTTCAAATGAAATTGCAATTTAACAGCATTTAATCTAATCAACACTGTTGATTGAAAATGTAATGTCTATAAGACTGAAAAATAAATAATAATAATAATAATAATAATAAATTTTAAAAATCATACAAAAGCAAAGGAAAGAACAATCTTCTCGGGCCCAATGACCTACTGAACTCTAATAAATTGTTCCCTCTAACATGAATTGCACAAACCAAACACCCTTGAAAGCACAGTCAGTTATGCACAAATACCACAAGAAACTTGGAACGTCCGTGACTATAAGAGCTCTAGACATGAACGAACTCCGAAAGACCAAACTATTCTTCTCCTGCAAGAGCACCCACACAGTACATCATCAGGGATAAGAGATCACACAACCCCTCCCCTGCCTTATAAAAGGCTCCACCCATCGAATATGCCGGTAATGTTTTGCAGTGTCGCCCAAGAAACTCCGCAAGCTCGAATAAAATGGCACCACACTGACCTTGAAATGTCACCATGAAGCAATAGATGATCTTGCGACTCCACATCAGGATTACACATAGAGCACTACAAATCCAACACCATACCCCTCCTAGCGATGTCGCATAGTCCCAAAATGATTTCCACACAATGGAAAGGGGGAAACTAGGTCTACAACATTGAATAAAAGACCCCTCAACCAAATGATTGTAGAAGGATGAGAACAAGAAAGACCCACTCACGGTTGAGGGCATGCATAGATATACTACCTCTTGAGGTCATTATGAATGCATGCCCTCAGACATTCAGATCTCTTTATTTTACTCATATGATATGTGACAAGGACACTATTAATTAAAAAAATAAAAAATTTAACACAATACAAAGAAACATGTGTTAGACACACTCACGGATACTCATTAGACACTCCATGCTTAGATCATATACTTTTTTATATATCCTCAAAAAGTTTGAATTTATTAAAAATTAAAATTGTTACAAACATATTATAACAAATTAGTAGAACATGAGTAGCAATATCCACCTATATATGAATGAAATAACTAGTGATTTCAAATTTATTTTTGAAAAAAAGTAAATAGCACTAAATGTACAAACACGTCCCTAGCATATCTTGTATTGCCGATGCGTCTACCACCTCGTATCCAGGTCAAATAACCCGTATCTCTGTCGTTATTATGTAGCTCATATGACATGGCATGATTAATCCTCATATAAAAACTTTTAATTTGATAGTCTCAAATCATGCAAGAAATATAATTTGTCATTTTCAGCAAGTAAACAGTTGAACAAAAGCTGGAGAAAACACAAAAATCTCAAAAGAGATATGGAGGAAAGCTCCAAGATTGTTCATGGTTTGGTTTGGTTTAATTCCGTTTCAACCAGAAACCGAACCATATCAACCAGTTTTACTGAAATTCAAACTGAAATGAATATGTAAGGATATTGAACCAAACCAACAAAAACTATGTTAAACCAATTCAAACTTACAAATTGACAAAATTATGTATTGCTTATTAACTTTTATACATATAAATTTAAAATTAAAAAACACGGATAAGCTTGGTCTGGTTAAGTTTCCTCTGTTTTTTAACCTAAAATTGAAATTGGAACAAATCACTAACAAAACCAAACCAAATTGGTCAAATCAGTTTGGTTTGGGCGGCTTGATCAGTTCATTGGTTTTTGGTTAAACCCTACCGACCACTCTCCTATATGTTTTATTAAATTCTATGGGTTTGTGTACACCATAAGTAAAATTGTAAGGTATCCACATATATATAAATAGTGAAACAAAATAGAAAACGAGGACATCTCCATGTCGCGTAAATGCGCAACACCATAATGAGAACATTTTTCACTGACAAATAAATACAAAGGTCCGTGTGATTCACTTGAAATTATTCAGCCATTGTCAAATTTAAGGCACCATGTTTCTAAACTCTTTGCAGAAGTCGAATTCCCATTACCAGAATTTTAAATGTCAGCTAGTTGTTCCAATTCTTTAGATAAATCAATATCAGAGGAGGATGGTGTTGAAGCAAGTTTCACACGGCAGTAGACTAGCCCCATCTTGAACTTTGGATGCGAGCTTTATCTCAAAAGGTCTCAAAAGAGTTGAGGAGTAGACTAGCCCTTATAAGTTACTATCCAATTCCACATGATGTAAGACTAATCAACCCACCATCATATTACCAACCAAATCATTAGACTCCACCTAAGCATGCCCTCCACCTCCACAAGAATCAGGATGTCACAAATTTTCTCTAAAAGTCATTTTGATGCGATTTGCAGAGCTCTAAAACAAATATGATTTGGTTACTTTTGAAGTTCAAGAAACAAATCCTTCTTTGCCCCCACACTTGGCTTAGGTGCTGCCTCGCACACCCCGATAAGAAACACATGCACAAGAAGTTCATTCTATTTTTAATGACTACATTGTTGGATGGTAGGATTATTTTAACCATTTCAGCTTAATTTGGGCCAAAAATAAATCCCATAAATCTTCCACACAAAATGAAAATACAAACTAGTTTATCTTTAAATTTGTGGAATGGAGAAAGTAAATTTCAAATAGTCTATTCCAATTCTTTAGATAAATTATTCCATATCGGAGGAGGATGGTGTTGAAGCAAGTTTCACATGGCAGTAGCGTAGGTGTTCTGGCCTCACTTACACATCCTCAGCTTGTAAGATTATATGGAGTGGAAACCCATTATCGGGTTAAACCTCAATAAAGTATACATGTTTGATATTTAACCCCAATAAAGTATACATGTTTGATATGGAGACAACAGGAAAGTGAAGTCTACTGCAAAGATGAATTCTTCAGGGGGAGGGGGAGTGGAAATACATATGGATGCTCACAAGAGTCTAAGATTAAATGAGCCCGATTCAAACAAGCATTTGGGACTCAATTTGATGCAGAAAAGTCAGTTAACATGGATCAACAATAAATTTGAAGGTAACATGATACTAACCCTGGATATTTGGGATCTGTTCAACAGGGCTATGGGATTTTCAGGAATTTAACCAGCCATGTTAAGATTGATGTACTAACCACAAGTGCTCCATTATAATATCCAAGTAAAAAATGGTGCTTGAGCCAGTTATGGGCTCAGGGTCAACTTCCAAATGACCATAATGTTAAAGAAGAGAAAATCACTCAGCTGGCAGCCGTTCTCAATTGCAAAACAAACTCCATAACAAGCAGATACCTGGATGGGCCGTTGGGGTATAAATTAAAAGACACGGACATGGAATTAAATAAGAGAGTCCAATTGAGGTTAGCAGTCTGGAAAAGGAAATTCATCTCTAAAGCAGGTAGAGTAGCTCTAATTAAAAGTACCTAATCGATATTCTAGTCTATCTTATGAACATCGTCATCTCAATAGCAAAAAAAATGGAAAAAAGTATCTGGAGACTTTCGTCGTGGAACTTCCGAGACCACCAAGAAATACATTGGTTTAATTTGACACTGTCTGAAAACCTAAATCTAAATTTCTACGGATTCATCACGTCGAATCCTTTAACCAAACACTTTTGGGAAAGTGGCTTTGGAGATGGAAGTACAAGGAATTAGAATTGAGTTGGTACTCTAAAGCACTTTATGGGTGCGTGCTTTGGAGGGGACTGCTGATAGATGACTATTGAAAGTTCTCCTCAAAGACCAGTTAGCGAGCATTTTCATCTCTCAAAGAGCAGGGGTCCATTCCTAGCTTTTATGCAGCATCGAATTTGCGGAGAGGTGCAAATGAATAGCCAAATAGGAGCTCCGAGCTCCCAAGCCTCATTAACCTCATTGAGTTACTGAACTCTATCGAGTTTCATGGCTTTGTGCCCAAGCAGGCAATTGGAAAATGAGACGACAACTCTCAGCATTTTCCATGGAATAGGTTTCATAAACTCTCAAAATGCTCAAAACCAACACGGTGATCCAATTTTCTTCTCAAGGTTCGAGTGGGTGAAGCAAGAATGCGCTCGTGAGAATGTTTTGATCATAGACAAATTTGTTTAGTCCTGCAACCCTATATGCTCTTTGTGAATTAAATCACAAGTGGGTTAACATGTCTTTTCCACTTATAGCAGAAATGTGGCAGTTGATTGCACAAGAATGTGGTCATGTTCAACCGAGTGGCAAGAATCCCAATAGCTGGATTTGGTTGGGTCAGTGGAGCAGCAGGAAGTTCTCCTCTAAATGCAATTGGATTTGGAAGCATTGGGTTTTTGCAACTCATTGGGTAATCTGGAAAGAATGAGATGACTGATATAGAACAAAAATCCAAGTTATGTGCAGTGGCCAAGTGCATGTGTCCTTCAAGGCATTCTTAAATTTGGGGAAGATGTTTGCATGTGTCCTTTGGGGCATTCTAAAATTTGAGGAAGATGATTTGCATGTGTCCTCAAAGGCTCTGTGCAGCGGCCAAGTTGCCAATGTCGATTGGGGAAGATGTTTGTGGCATTCTTAAATTTGGAAAAATCGCCTTTCGGATAGCCAGTTATGTAACATGTCTCCTCCTTGCCTTGTGATAATCTCGCTTGAAAGCTTCTACTACTATTTTTTCCCCTCGCGTCTTTTATCCATCAAAAGAAAAGATGTCTCTTTGTTTTTGGTTGGCATTGGAGTAAAGGGGTTCTTGGCTGATTTAGGTATATCTGATTACAATCACTGACTCAACACATAACTTGCTAATGTGCAACACAATTACAAAGTTTATTCAGCTTACGCATACTGATATTGATTTTAAGGGGAATTTCGTTTCCACTTTCTATTTAGGTTCTTTGTAAACTAAATCAATTCAATAGAGGAGTGCTTAAGAGCTTAAATTACTAGGAACATTTATATATCAGCAAGGTTAGATAAAGCACACATTGTTAAGTCAATGTTAGCATACATCAGCATAATTTAAGCATAGATGAGTGAGGACTTACCTGGAAGACTCCAAGATTCCTATTATATTCAGACTCAGGCAACGTCAATGAGACGGTGACCTGCAACTTATGATTGGGTGGAATAGAATGACGAACTCCTATAAGCTCTCCAAAACTTTCTTTACAATCCACACCACAAGAAACACTGGGGCAAGACATGATAGGGAACAATGCAACTGGACTAGACTTGGTGTAATCAAAATTCAACGACTCCGTCATCCGAATTGGCTCCTCAACTACATACCGCATCGAAACACCAGCAATCACAAAGCCACTTATCAGAAACCAGACCAGCATAAAGCATACATACACTGACCAGAAGAACCCCCACCCGAACTTCAATGCGAACTTCCCATACGACTTGTATCCCTTCAATTTATCAGTTAAAATCTCAAACGCCACACCCCATAGTTGCGTCAACTTCTCCATAACTAGTTTTTTAACTCTCTTTGTCACTCCAAAGGGATCAGACAAAAATAGAAATGAACAGTATGAAACCCAAATTGGAAATGTAAAGAACTTGACCAGTAAATTTATTTGAATGCCTACAGCTTTAATTACCAATCCTGCTAGCAAAACCAATACACTTGACCTATTATCCAAATCATCTGCAGGCAAATCCCTACTTTCCGAAGTAATGCTCGAACTCTCTTGAATTTGCACAGCTTCAACAGACATTGAGATCGATTCAAGCTGAGGAGGAGAGTCAGATACCTGATTTACCTTGTCGTCATCCTCCTTTACACCGCTCGAGATCTCATTTTTTCTCTCTCTTGGCGAAGAAACTTGTGAAGTAGTGCTCAAGATGTCATCTTTTGGCTCTTTAGGCATGATTTCCTTCCAAGTAGAAGTGAAATCCTTGGACCTAAATGAAGTTCGCCTTGGAAGGCCTTCCTGATTGGAAGAATTGGTTATAGACGATTCGATTACTACATCATCATCGTCAACTCCACTTCTTCTGTCTTGGATGGATGATTCAACAGGGGTGGATGATTCGAGGGAGTTGAAGAACGGAAACTCGTCGAGAGCGTCGAAGAAGATCTCTTCTTCTTCTTCGGGTTTGCAATTGAAATTGTGATCGTCGTCGATTGGTTTCGAAGATTCTTCTTCCATTGGAGGAAACGTGAAGATTGTGAGCACCTAGGGTTAGAGTTTTGGCAATTCTCATTCGAAAAACGTGAGCTTCTCTCTTTATCAGAGAGATATTATGAGAGGATGGACTGCGGTTGAAGCAATGAACAGAGAGAGGGAGAGGAAACGAAGAGATCAATGACGTAGCGCCCGGACACGTGTTTTTAGAGTAATTCTTGCTGGCTTGAGCCCACTGCTGAGGGCGAAATTACACTTTTGCCCCCCTCTTTAAACATCTTTTTCCAAACAGTAGTTAAAGAGGGGGGCAAAGTGTACATTTGCCCGCCCCCCCAGGCAGCAGCCTCGCCCCTTTCCCAGGCCATCTAGAATTGGGGTTATTAATACTTGATTAATTTTTAAGGGGGAATTCTAATTGACGAGGAAACGGGCGAGGGAGGGCGAGGAATTCTAATTTCCACCCCCTCCCTCGCCCGTTTCCTCGCCAATTAGATAAGCCCATTTCTAAGATAAGGGATAAGGGTCTGGGGCGAATGTCCGCCTCACCCAATCCGAATGGAGCGGATTTGGAGGTGGCTAAAAGGGTTTTTTAGTGGTTTCGAGGATCCAAACAGTTCGTTGAATATTCGGGGCGATACGAATTTGGCCATATACGTCCCATGGATATATGTTTATCTCATGCTATTACTGAAATATCCTTCAGTACTTAAAAGAGTAAAATACTCTAAACCTAATTTCTTTCATCCAGTATCCAGACATGAGACAACTCATCGCCTCTCATTCTTTCTTCTACTTCTCCTTCTTTTCTTTCTCTTTTGCTACTCTCCTCCCTCTAATGGCGTCTGACTGCCACTACATCCACAACCAGCAGCAATGGAAGTACAACCACAACCACTATCAAACCTCTTGTCACTTTGTCACTCTATTTATTGCACCCCTCCATCTCCATCTCCCTTTTCTTTACCTCATAAGTCATAACAACACCATAGATGTTCTTATTCTTCTTCAAACCCTCGCCACCTACATCCTCGAATCTTTTTCTTTTTCACCTCGACCTTAACCTACTCATTTCCATTTCTCTGTTTCGAAAGAACCATAACCTCTCCCATACAGAGCTGCCAATCATTGTCACTGAAATGGATTCAAAAGCCTTCCCATTAAGCTAGCTGCTAGAAAGAAAGGTGTGAGACCTCAACCATAGTTGCCAAAAAGATTCTTGATCTCTACGGTGGTGAAGAGACAAAGGAGGGTGATGAGTGAAATTTTTAGATCTGAGATCTGTAGATCTTTAGCTTCTTGATCTCTGTGAAGCAGTCACCTTCAAATTTCTAACTTTTTCCTCTTCATTTCCTAGTGATCCATCACTTTACTTCTCTTTCGGGGCTTTCTTTGCAAGATCACCATGTTTTGCCCTAGATTTGTTCGCTGGATTCACCAGATCTGACCTCTTCATCCCCTCTTCATCTCTAATTTGTACCTAGCTTCAAAAATTTTGATTTACTTTGTTAATTTCATCTTAAGTGATTGCTTGTTACTAATGGGTTTCGATTTTTGTTGTAATTTTTGTATGGTTTTCTTACTGGTGTTACTGATATGGTATTGATGTTGAAAAGAATATATATATTTTTTAACGATATCCGGGCAGGGCGTCAATCCGTCCGGAACGGACACGATTTTTATAATTTTGTATAAACAGACATTCAGGAGGATTCGGAGATCCGTGATCTCCAGCAGGGCGGGGTTGGATTTTCTCAAATCCACCCCGTTGCCATCCCTAATAAGAGAATTCCCTACAAAGTTTCTTGTAGTGGGATAGAACTTTATTCTAGTTATAAAGTTTTAGGACCCAAATTTTTTATAAGGGAGCAGTAATGTTATGCTATGTATATCCACAAGTTCCATCACGTCTGACATATCATATTTTTTTTTCTTCATGCCAACACTTTTCTCCTTGTACACCTATTCGGCAAAAAAAAATTCCAAACAAGTTTTGCCAAAATTAAAATTAAAATTAAAAAACTCAACTCTTTAGGTTAAATGCGATTTCAATCATATTTCGACCATTTCAAACTTTTTGATGTCTACAGCTATATTTCGACCATTTTTTAGATCCCCTTGCTCGATTTTGAGTGTTTAAGTGTGATTTGGAAACTTGTGTACTTTGTAAGTTATTTGAGTATGATTTAGAAGGTTGAAGATGAAGCCTTTTGTGGGTTCTCAAGGTATTCCAACAATTTTGAAGAGGAGGATTGGTGAAGACGGAAGATGGAGGTGTGTTTGTTTGAATATGAAAAAGATTAGTTGAAGATGATGGTGATTCACTGTTGGGTTGAATATAGAGATGATTTGGTTTGAATTGACAAAAAAATTTATCTAGGTGAGACCCCAAAGGGCATTCATGAACCTCCGGCAACTTTTTGTCCAAAACTAAAACTCCTTCAATCTATTTTTTCTAATTTTTTTGAACTAAACAAAATAATTTGTACCACCACATATGAAAATTTGCGAGTATTAATACAGAAACTTGACAAAGGGTTTGCGAGCACCCCAAATTATACTCTCAATCTTTTAGTTTATACTAATACTCGCAATTTTTTACATGTGGTAGTATAAAGTAGTTTTTTATAGTTTAAAATATATATATATATGATGTGAGTTTTTGCTCATAAACTCGCCGAAAGGTTCACGGGACACTTGCTCAGATATATTTTTTTGTCAGCCCGAGCTAAATCATGTCCATCTTCAACCAACCTGCGCCACCTTCAATCAACTTCGACTATATTCAACCAAACTCTTCATCAAAGTTTTTGGAACACCTTGGAAAACAACCAAAACTTCACCCCTTCATTCTTTCTTATATCATTCATTTTCTAAATCACCTCCATTTTCAAGTTTTTTAGCTTTTAAAGTACGCAAAAAACTCCAAACCAAGAAAATGGCTTCAGAAAACGATGAAAATGAGTGAAAGGAGGTCAAAATGGCCTAAAATTTTCAGAGATGGGAGATTCGGTGTGTGCCCTAGAGAAAGCTCTGGTTTTCTGGCGAAATTCACTGAAATTTCTTTTTTCTGGTAGTTGGTAAAAGAGGAAATTTAGGAATTTTTTGGACGGAAAAAATGTGGTGATACTAGGAGAAAATTGTGGGTGTACATAACAACCCCTTTTTAAATGGTTTTAATAATTTCAATGAAAAAACAAATCTCTCAAATAAGCTTTTGTTGTAGACAATCCCCGATTTAGCATAAGCAAACCATGGGTCAACCACTTGGCTTACTATGAGTTCTGGTGTTGTACTCAGATTATATTAATTTGAGCATTTGACGTGATCATTCCAGTGAAATGCATTCCCTTTAAAACTAGAATGTGTCTGAAAATCTTGTTGTTACCATTGCCAAGTAGCCAACATAATCACATATGGGATAGGGGATGAGAACCACAATACTTCTTCCAGGCACTAGAATGCGCGGAAGATCTTGATGTTACCATTGCCAAGTAACCAACATAATCACATATGGGACAGGGGATGAGAACCACAATACTTCTTCTGAGTGAAACACACCGGCACATCCATTTAACACTCCCACAAGGGCAGAATGAATGACCAAACAGTCTTTGGGGGTTCATCTTGTGTTGAACATAACAGGGGAACCCAAGTTGGTATTTCCAAATTATCGTATCTAACCAAATCGTAAGCACTTGTGCTTCTCCTCGTTTCTATGGCCCATGTAATGTGGTTGTGAAATCAACAGGCTTGTACCTTTCTTTGGGTACAAAACGACCATTTTTCCATTTAAATACCAGATTCTTTAAGTTCTAATCAACATCTTCACCAATTAATTTTCTAGATCTACAGACGTTGAGAGATATTTAGACTCACTTTTATTATTAAACTAAGGGTGTGGGTTTGATTTTTCGGTATCTGGGGAAAAAGAAAATTTTACTACCAAAATCTTATTTTTCAGTGTTTGATTTTTTGGGGTCAGGGAAAAAAGATCTCCTATGAAAACTTTACCTACTTTTATATGGGAAAACTGTACTTAGGATTCAGCTGTGAAATGTTTTCATCGCCAATCTCTACTCGACCTTGACTTAATCCTCAAATCTTCAACCCAAGAAGACCAGGGCCATTCGAAGGCGTATAAAACCATCTTTTATAGAGTTTGAAAACGCGTTGAGCTGTTAAAGACGACGACTTTGTATGGGGTTGTGAAAACCATAGAAAATTGGGGCATATAGATCTAAGATCGGTTTTTTTGGGTATCTAAACACTCCTTTGTTTTTCATTTGTTTTACAACGCAACTTACAATAGCAAACCATCATCAAACACTGTTATCTCTTTTTACTTCACAGGGAGGAACACTTGTTCTTTCCTTTGCAATTTTTTTTTTTTTTTTTTGTTACTTCAAACTGCAATGTTCTACAACCCCATGATTCCTCAATTTTTTATTTTCCATCATGGGTTGTTTTTTTATTTATAGATCTTAGTAGTGTTCATTGGCCCTTTTATTGCATAATAGACATGGGCTTCCACAATTTGGATTTGTTTGTGATTTGTGACAGTGTTTTGTGATTTAGGTTGAATGAATTTGTTCTTAATGCATAGATTTGTTGCATTTCTTGCATTAGTTTCATGGATCCAATTGATATGAGTGTATTTCTTAAAGGCCCCTGCTAAATAACACCACCACTTTCTACTGATGGACACCACCACCTTTCTGAAGAACACCACCAATAAAAGGAAGAAAAAAAAAATCTGACCCCTCTTCTCCTCTCTCCCCCTCACCACCACCATCTTGTCACTGCCACCCCTCCTCCTCCTCCTCCCCTTCACCACCACCACCTCGCCATCGCCACCTCTCCTCATTTTCTTATTTTTCTTCTTTTATTCTCCCTAGCGGTGGCGATGGTGAAGGGGAGGAGGAAGAGAGGTGGTGGTGTCCCACCTCTTCCCATCATCTTCTTTTTTCTTATTCTCCTCCTCTCTTTTTTCTCCCTGGCGGTAGTTTGGTGGTGGTGGCGAGGTGGCGGTGGTAAGGGGAGAAGGAGGAGAGGTGGCAGTGTCTCACCTCCTCACATCTTTTTTCTTCTTTTCTTCTTCTTCTTCTCATCCTCTACTTTTTTTCTCCCTGGCGGTGGCAAGGTGGTGGTGGTGAAGGAGAGGAGGAGAGGTGGTGGTGTCCCTCCTCCCATCTTTTCTTATTCTTCTTTTCCTCCTATTTTTTTCTCTTTCGCCCTCGCGGTGGTTCCTGCGAGTGGCGAACCCACACCCATGGAGATTTGGGCGAGTGTGCCCATTCGCAGGAATCGCCACGAGGGCAAAGAAAAAAAAGAAAGGAGGAGGAATAGGCCATCGCCACCCCTCCTTATTATCCTCCTCTTCACCACCACCTCACCACCACCACCACGCAACAGGGAGAGGAAAAAATGAGGAGGAGGAGGCCACTGCCACCCCTACTCCTCCCCTTCACCACCACCACACCACTACCACGCAACAGGGAGAAAAAAAAAATGAGGAGGCCACCGCCACCCCTCCTCCCCTTCACCACCACCACACAACAATGAGAGGAAAAAATGTGGCCACCGCCTCCTCCTCCCCTTCACCACCACGCCACAGGGAGAAAAAGAAAAAAACAAATAGATATGAAAAAGAATATGGGAGGAGGTGGGAAGAAGATGGGAAAAGGGTGAAGAAGAGAGGTGGCGGTAGTGGGGTGGGGTTGATGGAGAAGAGAGGGATATAGGAAAAGAGGAGTTAGGGTTAGGGTTTTTTATTTATATAGTAGTGGTGTTTTTTAGCAAATCCAAAAAAAAATGGGTGGTGGTTACCCATCAGTAGAAGTGGTGATGTTATTTAGTAGGGGCATTCTTAAATTGGGGTATCATCAAGGACCCAGATCTACATTCCAATTGTTTTTCTGAATAGTTGGTATATAAAAGATGTTACCATACATAGTTTTCATACTTTGTATTCAACTTGGTTGATTTTAATATAGTCTTACAAAGTACCAATCATAGAACTTTCGATTGATCCATTTTAATTTCAGCTTTTTTCCACGGTGTTTCAGAGCATCTATATGAAGAAATTTCTAGCCCTGAATTTGTGTATATTTCTTGTCCTATCACTGTTATTATAGTATGTCTCTCGAGTATAACATCAATGTATGATTTTTTTTTCGGTTTTCACTGATTAGGTTGTGTTTAAGTTCTCCCATTTAGTTTAGAAAAGAAGTTTTGATCATGTGGCACACTTCACAGTTGCAATTACCTTGAATTCCAAAAGCATGCATTTATTGTAGTCAAATAATTTCAGGAGAATACCCCTCTCAATCAGAACCAATGCCACCATATAGAGTATTATTACCTTTCCCACTGATGTATCCAACTTCTTTAATGCATAGTTCTTTTTTTTTTTAAGTATGAGCCTTGCTAGGGAGCGAAGTCGGCGCAAGGCTGGCCACCACCATCCATCATTCTAGACTCCATATCCAAGATGAGACTTGAGGAGTCTCCATATTTCATAGGTTTTTGTTTTTTATGGCATGCTTCCACATCCATTGCACTCATAGAGAATTCTTTATTTGAGGACAAATTGAAGAGGTGTTGACATTGCCATAGCAGTGTTCCAAACCTTGAGACTTATCATGCTGCCCCTTGAGCTTTCCACTTGATAGGGACCATGGCCAGTTGGTCGTTTCGGAGGAGTTTGTTGCCTTTTTCAGTGTTCCAAAATTGATATGTATAGTTCAATTATTTTTAAATAAAGGTCTAGAATGAGGAGCTTAGAAGAATGCAAACGAGCACCTGCGGCACTGGTTTAGTGGTAACTATTGTTTTCTTAAAAAATGTTACGGTGTCTCTTTTAAATGTGGTCAACTTATTTTGACTGTCACATTTCGCTTTTACTAGAGGGACATTAATTCTCCTACCCTTTTACTTTAATTCAATCTAATCTTTCATTTCAATTTGCGGACAAATGTGAAAGAGCTTCTTTGTAGAAGAATATGTCGCAGACTCGATCTCGTCACAAGGTCTTGCATTTTGAAATTTCACTTTTGATTTTTGTTACCTTTTTCTTGTGGTTCTTGAATCCAGTTTGTAACTCGAGGAGAAAATCCTAAACCCTAGATATTATAAATTTTTTTAATGGCTTGTTTTGTAGTATATATCTATTCTAAATCAATTTGACAAGTTGCAATTCTTTGTTTCCCAAGCTATGTGGACCAACTTATGTGGCTACTAAGCTTAAGAATCTCTAGAATTCCCTCTGATCCTCTTGAGTTATATGTTATTCTTCAAAGTGTTAGTAGCGGTTTTAGAGTGTTCCAAATAAAAAATAGGGACTTTTATATGTTTTTAGTTGACTTGCATTACTTATAAGACTTCAATGTTAATGTGTATTACATCTTTTACATGACATTGTATTTGGATAATTTATTTTGGTTCATATATTAGGTTATATGTCTCTACAATGCATGTTTAATTTATTTGATATAATAACTTAGGCCCAAAACAAATTTATCATTAAAAAAATTTCCACAATCAAGCCAGTGGAAAAAATTTCTATAGAAAACTTTATCACCGTTCTTTTTCTTTGAAAAATCAAACAGGGGAAAAAAATTTGTAGAAAACTTTACTACAAAATATTTTTTTTTTTCATTGAAAACTTTGTTTTCCATGAAAAGTTTTCCGAAAATCAAACCCACCATAAACAGAAATAAGTTTCAACCTCCCATTCCAATGAAGTCATTTGGGAACCCTTCTAATACAAAATGCAATATTATCATGAGCCTAACACCTGTGCTATATTGTAAGACAACCTCAGCCACAACAGAATTGTCTCTTGACTGATTTGGCTTAATTCATCACCTAAGAGACTACCAGTCTAGATAGCCAGGAGATTAAGCCAAGATGTTGTAGAGCACGTGCTTGAAGAGAGAGAAATGTCCTAAAGAAATTAACTTTGCAAGAAAAAATTGAAATTAACAGAGTAAAAAGTCATAGTAGTAGAAGAAGAGCTTACAAGCTAAACTTTAGAACACCATTGATCAATCAAGACTCATGATCTCTTCAGCGATCTTCCAGAAACTCCATGAATGAATTTGGATAAAACCCATAGTAGTAGAGCCAACAAATCGGATAAACTAGCAAGAAAAGCATCCCTTGTACATGAAACCCATCGATCTTCAACCATAAAAGCATACATACAAGCAAGAAATCAGTATTCAAGCTCCCCGCATCAAACTTGTTATGGAACCCACTGGGGTCAGAGAAGACATGGTTACTGTGTTTTCAAGAATCCCATATACGGACACTAGAGTCGATTCTATTGCATGAACTCAGAAAACCCCATTGATGAAGAAGTCAGGGGAAGTGGGAAGTGATTCTGATGCCATTGATGGTGAAATTTTGCTTGAAATTGTTGGTGACGAGGATGGGTATGAGAGTGGGTAGTTGAGACCCAAGTGGAATGGTTTGGAGTTCAGAGTGGGTGAGAGGTTGAGGGACAATGTGGTAAGCCAGGGTTGATGGATGGAGGAAAGATTTTGAGACTCCATCGTTGAAGTTGATGAAAATGGTTGCATTGAGAGAGTGAAATCGCGAGACCCCATTTGTGCTCGAAAGATGTTGTAAAGTTGGACATCTCTTCCTCTCCTCAAGCAAGCATTCCTGGCTTATTCTCCTGGCTCTCTAGACCGGTTGCCTAAAAGATGATATTATGTTTCAAGAGGAATTATCAGGGTTCTAAACATTTTGCAACAACAAAGTCAATCACCTGAACTGAAAAATTAATAAACTTATACGAATGAACATGTACATAAAGTTGAGAACATTAACACTGCATCAAAGAAATCCCCCCACATGATGCATTCTTAAATGCACAACAATACACCACAGATTGTTAAATTTTCATACCTAAGAAGCCAGTTTTCTAGGTAAACAACTAATACATCAGTTTGAGACTTGCCTCTAAAGTCTGAACCAAACCAGAAAGTTGCCCTTCAAACAAACAAATGCTGCAATCACAACCACGAGTAACAAACAGTTTTGCACTAAAATAAGAACCTAAAATAAGAAACTAAACAATCATATGATTAATGACAGACGAAACTGAACTTATGATAAAATGCTATAATTTATGTAACTAAATCCTCTACCACAACAAAACGTAAAACAAAAAGGAGGAAGCAGTGGGGCTGATGTACCACAGATCAAGTTTAACCTGTCGCCCCACCCTTTCCTTCTATGCTTGTCCTCAAAAAGCAAACATAACAAACTCACTAATAAAAGTATCATCAAACATCAAGTCTATTAGAATCTCAACAACAGAAGGTAAAATGAAAATCACTGTGTGACGCCAAGCCACTTTGAGAAGACATCGAACTCAGTGTAATCACTGTCTGATATCATAGTCTTGTACCATGCCTTTCCTGCAGCTTTGATTGCAGCAGCCTCCTCCTACATAAACATAAAAACAGGCATTATAAAAGAAAGAAAATTACAAAAAAAAAAAAAGTAATACTACAGTGCCCGGCTGGATGCCCGGTGCACTGTAGCACCGTAGATCTGCATCGAGATAAGATACAACTCCTATCTCGATGCAGGTCTACGGTGCTACAGTGCACCGGGCAATCCAACCCGAGCATCCAGCCGGGCACTCTAAAATTTTCCTAAAAAAAATAATGAACGCAAGGGTAAGCAAACCTTTCCTGTGAATAAAACCCGGTAGAAAAGTTTCTACAATAATATATAAATTGTTTATCTATAGTAAGCTGATATAAATTTATAGGAGTATATCAAGTGTGATTTTAATCTTCTTTAATACCAAAACTTTACATGAAGCCATCGACATTGATAACTTATGAATGCTAGTCAACCAATGTTTTGCCAACAAGATCATTTTGAGTCGTGTATGAGAATGATTGATAGAAATGGCATGCAAATATTAACAGGACTGAACACAAAAAATGCATATTATCAATGCCTACAACATCCTCTTTTACAGAAGGCCAGAGGAGAGAAAAAAAAATGTGGACCTTTATTTTTTTGCATACTTATGAGAGTAGTCCGCGACAGTAACCTCATACAACCATCTAGTGGGAAACTTTCAAACCAACAAGTGATTTATCAAGCAAAAAAATAACATCTTATTGGGGACCTTGTATAGTTTAATTCCATAAAATGAGGGGTGGGGTGAATAACATAAAATCACCTATTTAATGATAGTCATCAAGCAAAAACATAACATTTCAAACATAATTTAACTGCAATAGCTTTCTGAGTGGGAATGACACGTGAATTTGCAGTTGGTATTAATAAATTACCAAACCTTCATTAAACTTCTTATGCAAGATAATTCATGAAACCCTATGATATAAACGACAGAAAAACGAAATGATTAAATTGAAATAAGAATGTAGTCATGGCCACTTTTACTACTAAGGTTTAAGATACTTTTATGCAAGGCAAACTATGCAAACAAAGGGAGTTTGTCTGTCCTTACAAAATCGAAATAAAATGCCAATAACTTGTATATCAATCCAAAATCTATGTTATGAATCAGAATAGTGTTTGGGGTTGAAGATAAAAGACGATTGAAATTTATTCAAATATAAGAATCTAACAGATCACATAGAAATTAAAGCACCAAGAGATAAGTTTCATCTAATGGTTGAGATTCGTTTCATCTAATGGTTGGGACTTAAAGTTAACGGAAAATTCTAAGGTGCACTGGTACCATGCCTGGTATGGTGCCTGGTGGTACCAAGGCACCGTAGATCTCGATGGAGATCTCGATGGAGATCTACGGTGCCTTGGTACCACCAGGCACCATACCAGGCATGGTACCAGGCACCGTAGCATTGCTCAAAGTTAACATTTATGTCTTACCTTCAATCGATTTCCAATTACAGTGCATGGCTTTGATACTCATACACAACATTTTGATATTTATTTATTTTTCTTCAATTATTAATGGTGGTGATTAGACACGTAAATATGAAGGATGAAAACTTAAAGGTGACCATGTTTTGAAAAGTTTTAAACTTTTTCGTGCCAACGACAAGGGGATTACCTTAGTATATTGCAAATCAAAAGGGTGTTTGAGGTTGGAGATAAAAAGACAGTTGAGATTTACCAAAATATATGAATCTAACGGATCACATAGAACTTGAAGCAATAAGAGATAAGTTTCATCTAATGGTTGAGATTCGTTTCATCTAATAGTTGGGACTTAAAGTTAACATTTATGTCTTACCTTCAATCAATCCCCAATTACAGTGCATGGGTTCAATTCTCGTACCCAACATTTTGATATTTATTTATTTTTCTTCAATTGTTGATGTTGATGATTTGGCATATAAGTATGAAGGGTGAAAACTTAAGGGTGATCATGTTTTGACAAGTTTTAAACTTTTATCGTGTCAACGGCACGAGAAATATCAGTCTTCTGAGTTTGAAGTTGAAGATAAAAGACGACTTAGACTTACCCAAATATATGAATCTAACAGATCACGTAGAATTTAAAACACCAATAGAAAAGTTTAATCTAATGGCTGAGATTCATTTCATTTAATGGTTGGGACTTAAAATTAGCCTTTATGTCTTACCTTCAATCAATCTCAATAAGAATGCATGGGTTCAATTCCCATACCCAACATTTTGATATCTATTTATCTTTCTTCAACTGATGATGGTGGTGATTAGACATGTAAGTATGAAGGATGAAAACTTAAGAGTAACCATGTTTTGACAAGTTTTAAATTTTTATCGTGCCACTCCCCAGTACATACATATATGAATAAGTATAACCAAAAAATAAGCAAAGAAAAAATCATACCAATAAAAAACAAAATAAATAATAAGCAAGAGGGTTGCCTGGTTTAAATCAGTATAAAAACATTCCATTAGGGAGATGTATGTTATTATCGGAAGGCAGTTAAACTACAGGAAAGATATTTCAGTGAGTAACATTTATTCTGCTTCTGGTGAACATAGGGACATAGGCCCGGGGAAGGTGTGCTTATGCTTACTAGACCAGCTTCAAAGATTATCCATCTCAGCAAATCTGAAGAGCAAAAGGATTCAATTTACGAGCAGAATAACACCACCAATGCTATTTTCTTTGTTTGCAAGGGGGCTGCCTGATTGTCTGCTCGAATCGAAGGCAAAATAGGATACATGGAAAACATAAAAACACCTCTGACCTAAGAGAAAATTTGGCTAATAATGTAATGCACAACTTAAACTTGGAAGTACCAGATTAGTCAAAAATGTTTGTTTTCATTAATGCTGATCTTAACAAAACA
This sequence comes from Berberis vulgaris, assembly GCA_963556465.1. NCBI lineage: Eukaryota > Viridiplantae > Streptophyta > Magnoliopsida > Ranunculales > Berberidaceae > Berberis > Berberis vulgaris. The sequence continues at coordinate 79,135,444 of OY747129.1, read as the reverse complement.
AATTCTTTTATTTTTATGCAAAGGATGCTTATGCTATGTAACAGTACAGCAATGGGAAAATTTCCAGGATGGAAATGATTGTCCTTTAGAAAGACAAGTAATGGGGATCACCAAAAAATGAGAAGTACTAAACACATCAAGTTTAGAGTGCAAATTGGGTAGCCAATCAATAGGGTGCAAATTGGATAGCCAAACTTAAAGCATAGCATGTCTACCCTAATTTCAGGGCCATAATATATAAATGGTGAGCACAGTTAAGGTATTATCGAACACTAGTAACCAAAACTGACAGTATAAAGCTACCCAAAATTTCACTAACTTGCAATACATTATATATCAACCTAATAATTTTGTCACATGTTATATGATAATTTCTAATCAATAAAGAAAAGAGACTTTGAAACAAAGAACATGTAAACTCGGCTTATCTCAACAGTTCAGAAGGATAAAATAGTTTTTCCAACAGATTTTAATCACTAAAGCTTGCTTGGACTTCCAACGTTTGCAATAGTGAAGAACATGAATCGTGAACTGTTAAAGTTATCAGAATAACGAATTTCTTCTTCAACCTCAAACTCATCCCATCAATGACCAATTAATTTTGACGCATCATCTGGAACATGCTACATTACTAAAAACTTTATTTAACTTATTAGTTTCTTATCCAAGATAATTCATGAACCCACGGATCTATTAATCTGATGAAGGTTTCCATGCAAAAAGTTCATAGCTTACTTGAGATACTTTTATACATTACAATTCATGTTACCAAATATGAGTTCACCTAATCTTAACAATTGGAAATAAGATGCCAATCAATTGTACAACAACAATAGATAAAAATAAACCAAAATATAACAGCCAAAATTGTGCAAAGAAAGTCATAGTGATCAAAAACAAAAAATAACTAATACCTTAGGGATGGATTTCCTCTTCTTGTCAAGCTTTTCCTTCTTTGCCTTGACGCGTTCAGCCTCAGCAAGCAATGCCATTCTCCTCGCAGTCTTAGCATAGGGATTCAACTTCAGCAACACGTTCAGATTCTTCAAAGGGTTCTTCTTCAATGGTGCCCTCTTCACCTCCTTGTTAATAGGCTTAACAACAGACTGAACCTCATCAGAATTGACAATCCTAGCCAAATCAGAACACACCATCTTCGACCTAGGCAAGACGTACCCCTTCTTCTTCTCGGAAGCCTTATCGAACGATCCATAGACAGAGTCCAACTTCTCAAAAGCAGATTTAGTCCAGATAATAAACCGACCCAAATGACCACCAGGTGCAAGCTTCAGCAAATTCAGCCTCTCGACATTGGCAACCTCCACACCAGGAATGTTTCTGAAGGCCTTCACAACCTTGGACCCCTCGGTTCCATACACAACAAGAGGCCCCTTCTTTGAAATGTATCTTCGGTTCCTCATTTTCCCCTTTCCAGGCCTGATCGAATGACTGTCCTTGGCCTTCTCAGCATCTGGGTACGCCCCGATCTGCTTCAAAACCTTGATAGCAGCAGAGGTTTTTTCAACTGATTCAGCGGAGTCATCAACAACCAAAGGAAGTTCAGGCACGTTTTCGATGCGGTGACCGCGAGCAAGAACGAGTGAGGGGACCGCGGAGGCCGCGATGGCGGAGACCACAGCGTACCTCTTCTGGTTAACATTGATTCTGCGGTGCCAGCGGCGCCAGATCCTGGTGGGAGCGAACATGCGTCCACCGCGACACATGTTGCCGAAAGCTCCCTGTCCGGCACGGTGGGTACCGCCACCGGGGACACGGGGGATACGGGACACGGCTCGGCCAGTACCCCATGACTCGGCGGAGGTCTGATGACCTGCGCGGCGGGAGACGGCGTAGGGTTGGCGGCTGTTCTTGGACATCTGGGAGTGGACGAACGTGACGATGTCGGGGCGGATGGAGGCCTTCATCACGTCGGGGAGAGGGAGGGAGGCCTTGGATCCGTCGGTTTCCATGGCGGATTCTAGGGTTTGGATGGTGACTTGGGGGCGAGCAGCTGCGGTCGCCATTGGGGAGAGTAGGAGAGGCAGAGACGAGTTTGGGGAGAGCAAGCAGAGATGTAGACTAGGGTTTTGAGTGGGGCGAGGTTTTGTATTGGTGAGATGAGTGCTTGAAATGACTGATATGCCCATTTCTTAGGGAATTCTTCGATTTGGATTGTGAAACGGGTTTGGTTGCGGGTATGGGTCTACCGGATTCATCACACTCGCCAATTGGGTAAGTCGGCTACGGCTGCCACCAATTTTTTTAGGGTTAATTGAAGTTATCCCCAAAATACATAGTTAATTCAGGACTAGTCCTAATAAGATATCGTATGAGATACCCTCAGACTAACGGTCCACATCCATTGACCATTACTATATGTGTTGTATTCAAATGGACACGGTGGTTCTATAAAAGTTCACAAGGCAATAAATATTTAGAAGAGCCAAGGGCTAAGAAGTTACAGGTTAAGTCCATATACAAAGACTTGCAGGTCATCTTCAACCTCTACCCATCTATTTTGAATTCGTATTGAACCAGGGGATATGATTATATTCAAATTTGGTATAGGGGGTTAGGTTACTGCCAACATTTTGTTTTAGGGGTAATGTTGAAATAAATTATCATATGTAAAAATAGAGCATAGTGATGAGCTCACTCATGTTGGCAACTCTATAAGTGCAAGTACTGACAATTATATGTGATTGATTAAAAACAGTCACATCCCTGAGCCATACATGTGTCATGATAATCTCGAGGAATTACGGGCCACAACGTCAGCTCAATAGTGATCCGCCCCAAGCGGTTCCTAATCCAGTCCGTCAAACAGGTCCGAACTCTTACAGCATGTTCGGCCCACACGTCTCACAGCTATTCTCAATACCCATAAGTCCTACTAAGGCAAGTATCTCGATGATCAGCTTCGGATAGGCAACTACAATAGTTCGTTTCTTCCAACTAGGAAGCAAATACCATAGTACATTTCACACAAGAAAACTCATTTCTACAGATTGCTCTTGGATTGGGAACTATCTCTCGCGTATCTAGGAGCATAGGGCTAACGGGGAATTTCTCTTCTACAGCACGACTCATAGAGAAGGATCTCCACGAAGATCTTCGTCCTAAACTATGCCTACAATAGCCTGGTAGAACCAGGACTTATGCACTATAAATAAGACATAAGGTTAGTAAGCTAAGGTACGCTACAAATTCTCAGTTTACAGCATTACGCCTTCCTCAGATCCCTGTCTGATTTTAGCATCGGAGTGTCATCGGCCACCACAACGGTGGTCCGTGGCTCACGTGCGTTACTTGTGCAGGTCAGCGAGACTAAGTCAAAGCAGGGAGCGAAAAACGACTGCATCAGTTTGGCGCCGTTCGTGGGGACGACAGAGTTCATAACTTTTCTCTAGCACCATCTCCCTTCGAAACAGAGAGATGGCGACTAGTCCACGCAAGAAGGGAGAGTGAGGGGAAGCGTCAAGTGCTCAGTCTGGCGCTATTTCACCACCCTCGATAACGCAAGCGACGCATAAACATCAAGTTGGCGCTCCTGGAACAGCGGCAGCACCAATGAACCCCGAGTTGTATGTACGATCTCTTTTCGTATATCAGGCTTTGTCGATGATTAAGACGCTCACATCAATTAAGCAAAGGCCTGACGAGACACTAAATGTGTATTTAACCCGCTTTAACAATAAGCTAACCACCGTCCACGTGTGCGATGACACGACGGCCGCCTCAAGTTTCATTAACGGACTGCGGAAAGGAAAGTTCTACAACTTTCTGACACTGGACCCTCCGGCAAGCATGGCAGACCTGACGAAGGAAGCGCAAAGCTTTATCGCCCTAGGAGAATAACGGGCGGCCCGAAGAGAAATCAAATCCAGGGAGCAATCGGTCAACAGAATATGCATGCTTCGTGGAGCCCATTTCGAGTCTGAACTATCCAATAGGTCTAGGAAAATGGGCTCTCCGAGGTATGAGGATCCAAGCGATACGTGGTGAACAATGGATATCGCATAATCGAAAACAATGCCCCTTCGTGCCGCTGGTATTTATGAAAAAAGACCTTCATGGCATACAACTCTCGCACAATGAAGCTTGGTGGTAACAATTTCTCTGGCGGGTTGGGAGGTAAGGAGATCCTTAGTAGACATAGGGAGCTCGACGAACGTCTTGTTTCTCCGCACGTTCCGCAACATGCAACTAGAAGAGACAGCGTTGACCCCTGATAGTTGCTCGATGATTGACTTCAGCGATGAAAAATGGTTCCCTGTGGGAAAGATACAACTGACTACAACAGTGGGAGAGCTGCCAGCTCAGAAATTCAGTTTCAAGAATTTATAGTGATCGACACGCCGTCGGCGTATAATCGGTCCTAGGGAGACCCTGGATACACCAGATGGAAGCAGCGGTCTCCACCCTACACCAGTGTGTCAAGTATCCAACAAACCAAGCAATCGGTACATTGAGAGGCGACATATAGTTGCTAGGGAGTGCCAGTACATGACGACCTGCCACCTAGTGATTCTCAATCAGCGGCTAACCCAATGGCTAAAATGACCATCTGTTCTACCCAAGGTATAAGAGAACATCCGACCCCAGACAACGAGGCACCAGTAAACTCTCAGGGTAGGCCCAATGTCGTTACGGTCTACCTTGATAGCCCTCACAACAGCAAGGCTATCCAGATCGGTTCGCGCTTGAACAAAAAATTGGTTAAGCAACTCACAGAGATGCTACAACGTAACCATGACATATTCGCATGGACCATGCGAACATGTTGGGGATTGACCCTTCGATAATCACCCATCGCCAAGAAGTGGACCCCTCGAGAAAAATCGTTAGGCAAAAGAAGAGGCATGTCGCGCCTGAAAGGAACACGATCATAAACGAAGAAGTACAACACTTACTCAGCGCGGGCATAATAAAGGAAACACGATATCCCGACTGGATGGAAAACATCATTCTCGTAAAGAAAAAAAATGGGAAATGGAGAGTATGTTGGACTGCACTGACCTAAATAAAGTTTGCCCAAGGGACAACTTCCCACTCACCCGCACGATCAGATCGTGAACGCCACTTCCAGACACAGTATACTCAGCTTCATGGAATCCTATTCAGGCTACAATCAAATATTGATGCACCCCCAGATCAAGATAAAATCTTTTTCGTGACGGAAAGAGGAATATACTGCTATAGGGTGATGCCATTCGGCTTAAAGAATGCAGGCGCTACGTACCAACTACCGGTCAACCGAATTTCAAAGAATAGATCGACAGAAACATGGAAGTATACATAGACGACAAGCTGATTAAGAGCCTCCACAGCCCCCGACCACATACAAGATATCGCCGAAGCATTCAACCAACTCGGAAAATACCGGATGAAGCTTAACCCACAAAAATGCACATTCGGAGTAGAGTCTTGGAAATTCCTAGACTATATAGTGAATAAAGGAGAATCGATGCCGACCAAAAACAAATTCAGACCATTCTCGACATGAAAGCCCCGACCAATATTAGAGACGTTCAGAGCCTGACTGGGAAGGTAGCAACACTAAAAAAAATCATATCAAATTCGTCTGACAAATGTCTCCCATTCTTTAAGATACTAAGAGGAAGCAAAGGATTTTCTTGGAACGAATAGTGCGAACAAGTCTTTCAGAGTCTGGAAGCATACATGGGGAGTCCAAAGCTACTTTCATATCCTGCGACAGGGGAAACACTCTACTTGTACTTGTTTGTTTCCAATCACTCTACTCGTATGAAATGACCTAGGGACCAGAGACCAGTATATTACACCAACAAAACTTTCGTAAAAGCGGAAACACACTATCCGAACCTAGAAAAGTTGGCTCTGGCTCTGGCACTGGCCGTATCCTCCAGGAAACTGAAGCCCTACTTTCAGGCTCACTCCATAACGGTCCTGACAAAACATCCACTCCGCTCGGTATTGCATAAACCCGAACTATCAGGTAGGATGGTGAAATGCTCAGTGGAGCTCAGACAGTTTGACATAAACTACGCTCCAAGAACCACCATCAAAGCCCAAGCGTTGGCAGATTTCATTGTTGAGATCACCGACAGACAATAGCCAAAAGTAGACCACCAGCCCTCGGATTCAGATGTCCAAGCATGGATCTTGCGTTGCGACGGGTCCTCGACTGGAAAGGTGAGCGGAGCAGGGATCACACTCTGCTCGCCCAGTGATCACACTCCGTTCGCCCAGCGGCTTCACCCTTGGAAAGGCAGTCAGGTTCGGCTTCCCCGCTTCAAACAATGAGTCCAATTACGAAGCCCTCCTGTCCCGCCTAAAGCTAGCAATGGGAATCAGTATAGATCACGTAACAGCATACAACAATTCGAGACTGGTAGTCAACCAGGTCAAAGAAGATTTCAACAACAAGGATCCCCGCATGATAGCCTACCGCGACAAAAGTACTTGGCATAATGGGCAGGTTCAAGAGACTAAAAAACAGAGCAACGAGATACACTCTCCTAAATGACAAGTTATACAGGAGATCAGTGACTGGTCCCCTGCGACAAATGTTAGAGATTCTCGCCATACACACATATGTTGGCCCAGCCACTAACTCCGATGGCTAGTCCATGGCCATTCGCACAATGGGAAATGGATATCGTCGGGCCACTCTCCGCATCAGCCGGCAAAAAGTTCATTCTTGTGGTCGTCGACTACTTCACCAAGTGGATCGAGGCCGAGCCCCTATCCAAAATAGGGCAGGTCCAAATTGAAAACTCATATGAGCCACCATCGTCTGTAGATTTGGCATCCCCAGAATATTAGTCAGCGACAATGAAACCCAGTTCGAAGGGAGCAAGGTCAAGAAATTGTGCAAAAGTTTGAATATTAACTACCACTTATCTTCACCAGGATACCCAAGGCCAACGGCCAAGCGGAGGTTACCAGCCGAACAATCCTAGAGGCCATCAAAAAAAAACTCGACGCAGCCAAAGGAAAATGGGTTCTAGAGCTACCAGGAATACTCTGGGCATATCGGACAACCAAAAAGTCTCTACCGGATAAACACCTTTCGCCCTAGCATACGGGTCGGAAGCTATGGTTCTGGTAAAACTGGTGCCGATCTTCCAAATGGAGGAGTTTAGACCAGACGACAACAACGAAGCCTTGCGCGTAGGACTAGACCTCCTCGACGAGAAGCGGGATCTAGCCTCCGCCAAGATAGTTGCCTACCAATAGCGAATGGCACAATATTATAACAAGAAGGTCAAACCACGTGAGTTCGAGGTGGGAGGTTGGGTGCTCAGGAAGACCCAACAGAACACCAAAAAAGCCGGTGCAGGAAAACTAAACCCAAACTGGGAAAGACCTTACAGTGCCATCAAAGTCAGCAGGTCGAAAACATACTGGCTGGAAGATACAGACGACGACGGGCTTAAACGACCATGAAATGTAGAGCATCTAAAAAAATATTATTAATAAAATATTTGCTTTTACAAAAACTTCCACTGATGTCTGTCACGACCCTCGATAAGCCTGACTATGGCTACACTCGAATATCATCCCAAAGCCTAGTCCACTGCGCACAGGCCACGATGGCCGAGGAAGTGGGGGTCTAATCAGAGCTAGTCGGCTGACGACGATGACTCGCCAAGGGATCATTGTTCTCCAACAGAAAATGATCGCTGAACTTATCAGGTAAGCTTAGTCAGTTCGCGACTAATAACGACAACTTTTGGTGCCTAATCCCAATCCGCTGCGTGTGGGCCATGGCGATCGAGGAGGTGGGAGTCTAGTCAGTGCTAGTCCGCTGATGACGATGAGCCAAGGGATCATTGCTCTCCAACAGACAATGATCATTGAATTTATCAGGTAAGTCTAGTAAGTTCGCGACTGATGACGACGGCTTCTGGTGCCCAAAGCCCAATCTGTTGCACGCGGGCCATGATAGTCGAGGAAGTGGGAGTCTAATCAGCGCTAATCCGCTGATGATGATGACTCGCCCAAGGATCATTGCTCTTCAACAAACAATGATCGTCGAACTTACCAGGTAAGCCTAGTCAGTTCGCGACTGATGACGATGGCTTCTGGTGCCCAAAGCCTAGTCCGTTGCGCACGGGCCACGATGGCTGAGGAAGTGGGAGTTTGCGGTAGTTCGCTGATGACGACGACTCGCCAAGGGATCATTGCTCTCCAACAAACAATGATCATCGAACTACCAAGTAAGCTTACATAGTTCGTGACTGATGATGGCGGCTTCTAGTGCCCAAAGCTCAGTCCGCTGCGCGCAGGCCACGATGGCCGAGGAAATTGGAAGTCTAGTCAGCGCTAGTCCGCCGATGACGATGACTCACCAAGGGATCATTGCTCTCCAACAGACAATGATCGGCAAATGTACCAGATAAGTCTAGTCAGTTCGCGACTGATGACGACGACTTTTGGTGCCCAAAGCCTAGTCCGCTGGGCACGAGCTACGACGACTGAAGAAGTGAGAGTCTAGTCAGCGCTAGTTCGCTGATGGCAACAACTCACCAAGGGATCACTGCTCTCCAACAGACAATGATTATCGAACTTACCAGGTAAGCCTAATCAGTTTGCGACCGATGACAACGACTTCTGGTGCCCAAAGCCTAGTCCGTTGTGCGCGGGCCACGGCGGCCGAGGAGTGGGAGTTTAGTCAATGCTAGTCTGCTGATGACGAAGACTCTCCAAGGGATCATTGTTCTCCAATAGACAATGATTGTCGAACTTACCAGGTAAGCTTAGTCAATTCGCGACTGATGACGACAACTTTTGGTGCCCAAAGCCTAGTCCGCTGCGCCCGGGCCACGACGGTCGAGGAAGTGAGAGTCTAGTAAACGCTAGTCTGCTGACGATGAAGACTCGCCAAGGAATCCTTTCTCTCCAACAGACAATGATCACCGAACTTACCAAGCAAGCTTAGTCAATTCATAACTGATGACGACGATTTATGCTGCCCAACGCCTAGTCCGCCATGGGCAAGTCACGACGGCCGAGGGAATAGGAGCCAAATCAACACTTGTCTGCTAATGACTCACCATGAAATCATTACAGATAATGACTAAGGAAGCCTGGTCAACCCTCAACCACCAATGATTCCTATCACAAGATCAACACAACGATCAAAAACATAAATATAATTTGACTGACAAAGACAAGCGTTTCGCCCAGAAGTACAAACTCTATGATCCACGAAGCATCTAAAGCAAACACGACAAGGCGTGACAAAATAACTCTTTCATTCAAAAAAGAAGAATATTTGTCTATCCAAAAAATGACGTTACAACCATTTTTAAGGAGAAGCATCCTCCTTAGCAGCTAGTTCTACGGAACCAGAACACTCCCCTCCATGAATTGGTCCGAAAGCAGCCATCCTGCAGCGAGCAAAATCAAGGTTGATGCCAGAATGCTCTCCTTTGATTAGCTCCAACTTGCCCCGAATAACCTCAGACGAGATTAACGGCCTCTTGCCCGACACATCGAAATCCACCGCACCTACCAGACCAGCGTAATGTCAACGCGCCTCTGCCAACAGTCGTTTCGCCTCACGAACACGACGAAGCCCCTCATCAATTGTGAATTCCAACTACTGTCGTTCAATGACCCATTCCGCCTCCGTCCGTCTGCTCTCGAATTCCTGGGCCTTTAGATCAGAAGACGGTCGGTCCACGACCACATCTAGGCGTTCTAATTCGTCCCTGGTCTGCTTCAGTTCAATACGAGTTGACGCCAAATCAGACTTGGTCACCCTCAGTTGAGACCTCATGCTGACAAATTTTGTTTCGGTGACAGAGGTCGCGGCCCCCATGACCCCAAGGTTTACGGCGGTATCAGAATTCTGCAACTAATCATTCAAGGAATCCACCCAATGGAGAGCATCCGAATATGACATTCACAGGCATTCTCCAAAGCAAAAACCCTCTTGCAAGTCTCGGGGTGCAGCGAGATAGAATTGTACGACTAAAAGGCACGATCACTTCGGGACCATGATAACGCGAAGCATCAACATGCGGCCCAACTTCCTCCCCTTCTAGGTCAACAAGGGAAGCAGGAGAATCTAGAGGGAAGCCACGACCCCCCGAGGGTGTCGCCTATGCAGATCGCGACGTCCCAAGGGGATAAGCCGCCTGTCAGAGGGTTGCCTCTTCCTTGGAACATTAACGGGAGGCACGTTCGCCTCCAAGTCAGCAAGCCTTGATGGGCTAGGTAGAGCCATGTTTCTCTTCCTCGTACGATGAGCGACCACCCCTTCAATAGATGAACATGGCGTGGGGCAAGCACCATGAGGACACCGCAACAACCCATTGCGCACAACATTGTCTGGCATTATAACATCCTCAACGGATGTCAAAGGGTGCTTGAGAAACTCCCTCTCTATCTACCTATTTTCCTCGCTAAGAGATGAAACGACAAACTTCCCTGAAATGAAGGAATAACGTCAGAACCAGCACCACATAAGGGATACACAAAAATATGCATACGCCGACAACCAAGAAACTCACCAAGATCAAACTGAAAGTATTGGGACATCCTCCGATTCCCAGGCTTGAAGTTCCCAGAACCCACCGAAGCCAAGAACCAATGCTTCTCCTAAGATTTAGCATCGTCCTTCGCCAAACGCAGATAAGGACAGTTCAATATGCATAGACCCCGGGGATCTAATCGATGAACGGTCATGTGATGGATCACCAACGAAGTCAAACAGAGGCCAGCATCATGAGCCCTCAAGAGGACCGCGAGCAAAATCTTGAACTTGCTCGGAACCATTTGAACGAGAGGCATGCATAAATGAACAAAAAAAGGCCAAACGTCATCTGGCACTGGAAACCGAAACCCAGACTCAAACATCACTACAAAAAACAAAGTCTAAAACGACACTTTCACGGCGGCGTTTCAATGAAAGCGTCGGTAAAACATAATCAATAACGGCGTTTGGGATACCAAGCCCCGGCAAAGAACAAAAATCAGCGGTAATAAACTGAGTCTCAAGCTATAACGGCGTTTATAATGAAGCGCCGGTAAAGATCTCCCTCTACCGGCGTTTTTATTATGAAGCGTCGGTAAAAAGATAACAATACCGGCGTTGATTCTCTAAAGCGCCGGTAAAGATAAAAAACCCTTCCATACAAATGAAAATAAAATTGTGTTTTTTTGAAACACCGTATTAGATGTAAAAAAGCGCCGGTAAAGGGTAACCAATACCGGCGCTTTGTTTTAAAGCGCCTGTAAATATAAAAAAAAAAACCCGCCAAACCATCCCGCTGATGAAAATAAAATTATGTTTTCTAAAACGCCGCTTTAGATGTAAAAAGCGCCGGGAAAGATCAAACAATACCGGTGTTTATTGTAGAAGCGTCGGTAAAGAGCGAAAAAAACCCGCGAATCCATCCCGCTAATAAAAATAAAATTTTGTTTTAAAATGCCGTATTAGAGGTGTGAAACGCCGGATTAGAAGGTACTTATTCCTCCCCTCTTGCACTTGACTTCCCTCCTTCCTCTGCTTTCGACTTCCTTCCTTCGACTTCCCTCCTTCTTGCTGCGCTCGCGACTTTCCTCCTTCCTCCTTCCCTCTCCTTAGTGCTTCCAGTCCTTTGTGACTTCGCTTATTCCCTCTTCCCTCTTTCGCTCTCGGTTTGACCGCTCTTCTCATCTCCTTGAAATATCTGTTGAAATCTCTCAAACATTGTGGTGGTGGTGGTGGTGGTACTCATTCAATAACATTCGAATAGCAACCAAAGAGAAGAAACTCAAGGTACAATCGAATCTCTATTTGATGATTTCCAAATATAGGGTTTTTGGTTTTTGATGAATCCCTCTTTTATAATCACTTTCGATTGTCTCCGTTGCTTCTCTTCATCATATGTATGTTCTACTATGCACAAATTCGATCATCCAAATGTATTTAAACCGATTTCTAGGGTTTCTTGCTGAATTTACTACTTTTTTTCTTTGTATTTTTCCGTGATGTATTTTTTTTATATTAATTTTTGAGCTGATATGGCAACTCTTTGTGCATTTTTAGCCATTGTCATCCGCACAGGCCATGTATGGAGTATAAGAGAATACTTATACTGGTTTTTGTTTTCGCCGTGAGATTGTTCATGACAACTTCAAGCTTGAAGCATGATGGTCTGAGGCTTGCAGTAATATTAATTTAGCAAGGGTTTAGGTTTTGCGTATCACAAAGCTAAAGCAAGGGTATTTTCTGATTCAAGAGGGTGATTTTCTTACATAACTCTGATAGTAGCCAAGTCTCTGTTTGTATTCAAACTAAATCATTCGAACAATAGTGTTACAAGATACTATCTTTTAGCTCTTAGAAAAAGATTAAAAATTTTAACTCTTAAATTCTACTAGCGCACTGAAAAAGGAACTTCACACATTCATTTTATGGTAAGCAAGTTATAATTCATTATAATCAACATCTTGTAGAATAAGCAATCATTAACAATATACAAATTAGAACTTGGTGTAGCTATGGTTCATCCCTGTAGGCTGTGATAAAACAGAAGTATAGACGACTATGACACTTGAAAATATCCATACCTTGCATTATTTTTGTCAGACGCATGACGGGTGTGTTTTTGCTACTTTCCCAAATCAATAGCTCACTCATATACGTGTATTTATTTCATAATTTTAATATGGAATTGTTGCCTTTCAAGCTCCACAATGATAACCAGCTTGCATGTGTTGAGGATTTTTCTTTTGTAATTGGAGAACCCTAAGGTGCAACTGTCAGAGACTGTAGAGGTTGAGTATGCTTGGATACATGCGAGGTGCAATGTTTGTGCAGGGTTTGGGCATGCGAAAACTAATTGTCTTCGCAGCACTAATGCTAAGAATCCAGTTCAATGAGTGTGGAAATATAATGGAAAGAAAGTTTCATTGCAAGAGGTAGACAGTGAAGGATGGATCACGGCTGTAGGGAAACACACCTTCAAACCCAAGGCTCATTTGCCTTTGTTGAGAAGATTAGCAGCAATTTGGGTGCTGGAACTTGTTCTAATACTGAAGTGGTAGCTACTGGGGATGAGCAAGCAATTATAAACAAGTCTTTGACCTTGATGCATGTTGCAGAAGGAGTGGAGGTAAGAGTGTGACTTGGGAATGTCCCTCGATAAGGAAGAAAATACATGTATGTTGGTTGGACAGGGAATGAGCTCTAATGATAAATTACAGGAGATGGAAAGTGTTGGAGCATAGTAACTTGATCAAGGTTGTGAGTTCAGGGGAAAGTGGTATGATATACCCAAGAGATCCATGAGTTCGACTACTTTATCTGCTGCTAGTAGTAGTACTATCAGTTAACTGGAGCTTCGGTTGAAACATACGGTAGGTGAATTAACCAATGAAGGAAGGGATAGTGTTAATGGCAACACAAGGGGTCAAGCAGCTCCCTTTGTTGTGTATCTACTCTTAATAAAATTAGATATATGGTATACTGGTTTGAAGCCATTTACCAATTACATCATAACACAACTATTTACATGGAAATAGTACATGGAGGTTGGAGGACTAATTACATAGCATAACAAATTGGAGTTTGAATTTACAAATACAATTGCAATACTACGCTTGAGATAGGCAAATGCCTTTGATCTTAAATATAATACATTATTAAACAAGGTTGTCATAATCTAGATGAAATTTGAGTTGGCAAAGAGTTGATGAATGATTTAAACCAATGACCTCAAACAGAACAACTCCTATTTGTCGATGGTGCTGTTGGTTAATTGAGAATAACCAATTCATGCATGTAGAAATTTCCTTGTAAAGGTACTCTTTATAGTTAGTTTCTCTATGTGATTACATAAAACAAGTTTCTAGCTAGTGGGTCTAGAACTTGGTCTTTAACTGCAAAATATGAGCCAAGTATTACATCTTCATGGATAGTTAACGCTATGTTATATATCCACTACATGAAGACGAGGCAACAGTCGATGAAACAGATGCATTGCAACCCCTAGTACTAGGGGATACATCAATCACTTGTGCACCGAGTGATGATGTGGATCATGTTGTATGGAATAGAGCTAATTTGCCAATGGAAACAATTCCATTGTCAGAAAATAACACCAAAAAAAAAAAGAGGAAAAGAAAATAAGAGAGTTGATGTTTGAAATATGGTAATTGAATAGTCATCAAATGTTATAATGTATTATTATTATTATGTTATGGCACTAGCTCACTTTTTGTGCATTTTTCAGGTATGGCGCCAAGACCACCGACAAATGATAGGTCAGAGGAGTCTTCCCATAATATTGAGTCAAGTTCTTCTGGTATTTTTACTCACTCTAAACAATATAAGCTCCATTTTTCTTATAGAAATTGTACTTAAAATTTACAATTTTTAACATTAATAATTTCTTTTACATAGGTAGCACCAGGAATAGGAAAGCACGTGGACGAGCATTGGGACAAAAGGTAGCAAGTCTACCAAAGGGATCAAAACTGAGTCTGGAATTTGATGACAAACATCGTGTAATAGGAGAGCACAACTCATTATGTGCGTCTCAACAAGGAATTGTCATCCGAAACATGCAAATTACATCTATTGCTGCGCTGTCATGGAGAAAACTTGACAAAGATGTAAAGGGCAAAATGCTTGAATCGTTATTGGTACGTATATATCTTATCATTATAATATATATATATATATATATATATATATATATATATATATATATATATATATATATATATATATATATATATATATATATATATATATATATATATTGGTCACATATGCTAGATTTGATCAAATTTGCTCTTTTATTCAGGAGAAGTTCGACATAGGGGATGATCCAGAAGTAAAGAAGTTGTTAATGAAGGAAATGGGAAAAAAATGGAGGGACTACCGATCTGAATTGAAGAAGGACTATTATGATACACATGAGACAGATGAGGAACGACTTCAAAATCGACCACCATTTGTAAAAGAAGAAGATTGGAAATGGTTGATAAAAGAACATTGGGGAACGCCAAAGGTTAAGGTATGTACCTAAACCTTAATATCACACTTGATTATAATATACTAGCCAAACCTTAATTCTTGATGACATAGTTTTTCGAATCCGTTTTTAATAAATTCAGGAATTGTGTGATAAAAATAAAGAAAGGCGTGACACACAACAAATGCTTCATCATGTAGGCAGAAAATCCTTTGCCATACTTGAAGATGAAGAGGTTAAGTACAAAATGTTTGATATTTTCGATTTGAATATCAACTTAGTAAGAAATATAGTTACTCATTTGTGTACGTTTTCTATTGTTGCCAGATGAAAAGGACAGGAGTTCGCCCATCTCGTATTAGGATGTTTAAACTTGCTTATACAAGCAAAGATGGATCATATTCAGATGTATCCACTCAAAGAAAGGCGGTTAGTATTATTTTCAATTTAAATTGTTGGTATCCATTACCATTTATATTTCATATTCACTAACTAAATGTGTCTCTAAATGTAGGAAGAGATATAAAATCTTATTGTGCAACGAGAGGAGGGATTAAACTCCTTAGACGATGACCACATTTTTACTCAAGTATTCGGGCCAGACAGACCTGGACGTGTACGTTGTAGGGGACATGGGATCACGCCAACATCTGAAAACGGTACGAGTGGTCGTTTTGGATCTCAAGCTATAGAATAAGCAAGGAGAGAGATTGAGATTGCAAGGAAAGAGGCTGCGGAAGCAAAACAAGAGTAGGCAGACTACAAGATAGTGGCAAAACAAGAATTGGCAGACTACAAGAAAGTGGCCAGTGATGAAATGAATAAAATGAAGGAGGATATGGCCATGATGATGCAAGCATTGAGGAAACTAACTGATCAAAACAATGGTGGATCTGAGGCACATTAGCGGTGAGTTTTTTAAAGTGATAATAACTAGGATGTGTTTTGTATGCCATCAGTGATAATAGTTGTTTCCTTATTTGATCCTTGTCTACAGGTTTGAAGTGGTTGCCGATGTGCTATACTTGGATGTATATATATCTGAATGTGATATATGTTTTTTGGATTAGTCTTGTTGTTTATTGGATTAGTTGTTTCCTTTTATTGGATTAGTCTTGTTGTTATAGAAGAATGTAGTATATGTTCTTTGTAACTGTTTTACCTATAAATATATGAAAGAGTTATGTTCATTGCGTTGCTATTTTATTGTTATATTTTTCTTACATGCAGATTAAGAAGTCATATGCTTCAATTGTAAGTTTGATCAGTAGACATTTAATATTTCCTCGTAGATTGTAATCTTTGTCTTTTTGTTGAATTGAATGTTTGGCCTGTTTTCTTATCTTCACACCTTATACTGTTGGAATTTGGAATTCGTGTTAAAGTGATGAAGGGGAATAAGACCCCAACTTCTGTGTATTGTGCCTATTAATGGTGGAAAAGTAGCACCTGCTAATGCTGCAAAGGTGGCAGCAGCTGTGACTGAACAGAAGCCTGTTGGCCCTGCCACTACTCCTGCACCTGAAGCACTTGCTCCTAGTAATAACAATGCTTCTGAGAACTCCCATCTAGAAGAAGGTAGTTTTCTTTTCATATCACCTTTATATGTGTATGCTAATTGGTACTTCAAGTATTGTTGTAAATGTCATTTTAACCGAAGTTGTAATCTTTGTATACAGATGAAGAAGGTAGCATTTCTCTGTGAGTGGTTGTGGTGGTACACATTCAATCAGCTAAGTTCTGTCTGAAATCTCTTTTAGGCATTTTGTAGTTTGTTGAATTAATATGTTAATTGGGTTTCTTTGGTTTTGTTTTGTTGTTGCAAGTGTTGGTGCTCTTCAGACTTTGCGAGTGCCAAGAGAATCCATCATAAGGCAGTTGGGAGATGATGCTGCTCAGCTGATCAGAGATGGGCATGCGGAGAGTGTGTTTTTTAGGGTGGGTTTGCTTCAAAACTTCTGACTTATGTGGTGGTTTATTGATTTTTTTTATTTGTGATTGTGGTATTTTGTTGTATGGGTTTTTTATTTGTGATTGTGGCATTGACTGGATCAGTTTGAATCTTTTATTGTCTAAAGGGTTTTCATAATCTGATCCATATTGTGAATTGTTGAGGGACTTGCCCAATGATGTTAATGAAGTAGTGTTGACTTTGATGATTTTTGTGAGAAGGTAAAACAACGGATATCTGGAAAAACAGGGGAGTAAAAACTCTGTTTTAATGAAATTCTGGAATTTTGTATGGGCAAGGCAGTGCTCAATATTCCAATGCATATTGCGGTGGATAGGTATCTGTGGTCTGTCAATTCTTTTAATTCAGAAATGCATTATTAATACTGGACAGAATACTGAGTTTTTTGGTGTTACTCTGGCGATTTTTACATGCTGATTTGTGGCCCAGGTTGCTGTGTGGAGAGCGAATTCTGCAATCCATTGTGCTGGACAGAGTGCTGAATTTTTGTTGCGTGCTGTTGCTGCTCTGTTACGTGCTGGTTTGTGGTCAGGGTGCTTGTATACGGGAAAGATCGGGTGCCGGGCTGGCGTGATGCATTGGATCTTTGCAAGTTGGTAGGATGGTCATTGGCATTTAGAGTTTGTTATTGCAATTAGCATTTTGAACTTGCAATTTTATTTGCAAGGAGTAATTTTCTATGAAATTCTAGGGTTTCAGAGTTCAAATGACTCTTTGTAGCCCTGTTTTGATGATAATGGAAGTGAAATGTTGGATTAGTGTAAATTTCTAGGTTTTTGAGATTGGGGTCTTGGGTTATCTTTCTCTGTTGTGGAGAGAATCTTTGGTTTAGCATATATTGTGTCTGCCATGATATCTTCTGATGTTAGGTTTTGCTTGTAAATTTCTGCCATTTTAATGCTTCCTAACCCCAAATTATTGTACCCTTCACTCAAATTTGAATGCTTCACATACCTGATATCTTTCCAAGTGTAGGGTTTCAGTTGTAATTTTTTATCT
The DNA here is from genome assembly GCA_963556465.1 of Berberis vulgaris. NCBI lineage: Eukaryota > Viridiplantae > Streptophyta > Magnoliopsida > Ranunculales > Berberidaceae > Berberis > Berberis vulgaris. The sequence continues at coordinate 79,117,513 of OY747129.1, read as the reverse complement.
ATTGATTTCCAAGGTTGAAGTTTTACCTTCTTACTATGATTTTGGGTATTATGCTTAGAGAAGAAATCTTTTCTCATCCAATTTATATTTTAGTTTACGGTAATGGAAATTTAGGGTTTCAAATTTGTCGTGGTGGAATTGCAGAATCCGAGACAGATGAGAGTTCATTCAGGGGGAATCACATGGAAGAAATCAAGAGGTGGGAAAACAATTGAAGTTGAAAAAGCTGATGTTGATGGTGTGACATGGATGAAGGTTCCTAGGTCTTACCAGCTTGCGGTTCGAATAAAAGATGGCTTGAATTACAAGTTCACTGGCTTCCATGAACAAGTTTGTTTCATCATGGCTACTCTCACTGCCCTCTTTGGTTCACTTGGAACTTGGTACAATCGTAGTGTTTACTCTTTATTTTGATTAGTATTTCATTAAATTTAAAATACTATGAAAAATTTAATTAAACTATGCCAGGTTAGTGAGATGAGAAATGGAAAAGAGATAATGATACGCAATCATTATTCATCAAGACTTGGAAGATACAAAATCTCATATCAGGAACCATACAATAACACTATGAGCACTACTACAGCACACTGGGGGTTAGCCTGGTGCTACCCCCACCGTCCATTTGGACTCGAGATAGGTGCTACACTCATCTCGAGGCAAAATGGATGGTGGGGCTTAGCACCAGGCTAACCCCCAGTGCACTAAAGAATTTTTGTAACACTATAGTTCATACTATTGGGCAATGTATCAATTTTGTTGTTGCAGCTGAGCATTTTCAAATTTTGTAGTACTATCAGGATTCTATATTGACCTCAAGAAAGGGTAAGTGTTTTTGGTGGGTAGGGATAGAAAGTTCAAAATGTCTTACCAAGCAACTTTTGAGATAGAGAAAGAAAAACAAATAATCATAGTGTTTTGCAAAATCATTTACTCTGACTATGTATAGCTAGTTTCATGAACCAAGCCCCAATCAGGGATTTTGCTCTGCAGTACTAAGTCCTGACACATAGGAATCAATATTTTATTTTGTATTATTTGGAGGTTAAACTACTAAATATTTGGATTTCTTGTTAGTGGTGAGTCACTCACCCTTGAATTTCATTTTCTTCTCGGTTAGAAAGGGAAATCAAGATCCATATACAGGTCTCAACCCTTGAGAGTATCCTTTACTGGGGATTATCAGGCGGTCTTAGAATTCACATGCCTTTTTATGGTCGTTGAGTTTGTTATTTCCCTTTTGCAGGACGTCAGTACCTTGACAACATTTTTCCAAAATAATTTTGGGATAACACCAGCAGAGAAACAACTTTCTGTCAGTGGCCACAATTGGGGAGAAGTTGATTTAAATGGTATATATAGGTTCTTGCTCCTCATCTAGATGCAAAATGGTATATATAGGTTCTTGATTTAAATGGTATATATAGGTAACAGAAGGTTCTTTGTCCTGATCTAGATTTAAATTCAGTCTTGTGTGTCAGGCCAAAATGTCGATGAATGCTGATCGTAATAAAGGCAATCTTTTAGAATATAAAGAGGCGGTTCAAATCATCAATCCAGCTAATCCGCAAGTTAATTAGAAGGTATTTAAGATTGGTTTTAGATGTGCCTGATTTCATATTGTTGGATGGATATGAAATCATTGTAGCAGCTTGATCAAGGTTACTAACAACAAGTTGGTCCCTTGTCTTCATGCATATGCAGGTTGATGACAAGTACCAGTGGTCTGCTAGAAATGGTGAAAATAAGGTACATGGATGGGTGGGTAGCAACGCCGACGGGTCTCAGGTGGGCTTTTGGCAAATCACACCAAGCTATGAGTATAGGTTCGGCGGCCCTTTCAAGCAGGAACTTACATCGCATTGTGGACCAACTTCTCTCACAGTAAGAACTTTGTCCATTGGTACAACTTATGTTTACATTTTGATCCCAGTGTGCAAGTAGCTTACACTTACCTAAATCAAGGGATTTTTAGTACTTAATTTCTACTGCTCCAAGTAAACTAAGATTTGTAGAAGAGCGGGTATTCTATAACATACAAGTCCAAGGTAATCTGACAGTTGGTTTTTCACTTGAGCAATATGTAATGTTTGGTTGAAAGCTTTCTATTGTTTCAATTGTTGTTTTTCTCTTCTACAGTTTGAAGTATAAACTATCAACTTATTGTTCTTAGTGTTATTATTTTACTATTTCAATTTCTACGGTTACATGTAAATTTACCATAGTAATAAGTAGAATGTGTTTCTAATTCAAGTGTACGAACATGGTAATGCTTAGTTGGAATGAAAATGACTTTCACCCTCTTCCCATCCCAGGTTGCAATGAAAGTTAGTCAGATAAATGTTGGTACTCCAGTTTTAAGGGAAGGCGCTACAAGAGGCTTGCCGGGCCTTCCATAACTGCCGCCCCCACCACCAGGACCCCCCAAAAATGTGTACAAGCAGGTTGGCATAACCGGGCACCAGCATCAGGCTCAGGAAGCACAAGCTCAGCTGGAAATTGAATTTTTTTTAGATATGTTGACATCACCGGCGCTTTCAAAGCGCCATTAAAAGGTGTTAACACAACCGGCGCTTTAAAGCGCCATTAAAAGGTGGTAAGGAAGTTATTTTTACAGGTTTGTTAACATAACCGGCGCTTTAAAAGCGTTGCAAACTATCTTTTTCGGCGTGTTAAAGCGCCATTAAAAGGTAATACATACGACGTTTCTATCAAACTGGGAATTGATGCATCCGTTTATTTGGCGGCGCTTATGTAAGCTGTATCGGTTCTTTATAAAGCGCCGTAAATAGTCATTTTAACTGGCGCTTCGCGTAAAGCGACGTTAATCTTTTGGCGGCACATACTTTTAAAATGTCGTCAATGACCTAAACCGACACATTTTCTTCTATACCGGCGCTTCACAAAGCACCAGTAAAAACAAATCTGTTGTAGTGCATGCCTCGGTGCAAACTTATGTACCCTTGAGGAGGTACAATCGGGCCCAAACCTCCAAACACGGGAACAATGTCCAAATCTCCCGGGATACGGTACAAACTACGAAGCTTGATCAGCTAAGTTTCATCGACCAAGCTACCTTCGAAGAACTTGATGCAAGTGAAGGATAACAGGTCCTTGGGAGAAAGTTCAACATTGCCAGCCATCAATATAGAGACAAATCAAAATTTACAGCAATAGTTTAGGGGTGGGCTGGGTCGGTTAATCGGACCGTCTAGCATAAATTGAGGACCAGATCGAATTTTTAAAATCCAAAATTTTACTGACCGAGCCCGGCCCGATTGCCTCGGTTAACCAAAATTTCAGGCTGGTTCGGATCGGTCACAATCAAAGCCCAAAATTTTCAACCCAGTGTTTTTCACCCCAATTTGACTTTTGGGTTTTGCAATACAAGTCCAACAACATGCCCTTTCAATTGTAGAAAAGTATTTGAGGAGATGAAATACAGAATTGTGAAGCTAGAAAGAGAACTGTTGAGAATTGTTTTTCAACCTCAAAATTAAACATCAACTAGAACATTCCTTCATTAAAGAGACAGACACCAAACACATGGGTTCCGACAAAATCCTCTGTAATAATCAACAATGAAACAAAATGCTAGCAAAATTAATCCTGGATAAATGACCAGCCCTTTCACTTGACTTTACTTAAGCAGATGAAGAAGCACCCTTGACGTTTGGAGTTGTATGAGTGCCTTTTCTGAAGTTGTTCTTGAACCTGCGAGGAACATGGCGGAGATACCTCATGCGCCTAGTTCCAGTAGTCTTCCTTCGGATGGCCTTCACGCTCCAGTAATACTTCTTGATCCGTGCAGCAGGGTAAGCACAAGCAGAGCATCTGCTCTTCGGGATATGGAAACTGCGGCGTCCGCATCTCACACACACAGTGTGAGTCTTGTTCCTCCTCTTACCGAAACTTCCTGTTCCCTTACCCATTTGGAACTAGTTGCAGACCAGAGAGGCAGAAAGGAGGAGAAGGCGAAGACGGAGGGGATGCAGGAGTGGACTGTGAATGAAACAAATCATAGACCTATAGAAAAGTTGTATTTATATTTCCTTATTTTTTAAATAACCGGATCGAGCCGGGTAACCGGCGGGTTATGGGAATTGGAACCGAAAACTCGATCAAGCATTTCGGATCGGGTCGGGTTTAGAACCGATTATTAAAATAACAATAAAATAACCGGACCAATCGGTCCAGTTTTTCAGTTTTAAATGCCCACCCCTGAGCAATACTATGGCTCAAAAGAATAGTGCATATAAGAATAAGAAAATATGCGTCAAAGCGACCAATATTTATAGGGAAGACAAATCGCATTTTCCCTCCTTGAACAGTCACGTACCCTTTAATGTTATGCGTTGCTCGAGGCAAGCGTTTCGAGTCCAATCATCACGATGGTACGGTCTACTTTTCGAAAAGTCAGTAGATCAACTTAACGCCCCACTAACTCTGGGGGAGTAGCTGATGATACATAGAAACGGTCATATCCCTAAGTCATACACGTGTCATGATGATCTCGAAGAATTACGGGCTTCAGCGTCAGCCCAACACTGATCCGGCCCAAGCGGTTCTAAGCCCGCCTAATCCAGTCCGCTAGACGGGCCCAAACTCTTAGAGCATGCTCGGCCCACACGTCTCACAGCTATCCTCAATACCTATAAGTCCTATTCAGGCAAGTATCTCGCGAATCAGCTTCGGACGGACAACTACAACAACTCAATACTAGAGTACATTCCACACAGGGATACTCCCTCTTACGGATTGCTCTTGGATTGGAAACTATCTCCCTCGTATCTAAGAGCACAGAGAACTTCCCTCCTACAGCACGACTCCTAATTAGAGAAGGATCTCCGCAAAGATCACCTTTATAAACTACGCCTATGATGGCTTGATAGAACCAGGACTCTTGTACTATAAATAATACAAGAGGTTGGTAAGCTAAGGTACGCTACAAATTCCCTGTTTACAGCATTACGTCTTCCTTAGATCCCTGTCTGACTTTAGCATCGGAGTGTTATCGGCAACCACAATGGTGGTCCGTGGCTCACGTGCGTTACTTGTGTAGGTCACCAGGACTAGGTCAAAGCAGGGAGTAGAAAATGACTGCATCATTGATGATACAACAAATAAGATTGTTATCGTAGCCATGCACGTGACAGATATTGTCCATCACAAGGATCAAGTATCCAGAAATCACGTCAATTCATAAAGCCCAAAAAGGGGCAAATCTGGTTATAAAAGCCCAAATAAGGCCCATCAAAATAATTCACAACCAAAGGCCTGAATCCAAGCCCAAAGGAGTTCTCCCATAAATAGGAGAAGTGTTAATAGAAAAAAGAGTCAGTTGAGGGAGTTACGCCCTCGAGCACATATCTTCATAAATAAAGAGATCGTTTCTGAAAATGTCTCCCCTCATTGCGCCTCACACGCTTAAGTCACGCAGAGAATTAATAACGGCCATTATATAAGGTAAATGGAATATTTGACAAAGGTATACAATTTTAACTTAGTTCTATCCAGATTTATCTTCATCTCCAAATGAGTTACTAACTTAAGCATCGGAGTGCCTTCGGCCACCAAAAAGGTGGTATTTGGCAATCTAACATTTGTTTTGCAGGTCACACTTACTATATAACAAATATTGGACGCATCAGTTTGCACCGTCTGTGGGAAACGACAAGTTTCTTTTCAAGAAGAAAATCTACAGTAGCAAACTTCCTCATCTCTGATCAGCGATCAAGAAGCTCTCAGAACAAATGGAACATTCTATAGACCCTCAACTTTACAACAATCAAAGCAACCCTCCCACTGGCAAAACTGCATTACCAGTAGCACACACCCAACAACAACCACCAGGCCGATTGCGCCCGACAACAGAGATCTGCAACATGCGATAGCCCAAACATCCCAGACATCTGGCGACGCTGCCACGAATCCTCGTGTAGATTTACTCATGGCCTAGATGGACAGTATGATCAAGATGGTGGAGAAACTCACCCAAGAGCTCACTCAGTCCGTCGACCCTATCCAAGCGCTGCCCCAACAAAACTCTGCCAACTGAGCCTGAGAAAGCAGCGAAGTTCCTGCAGAACCTCATCAGGGGAATCTTGAAAGCAACAAACATCCTCAAGATGGGACCCCATAGAGTGACGGGACCCCCGCTGTAATGTCATTTCGGATCGGAGTCACAAATCCTAATGTATTATACGAGCTGACCTGACCTGACCATCATTCTCCGATGCACTCATGGTGACTCCCATGCCGAAGATGTTCACCCACCAAAGTTTGAAGTGTATGATGGCACCACCGATCCGACAGACCATTTGTAACACTTGCACCACATGATGGTGTTGAAATAGGGCATAGAATCCATCTTATGTAGCACATTTCTGACTAGTCTTGCCTATACAGCAATGAGCTGGTTCAACTGCCTATCACCAAGATCAATAGACTCCTTCCAGGCACTAGCCATCGCCTTTAGCATGAGGTTCATCAGTAGTCAACGAATGAGGAAGGGGTTGCAATACTTGTTTCACATCAAATAGAAGCCCGAGGAGACAATAAGGGAATACGTCACTCGTTTTACTAACGAGTTGACAATGATCGACGAATGCAGCGACGACATGGCCATTGCTAATTTCACATCTGGATTGAAAATATGACCATTCTTTGACTCTCTGAACTTAGACCATCCAAAGAACAAAGCGATTCTATTGAAGACCGCCCAAAAACACATTACTCTTGAGGAGATGGTTGCCGCCAGGAAGAATAATGATTTCAAAAGGGAAAACCACTCAAAGAAGTGAGAAATGATAGAAGAAATAAGGAAAGACGACAGACCCCGGGAGGAAAATGTTTAGTCGAAGAGGCCTCGGACCAATGGGAGGTTCGAATTCAACCAGGGAGAATTTGGGAAGTTGCAATCATCGAGGCTTTGGCATGAACAGGTAACAAGCGTGGTCAAGAAGAGGTATAAACCCTACACGGCCTTGGAAATGAGCCGAACGATCATACTGAAATCCATAGTGAAATGGGAAGATGTCAACTGACCGCTCAAAATGATAAGAGACCTAGAGGGGCGAGATTAGATCAAGTATTGCTCTTTCCACAAAGATCACAGGCATGACACCCAATACTGCTACAACCTGAAAGATGAAATCGAGAATTGGGTTCAAAAAAGACAACTCGACGAATTCGCCGGGCTACCAGATAAGCAGCTAAAGGAAAAGAGAATGCGGGTACCACTACGGGATCAAAAGAATAACCCAGAGAACTAATATATGCACTACACTGCATAGTTGGAGGAAGCAAACAGTCAAGCCAACCGAAAAAACAACCAATAACACTACCCACTCGAGTTGATCTATATCGAAGTAGGAACACCAACGCCATCAAACGAGACCAGAAAAACCAATATTACAACTCACGGCGGGAAACACAAAGAAATTTGCACTTCGAATGGGGATCAACCAATTGCCACAATCCGAATACCTTACTGACATATGCAAATTTGACCCACATTATCCATGACAAGGTCAACAACGCCTCCTCCATTACCGACAATGACATTGACGCAAAATGTGAGATTTGAATATTGAAAACATGCATCTCATACATTGTTAAATATCTCAAACTCATTTAGAACACAAGTTTGAGCACGACTAAATTGTTTGGCAGCATGTCGGTTCTAAGTGTACGTGCGAGTTTAATTGGTTAATTACAGATTTTTTTTGTACAAAACATGTTGAGAACACACCTATACGAGAAAATTTCGTCAAGTAGCTGACTTAGAAAATATTGGAAAAAGTTGAGGTGCTTAGTGAAAATCTTACGAAATTTTAGGACTAAAACATAAATATGGGATATGATTGCCACCTCATGCTATTTAAGCAGCACATGGCAATAAGTCCCTTATCTTCACCCTTTTGATTTTACAAGCAAAGAACTCCCAATTATCTTGAAGAAACTTGGCTGAGTTTGGTAGGGATTCTCAATTAAGTACTTGTTTATGCTTGAATTTTGAACTATAAGTTTTGCTTAAGGTATGGGTTAGTTTTGATGTTGTGTAAAATTAGGTAAATCATGGTTTGATGTTGTTTAAGGTTAGAGAAATTAGGGTTATCATGTTGTTTAGAATCATATTGAGTTAGGTTGATGGTATGGAGAGTTGAATAGATGATTCAATGTTTATATGGATGTATATGCAAATTCAGACTAATTTGCATACTGTGTACGAAAATTGGTGTGATGTGTTGTACACAACTCCAAATTATGAACGGTTTATTGGGTTGGAAACTAGAGACATAAAGTTTTCCATGGATATAAAGTTCGAAGTCTTATTCCCCATATTCAAGTCTCACCATCAATTTCAATCAGACTTATATACAGTGTCATGTTCTGAAATTTCAACAATTATGTGTTGGATTGTGTTAAATGGATCTCCCTCCAAAGAGACCTAATTTAAGTATATAATATACGGTTTCGAAGCTAGTGATGTCTACTTTGAAACACAACTAAAATTATTAGGAAATTCAAAGTATAGTATCAGATATAGAATGAGAGGTGGTTAGAACCCATGATTCAGGTTTTGTTAGGAAGGGAGGGGTTATCTATGAGTTTTGTGCATCACAAGAAAGCATGGATGCTCTTTTATCGCTTTCATACATTCATTTATTCCATGAGCACGTGTTTTACATATTCTATAAGTAAAAATGTGATTCATGTTGAGATTGACCCTATGTCATTTTATTTAGGTTCAGAAAAGGTTCCGACTACATCTCAAACACCTAGAAAGTAAAGTGCACATCGAGTAAGGCATCAGTTGGTTTAATGTGAGTATAATTGTCATATTTTTTAGAACTATTATTCATTATTTGTTGTGAAATAACTTGTTATGTTGTCGTCTTACATTCTATAAATTAAAAAGTTGAATGGTTATTTGTTATATTATCGTCTCACATTCCAGACGTTAAAAAGGGAATGGTTAATTGTTGTATTATCGTCTCACATTCCAAACGTTAAAAGTGGAATGGTAGATGTAATATTATCGTCTCACATTCTAGACATTAAAAGCGGAATGGTGATTAATATGTGTATGTTTGTAGCATTGAAATTTGAACTATAAATTGTGTTAATCGTTTTCTCTTGTATGACTTTATAATACTCACTGAGCTTGTAGATAGCTCACTCATCTCATGATTCATTTTCAGGTCTTTAGCTAGAGGTGGTCCACTGTACAGCTAGAGTATTTTAGAAAGGTCAAATTTTGTGTCTTATGTTTCCTTAGTTTGTATCAATGGCATGTATATTTTGTGTAAATGTTGTAAGTTATATATATATATATAGTAGAAAAAGTTATTGTCATATATTGCATATTGACATGCAATTTGGAGCACCCTGAAACTCTACAAATCAGGGTTTGACGGACCAAGATGGAGGTGATGGTGGCCCAAGATGGCCCACTGGCACAAACTTAACTTATTAAAGGTATGGGTGATGATAGTCGTCGGTAGTTGGTGGTGGAGGTTGACTCATAAATAAAATGTTAGTGGATATGATATGAGTAGGAAAGTGTCTCTACCCTAGGGTTGGGCTCGATATGAGCAACTGACCCGATATTTAAAAAATCATATTTTTAGGGACCGAGTAAGACCGGTTAATCGGAGTCCCACATAACTGAAATTTCAGGCCGGCCCGAGCTAGTCTCAATCCAATTTCGATTTTTGTGCAGTTTTTTTTAAAGTCCAAATATGAATATTATAGAGAAAGTAGAAAATGAATTTTACTATCAAACCACTACTTGCACATAAAAAACATTAAAAGACTCTTCGTTGTCCCCATCTCCCTGCTCATCCGTCTTCAATCATCAATTCCATGATATAAAAATATAACAAATATTAGTAGTTAAATTAAGAAACTCAAGTAGTTAAGAAAATTTGAAACGAATAAAAAACTTAGTTATTAAACATATCTCAATCTAAATCTAGATTAGTTGTACTAGTATTTGTAATATCTTCCGCAAGTTGCAAAATAACAATTTATACAAGTCAATAACATATAAACATATATGAGAAAATAATTTGAAAAAGTTAAAACATAAAAGTTCATAGTAAGACACGAGTATCATCTATTAAAATAATTATTTTACCCTTCTCTAAAGATTTATAGAAATCCATTTCATCCTCCATAAGCTCCTTATAGAAGTCAAGAGTCTCAACTTTAAAACAACCATTTGTGCAAATAAGTGCTTGCATGATTTTAGGAGTCAAACAAGCCCGGATTTCGGTACTAATGGGAACTTCCAAAGGCCCACTTGAAATCGAAACTGTAAATACGTCCCTTGCAACCATATAAAGGATGGGAAACTTTGGCGAGTTCTCTTTTCACAATTTTAGCAAATTAAATGTTAAATTCTTTGGATTCTTGGATGCCTCCGCCAAATATTGATCAGTTTCACTTGTAATATGAAACACGCTTTTTTTTTTCTTATTTTCATAACCCATCCAATAATGGATCACCCTCTTCTTCATTTCCAACTCACCACTATCATCTGTAAGCTCCGAATAAATTTGTGATTCATTTAGATTATCATTTTTATACGCTTCATACAAGCATATTGATTGATCCCTCACCACTCGCATTAACCCATCTAGGGGTGTTAATCGGTTCGGTTGGTTCAAAATTGGACCATAGCCGAACCGAACTAGGGATTCAATTCAAGTTTCTAATTTTTCAAATAGAAAACTGAAACCAAATCGATTGATTTCAGTTCTTTTCAGTTTATTTTTATTTATTTTTTCCATCACAATTTGAAGGGTGTGAGATTTTTTGTTTCTGATGCTTTAAGAGGGAAGAAAAAAAAATAGAAGAAGCAAGTGGAAGAAGAACAAAAGCTAAGATTGGAAGAAGAAGAACGAATACGATATTAGAGAATAAGAGGAAGAGATAGGCGAAGAAGGTGAGTACATAACGAAATCTCTTTTTTGAATAAAAGAAGACGACCGTATAGGTAAAAAGGCAGGAAAAAATGTTCAATGAAACAAGAGGTTGATCTGAAGGATGATCGGAGATGAGGAGCTATGAATGGTGAAGTTGATGAAGAGAAATCGAATGAATCGAAGGCAGTGGGGGAGATATCGAAGGGGGATATGGTGACTTGAAGGGAAAAGTGACTACATTGAAGAATATGAAATGGGGTTTTAGAGGGAGAGTAAGTGTCACGCCCCGATTTTCGAAGAAAACGAAAATCCCAAAATCAACGTAGGATTATCCGTTTCCCCAAAACTCGGGATGTGAAATTCAATAACAACAGAAACATTTAGCAGCAATGACAAAAATATAGTTCAGAAAATAGGAACAAACTAAAATTTATAACAAAACTCTAACCAGGAAAAACTGACGTCGCTAGCACCACTAGCGGAACTCCCGTAACGCTGCTCAAAAGTCTCTAAACCTGGAAGGCTAATTGGCTACATTCCCAAAGGAGTGTACCCAAGAAGCAAAAGCTCACTTGGGTCAGCAATAAAGCTGGTGTGAGAAATCTTCATCCCAAAATCAATAAAATTGCACGTGATAAACATCAAGCTAAGCACACACACAACAAACCATCATACCAATAAGTAGTTCCTCAACGAGGCAAAGATGTGATGCAAGAAAACACAGTTCCAAAAATTTAGTTCCTCAACGAGGCAATCATATCATCATCCTAATAAGTAAATATGCATGTACTTGTACTTACGCAGTAAAAGTTGACTATGGCAAGTCTGACCTGCAAAAATATTAGTGGACTTGCCATCCTGCATGAAAATGGTTAGAAGTAATATAAACTTACTTTATTCATTTTTATTTGAATTTGATTCATCTTTTTAACGGATTGATCACTTAGACGATACCACATTCGCACCACCTCCGTGCCGAACATACATGCCTGTATGCCTCTCTCATATAAAGGAGGACTACTCCGTCATCCATGCCCAAGTGGGGACATCACATACAGGCATGCATCGCGGATACTCCTAACTATATGAGTACCAAAAGCCACCCTTGGGCTATCAATGCGCATAAACTCACGTCACATTTTTGACGGATAATTATCAAAGCCTATTTTAGGCATATAAATTCACCTCATTTCCGCAAGACTAACCCGAAGGTTATTTTAGTTTTTCTAGTAAGAAATTGGCGCCCCAACTCCGCAAGACGACCCGCAGGTTTTTTAGTTTCTCTAGTAAGAGAGGGGAAATAATAAACAAAAGAGGTGTGGTAGTTCTAAGTGATACAATTCCAGGAGATTAAATTTTCAGAAATCAAGGTTTATCCATATCATTTATTTTTGATATTTCAGAATTCCTCTACAATGACATTTTGTCATTCATCAATCGATTCACAATCGTATCTACCCACATTTTTGGGGAAAAACATAGCATTTTTGGCACATTACCAAATCATAATCAATCTCATCAAAATATCCTCCCATTGTTCTGGGGCAATCTACATTTCTCATATATAAACTTTATGTACCAACACGGGGGATCAAGGCCCATTTAATACCAGAAATAAATTTCTTTTCAGCAACGCAATTTGCATAACAACCAAATTTAAGTCATACACATACAAATGCAAATTCGTAGAATCATGCAAATACCCCAAAATATGAACCCAACAATCTAGGTAAAACTCACACGTCAAACATATAAAAAATAGTGAAGATCGAGCGTTTGCGACACAAAACACCACAAATAAGGCAACCTCATTCTCAAACATGCCTAAAATCTCATGACAGATTACCTGAAATGAAACCCATCATTTCCATACGAGCCTCAAGTGATTGGAGGTTCTTGACTGACTAATTGAGAAGGTTTACTCCACCCATTGGTTTAAAATGTTGAATCTTGGAAAAATAACACTACAAATAAAATAAATAAATTAAAAAAAACCATTGCTCCATCTAAAAAAAAATTGTCTCAATCATGAGGACTTTGGTTAAATCTCAACCTAGGACATGAAATACACAAGAAAACCAAATATAAAGTACTATTACATAGAATGAAGTTGAAAGATAGAAGCACAGAGCTTATGCACAAGCACAAAGCTCATTAACTTAACAAGGAAGAACACCCATCTGGAGATGGTGATCATCACCATCACAAACCAGTCTATTCAGACAACACTAAACTTTTGAAGGCTTGAGGTAGTGCATCTTGCTGGCAGAACCATATAATGTTAAACAGATTTACATGCAGAGTTATCCTTGCAAGGATTAATTCCATGTTTTCAGCAATCAACAGACCCAAAAAGGTGCATGGAACAATGCCTCCCTAGCCATCTGCATGTCCTTGATAGCTTTATCCTTTAGAAAGCATTTCTTTTTAATTAGCACACATAAGCACCATAAACATAGTTCACTAATGCCTAGTTGAACCCGGACTTGTGCAGATGCACCTCAATCATATGTGCTCCTAATGAATAATCATATTTGATTAGCCTTCATGGTGATCAATTGTAATATAAAATAAAACATACTGCACCCTATAACAAAGATGGTGAACTCATTCCAATAACATCGTTTTAACCCAATTCTTCAAAAAATATTAGAAGACAGAAAAAGTAAAAAGAAGAATGTGAAGACGAGAGATTAGGAACTTCTGAATTCAAAATCTACTTAGAAGAAGTTATTCCAGACATTTCTCTCTTTGGTTTGTCGGTATTGATCGAGCTCACTATTTCACTTAAAGGAAAATGAGAAGTTACCTGGTGAAACTCAACAAGGAGATTATTGCTCACAAGATATCTCTCAACAGATAAATCAGCTATACATCCGGATCCTGCTGCAGTTATGGCTTGTCTCCAGTATGCTACTACTACTTATGACTATCCTATTTCGGTCAATCACTAAGTGACAGTGAGATATCCACCATAATGGTCCATTACCTATAGAATTTCAAAGATCACCCCACCAGAAACCCATTTCAAGCTTGCCACCGTTGCTAACAACTTGTTCAAACACTTCACTTTCTTCTTCTTGCAATAGCCATTAATCATAATGCTATAAGTTACCACATTCTGTTGTAATCCTTCATGTATCATCTGCTTGAGCAAATCCAACCCTGAATCAACATGCCCAGACTCGAAAAGTCCATAAATCATGGTGTTGTAAGCATAAACATCAATTTCACAACCTCTTACTTCAACAACTAGCACCAACCCAACACTCACCTGCAATCTGTTGGCTTTTAGCCACCCCCCCATTTACCTTGGGCTTTAATCAACTCACTATCAAGATGTTCCAACCCCTCCATGAATTCACTTCAACAACACTAAACTTTAACAACTTAAACCCAACTCAATCCAAATCATGAGCTACCTTCATAAGTCGGACTTATCTCAGATTCCATGCTAAAACTTCATAACCCAATTACCAATGTAAGAAAACCAAGAATACCCAAACAGATAGATATCAAAATACCTGTTTGGCAACCAACAACATAAGCAGTGCAACATTTAAACAAACATTTCATACGCAAGAGTTTGAAATAACAAAATTAACCATATTTTTCCTCTAAAACGAATTGGTGGTGACCACTGAACACCCTATAATACATAATTGACTTGAAATCGATTCACAATTGACAAAGATCAGAAGAGGAAAATAAGAAAACTCACAGTAAAAGAGAAAGACATGAAGGAAATTCACTTGATGAAATCACCAATGATTTGCGCAACCAATCCGCGTCCACACGATGCCACTTCTTCTTCTACTGTCAATCATCAACACCCCCAACACCTCAATCGACAGCCCCAATCAAGCCAACAGCTCGATTGACAATCTGAACCCCTACAACCAACGTCGATCACATCTTTCCAGCCATTGTCAAATCCAGCCGTAGAAACCCATCGACAACTTCAACCTTAAACTGTGAAACCCATACTGTAGCATCCCCATCCCTCATCCTGGACCGCTGAGGCACATACTCCTCATGAGCACTATGAGGTGTTCCCATTATGGTTATAGATGAACCCACCTTAAGCCCACAAGGAAGGAACATTAGATTATCACCCTTAGCAAATTGCTCTCCATTTACATGAACAGACGCAGGGCACACATCTTCATCCTTTCGTTCCATAATCTTAGTAGCCTGGTTAGCCCTTTCCACATCAAAATCCTCCTCCAATTCTTGCCACGCCTTGTACCCCAACGTCCACGCTTCATCCGCCATTCCCCATCGCCGCCATCGAAGAAAGAAAAAGAGAAGAAACAACTCTTCCCATTGCACAAGAGAAGAAGGAAGGGTTTTTCTTTATATAGTGTGGGTGGCTATTCACCCCCACTAAAATTCTGAGAGCACCCGCCCTTTAACTCACCAAATAAACCCTAAAATTTTGAAACCTGAATTTAATTAAATGTAACCCTATTTTATTTCATTCAAAATAAAATAAATTAGTTTTATGAAATTTAGGGGTGTTACAATAAGGGACTGAGTGAAAGCATGGGTGGTCTGGTGGATTCGAAGGCGGAGATTGAAAGAAAATATGTTTTCGCTGTTGTTTTTTTCCCAAACCCACATGAAAATAAGAAAAGGAAAATGAGTGAGAAGATAATGTGGCTTTATTTTCTTTTTAGACGAGACTCTTGAGCCATGTGTTTATAACGTAGTACTATGGTGGGTGTGCCCTTCATAATATAGTTTTGATTAATACATCTATTTGATTTTTGATATTTGGTTTTGGTTTTTTATCGGTTCGATCAGTTTTTGGGAATCAATTAACAAGCCTAAACTCATCAACCTTGAAAGCATATTCAACTAATAACTTTAACCCGTAATTGATATAGTCAAGTTTGTAACGATGATCAAGAGCTACTGCCACAAGCATAAATTGATTTATATCGTTGATACTTCTAAAATACTCATTGAACTTTAATTTCATGGAACTTGCAATCCTTTTCATAAAGGGATCTCCATTTATTATTGTGGGCTTGAAATCTTCACAATCCTGAACATGTCTTGAAATGGTGCATTAGCCGTCACCTTCTTGTAACAACTAAACCTCAAAGTAGTCTTAAAAAACATAACAAAAACATCCGCATACAACCAATCTGTGGTACATGGGATTGAGATTTAAACAATTTATTTATCGTCTCCCTTAATTTTTTTTTCACAGTGGTCATCCACCACTAAAGTGATAAACAAAGGCTACATTTTTTTATGCCAACCTTTCAAAAGCTTTTTGTACTTTGAAAGTCATTTCTAACATTAAGTGAGTAGAATTACACATAGTTTTACACTTCAAAGACAAAAAACATTTGCTCTCAATTTTCTCCAAGGCTAAATATTGCCTAAATCTCTCAAACCTAGCCGGGGAAGACCTCGCGTACTTGTAAGCCCTACGAATATTCTTGATAGGAGTACGCAACTCAACCGATCTAACACAAACAATCAAATTGGTGATGTAAGCACAACACCTCATCTACAAAAACTCTCCATACAACACAAGAGTATTCCACCCCTTCAACTTCCTATTCATATGCCTAACCACACCATCATTCGAAGTAACATTACCAAGAGCAATAATGAACACCTTATTTACACCCCAATACCTCAAACATCTTTCTAAAAAGTCTCTTAATGGCATCTCTAAATTGTTGGTAATTTGATAACTCTTTTATGCAAATTCTGACCATAAAATGAGCGATTATAGCCATATAATTAACATTTTAGTTTGAAGTCAAAGTGTCGGTGGTAAGAGAAACTATTTGATCGTTGTAAGAAATAACACTCTTGAGTTTGAATATTTTTCTTCTTGAAAAATAGTCCACACGTCTCTAGCAACGATTTGGGATAGTGAATCAAACCTAGGTTGTGCCTCATTCATAAATCGCCTAAATCATATCCCTTCCATGTGCTTAAAATGAAGCTCATCGGTACTAATCATTTTCGCACAAGCTCTTCTTCATCAATCTTTATTAAATTGGTGTGCAACCAGGGTACCCTCGTTATAAAAAAAATAAAAAATAAAAACTTTTTTGTTATTTCCTTCTTTTAGACCATATGTACCATTTTTTACTTCCTTTACCTTTGTTACTTCCTTTACCCTCATTATTAAAGGAGAATTTAGAGAATACTCATGCAAATGTCTACGTAGGCCAGGTGTACCATTTTTTCTTAACTATGGAATGCAAAATCACATTTACAATGCATTCAAACCGCCCTCATCCTAATCCTCGGTATATTTGTTTTATTAAAATGACTTCATACCTCCGAATTTATTGTAGTAGGATGAAGGGAGAAGATCCCCTATTTTAACTAGGTGGTTGTGCATTTTGCGATGGTTGATTTTGAGATGGTGGTGCATCTTAAGTTTGTGGTGATGGTGATGAAATTGAAACTGGAGTTGTTGAACTACCTCCCATAGTTGAGCGCCATGAGTTGACCCTAAATTACATTAACAATAGTTAAATTTATTATTCACAAATATTTAAGAAACTCAAAAAATATAATCAAGAAAACATACAATGACGAAAACACTCACAACATTTTTTCTTGTCATCATTGCCTAGGTCACCAATAGCTCAAATGTCTACTTATTTATAATAAGTTACTAACTTAAAAATAGTTTGTTCAATCTTGTCAAATGCATATATGAATTTAATCTATGATAATCATTCAAAAGGTAAATCTAAAACAATACATAAGCCTAATAAATTAATAACAATTCAGTTGAAAGTGAACAATTTCGCATATGTTGCCCAAAGTGCTGCATTATAACGTGCTGAATTTATATATATGATAATCATTTTTGTGCACGTATACAATGGGTAAATTACGAGCAAATAAAAAAAACCATAAATGAAAACAAATTGAAAACTCTGTCCCAATTTTGGAGATTATTATTCAAAACCCTAATCACATATATATGAGAAAAAGAAACATGAATTCGATGATGAGACTAACATGGCGGCGTGGGGGGGGGGGGGGGGGGGGAGGAGTTGAGCAAATTTTTATTTTTATTTTTTTATAGTTTTTAAGGGTATGTAAAAATAAACCAATTGGGTGTTGACCAGTGGGCTTGGAGAATTGGAATCGATGATCCAACTGAGAATTTCAATCTGGTCCTTTTTTAGGATAGAAGATTAAAGTAATATTTAAAAATCGGGCCACATCGGCTCGATCTGTCCAGTTCGTTGAAATGCCTAACCCTATTCCACCCATATGGTGGAAAATAAACAAATTATATTTTCACCTCTAAGTGCATCTTTAACCATATAGGTAAAACACATTGAATCCATTATGTCCTCTACGAGCATCTCCAATATGAGTTGTAAAATAATAAATTTACATTCTTCCCCAAAGTGCATCTCTACCCAAGGGGGATTTTTTACACGAAGTGGAAAAATCCACACATTGAATCCATTATGCACTCCAAGAGCATCTCTACCCATTGGAGGGAAATTAATAAAATATAGCTTTCCACCCCAAAATCCATCTCCAAAGGTTGGAGAAAAAATAAAAATATCATCACACGCTTACAATGGATGTCAATTTTCATGCGCTGAAACTATTTTAGACTATAATCTTCTTCCATTTTGAAAGCCGCTTCCACTAAAGTGGAGGGAGATAAGTGGTGGATCACACAAAAAAACACATTTTCTCCATAATCTATCTACTTTTTTGAGAATTTAAAAAACAAAGAGGGCATAGATGAACGATCGAGAAAACAAATGAATCCATAGTCAATTTAGGAGGTATTCACATGAATTTATAGTTCTTAAAAAAACAAAAACAAAAAAATACGAAGGAAATAGATGGTAATACCTCTTTAGCCGGCTTTGCTTTGATTGATTGTCCCCTTCTTATTCTTCTTCTTATTTTTCTTCCTACACTTTCCCCTTATGGCCATATTCTTCACTTCACTTCTCTCATCTCTCAACTATCAGCTTCCCTTCTCTGTTATGATCCGTTCCTTTGAAACACGTTTTTTTGGCATTAGCTTGTTCTAATTTTTCAATTCCAATTTGTTTAATTCTAAATATCATAACTTATTTAACTTTTTTCAATTAAATTAATATATGTTAAAAATTATCCTAAGTCCGTTTTATTTTTTATTTTTGTTTTTTATGAGTTGTGCTGGTGAAATTGATCAAGGTCTATATATCCATATATAAAATGAAACCCAATATTTATCTATCTCACTATTTCTACCAGTACCAGCTGTTGTTTTTGCATCTGTAAACCAAACCAAATGTAAATATTCAGTCCACGAGAATCTCTCAAATTAGTAGCAACTCAAATCTTGAGTTTACTGCATTTGTTCATCTAAACATTGTGTGATTAGTGTGTCTCAATCTTGTGTTTACTATATGAGATCATCTAAACGTTGTGTAATTAGTGTACCACAATGAAGCCACAATTAGTACAACAGAGAATCGACAATAAAAATCATTTGATGTAGTTGAAATAACTGAGTTTTGGGTTGTTCGATCAAGTAACAAAAACTCAATGAATTCTTGACAGTCTCAATGTAATTTGTTTACAAATCACTCCCTAAATGTTGCATATCAATTGGAATTATCAATATTCTATTATCGTATGTAAAAAAAAATGATAATAATATCGAGGCGACACTATTTTTGTCGGCCAAAACTTAAAATGACGTCTAAAAAATATAGCTACCCTCTCTACCACTACAAGGGGTGGGTAGAGAGCAAAAAATTAAGGATAAAAATGACATTTTCCCCTTTAGCTTTCCATTCATGGGTACAATGTTCTAATCTCCCTCCACTTTGATTTTTTTTTTTTTTTTAGGGGAGGGGGGGACATTCAAATTGAATGAGATAAGGGTGGGTTCCTATTTTCAACACATTTGTCTATTTTACCTTTTATCTTTTTGGGATGACTCAAACTAATATTTGCAAGAATAGTAGTGACTTTATACGATGTGTTTTGAACTTTGCTAGTGAATCAAGATTTTGTAATCAGGTGTCGCAACTATAGTGACATGTCATGATCTGGAAATGTTTATACATATCTTGAGGATTACATCATCATCGTAGATCATGGCACATCACCATAGTTTCAAAATCTGGCCATAAAATCTTAGTTCTTAAATATTTTCAATTCATAAAAACATATAGTTTTTTTTTTCCTTAGATGAATTTGTGTAAAATACATTGAACTTGATGTGTAATCTATAGGTATCATCAATGTTGACCCTTTTTTTATAGAACCATATCACATTAATAAATAATTAATTATCACTACGAAATTATAAGTAAATCAACATTTTTCTTAAACAACTAATCATTTTGGGTAAAAAAACGCATTGGATATTGATTAATAACTCTACCACCAAGACTAAAGTTGTACTTGAAAACAATCGTAGAAATTGAAATTAACAACACACCCCAAACCACTCTGGAAAGTTTCGAATATCAAAATTGGTTGGATTTCTAAAAAACAAGAATGTTCAAATTTTGATTTTCAACCTTTTTCATCATTGCCTCCATCGAGTATAACTCCAATTGACTATTTTATAATGTAGACTCAAACTCTATGCTCAAATATATAGCAAAATCCAAAAATAATCAACAAAGAAATAAAGATAATGTAATGAATATTATTGGTCATATTGTAAAAAAATATTACTTACGTCTTGTAAAGTAGTATGAGGATGAAGACATGCACTACTTAAACCCAGTTCATACTTACCATGTACTCAAATACACATCAAAGATAAAAAAAACAACTTATCACTGACTTTTTTCATCTCCAAACAACCACTCTCATAAAACATGAAGTAATAATACTCCACAAACTAAATCTTATATCTTTGATCAAATATCACAACAATGGCAAGAATCAAATTGAACTTAGTATAATAGTTTCAAACTTTTTATCCGTTTGTTATATCTTTTGTCGCATATAAACATCTCAATTTTTCATTGCCTTTGCAATTGTATGTTGAACACAAAACATATTAGAAAAAAATAAGTTGGCTAAAAGTATAATAATTTGTGCCTGGAAAAATGCAAATGACATTGTAAAAACCAACACATCTTTTCAAAATTTTATCATTATCTCTCTTAATGATAATTCTTGTAGTTTTAATAAACAAATTGATGGCTCAGTGGTTGAGTAGTTGCGGATGGTATCACTGGTCACAGGGTCGAACCCAGCCAGCGACATCTTGGGTGGGAGGGGTTAAGGGATAAAAAAAAAACTAATTGCAAATGAAGAAAAAAACGATAATAAGTAAGTGCATAGTCGAACATCGAGTATTTCTTCCCGCATGCCTTTATTGGAAGACAAATAAACTTGTCTAACACAACTATAAAACGTTTTATTACCCTTTATGAACATCTAATATAAATAATAGTCTTTCAAATTTTTTTTTTCTAGCAATTCATCAATTTCTTTCAACCCATCTTGCAGTATCATTATAAAATTTAGAATGTGGGCACCACAACGTATAGATTTTATTATTATTACATATAACGTTATAACACAAAAGGATTTATCTAATATATAAAAATGTTAGCATAAAATATTTTTAATGCATTTCCACGTATGGAAAGTGGCATGGATAATGATACCAACATATACAACAATGTTTACAATGTTGGCGTTTCATGTACCCTCACGATTATGATACAAATTATATTCGTGCGTACTTTAACGATTGCTAATCGTTGAAAACATTGCGACAATTGGGAAAAATTGCGGGATGAATTTCACTCCTAACGTAATTATGAGTGAGCAACTCAACTCTTTTTAACGTTAGGAGATATTAGTTCACTAATTGTTATAAGCGCTAAGTAATCAAATGGTAAATCTATATGATAAGGGATATATGTTTTTGTTTGTCTTGTCTAAGACTAAAAGTTGAAACTGTTAAAGGTCAATATTCTTACTCACTGAATGATACAACTCGTGATTAAACCTATGAGGGTAAAAAAAAGTACAAAAATAAAATCTAATGTACACATAAAAATAACTATTTATTTAATTGTCATGTAGACGAGAGAGAAAATATGCTTATTTTAATTGCTCAAACTTAAAGTTACCATAACTATTTATTTAATTGTCTGATTTTGATAAACTTGGTGTTGTTGAAATATAGTTTTCATGATCTTTCAAATGAACTAGTAAACAATGCAAAAATCTAAAATTTTAAAATGACGTTCTTTTCAAGCAATTGAATTTGATCGAGTTAGACTAAAATGTTAATAATTTGACCGAGTTTATCACGTACTGGAACCTTTCATCTCATCCACTAATGATTAATTTATATTTATCTTAGACTATTTCATTATTTTCTTAATTTTCTCAATAAAAACTCAAACAACACACAATTGTTTGCAATTGATATATATGTAGAATAATATAAATAAGTAAATAATTCAATAACGTTTTGTAGGAGGGTTATATAATTTTATGTACTCGTAATTTAGGCATAATTCATATTAGGTACAATTTTTTTTGCATAATTACATATATGATATGAAATTTGGGCTCAACATGAATAAGAGTTTCATGAGAAAGGGAAATAACCTAACCTAAGACAAACCGAATGATTAAAAAAATTGAATATTTTAGGGTAACACAAATATCAATA
The DNA here is from genome assembly GCA_963556465.1 of Berberis vulgaris. Classification (NCBI taxonomy): domain Eukaryota; kingdom Viridiplantae; phylum Streptophyta; class Magnoliopsida; order Ranunculales; family Berberidaceae; genus Berberis; species Berberis vulgaris. The sequence continues at coordinate 79,094,911 of OY747129.1, read as the reverse complement.
AAGTACTTGAAATTAAAATATAGATCATCATGCTCTAAACCATAGAAGGAAGACAAATGATGGATGATGGACAATGCTTAAATCTATTGACACTTGTTTCAAATAAGACAATGTACAATGGAGTGTTACTGAACAAATGGGGAGAAGTAGTAAATGCTTTATCCTCAACCATCTACGTAATACTACTAAACAAATTTTTTTATAAAGGTAATGAGACCTTCGAACAACTCCTTGAAATATGTATAATCTTTTCATACACAAGTACAAATTAATTAATAGACACAAAGTTCCAAAGTTCAAACACTTATAAGGTTCATGTCTGATTTTATTATTATTAATTTTTTGTTTAAATTTTTATGGAAGTCTAGCCTCTAAATGAACATGATCTAATTCTAAAATAAAAATAAAAATGGAAGAAACTTAAACGAAACCTATATGATGCACAAACAGTATGAATGACATCCTAGATAAACACCCAACTATACAATCCTTCAGATTGCCTATGGATACTTAACAGTTGATAATTATAGTCCCATGACAAGTCGAGGTTTATATAAAGTAAACTAATCTCGTGAGAAAAATTACTAATTAGAGGCTATAACGTCTGGTAATCCTTACAGATACTCATTTTTATTACTTGAAGTTTACTACTAATCAAGGGTCGAAATCTAATTCACCGAACCTAACCGTGAGAGATACACAATATTTTCAAATAATCCGCTATCACAAATTGCTTCTACCATTAACCTAAACAAAAAAAAATACCTTGTTATAAACTTTAACAACGAAAAAGGCTTAGGTTCCTAATAATAAAATAGATGACATTTAACCTATCTGAAGGGGATGACACATAATTTTCAAATCAACCATGCCATTATTCAAATTTGCATGTAATTATAGCTATTAAAATTAAAACAAGCAAAACACAAGTGATCCAATCATAAATCGGGGTGCCAAATCAGTGGAAATAAGTTATCTCCGATGTGAACGTACTTGCGATGCTGGGTTGAATTTGAGTTGTTATCGATCAGAAAACCGTTTCCATCTAATGGATTATCAATTCATGAGTGTGAAGAACCTGTTAAGATTCAAATTCAAATTTAAACTATGATTTCCTATATTTTTGTTTCTTTTAAGCAAATTGTAATGCACTACTCATTCCTGCTTGTCAATACCTACAAAACAAAGAAGAAGAAAAAAAGCAGACTATTATGTAATGCAAAAAAGCCAATGATAACCCTTTTTGGAAGAGAAAGTTCATTTCTGTTCTTCCACCAATCTTTGCTGAAACTGTTAGAGAAAAATTACAAGATATCTACAATGAAGACATTCCCTATGAACGTCTCACATTTGGAGATATTATAGGTTTCATTAACAAATGTGCTTTGCATATTTGTAATGATCTAAGACTTAAAGCCCAATTAAAGAAACAAAATATCAATGGCCCAAGAGAATTTGGCGATTTCTGTCAACAATATGACTATGATGATTTTAAACTCTCTCATCAAAAACCTTCTCAATCAAAACTCCAATATAGGTCTCATCTTGCTAGAAAGTTTAAGTCCAAAAAACCTTATGGACCTAAACAACTTCAGCCCAGAGACTATAATCAATATTATAGTCAGCCCAAGAAACATGGTACGCATAAACCCAAGCCTACCAAACCACTTAAGAAGTATTCAGCCCATACACATTCAAAACCCGTTTGCTTTAAATGTGGATGTCCTGGTCATTATGCAAATAATTGTAGAACGACCCAAAAGATTCAAGAGCTCCAACTCCTGAAGATACCAAGAACATGTCTCTTCAAGTTTTAATGAACTCTGAATCAGATTATTCAGACGAAGATTTTCAAATTTTCAATTTGAATTATTTTTCTGACTCTGATTATTCAGAAAAAGTCAATGATAGTGAATGCGCAGAGGCATGTCATTGTCATCACCTTCAAAGCATATTATTAAAAAGAGCTCTGCTACAGAGCGAGGGAGGGAGCGAGGTAAAGGGGGCGAGGGATGGGTGGTAACCACCCATCCGCCTCGAGATGAGCGCATCAAATTTGAGATGTGCGATGATGCTCATCTCGAGGCGGATGGGTGGCTTCCCACCCATCGCTCCCTCCCTCGTTCCCTCCCTCGACCCCTAGAATTTTCCTATTAAAAATAGAAACCTACAAAACAAACAACCTAGATATGACCTAAAATTAAAAGCAAAAAAAAACAAAACAAAACAAAACTAAGGCTGATTTTCAATTGGTATCAATAGTTGTTCGGGAGTTGAGACCCCGCCACCCTCAACTCTCACACGTCTTCTCAAGCCCTAGCATACAGTGAAGAGAGAAACAGTGCAGAAGACAAGAAGAAGAAGAAGAAGTAGAGAAGGAAGAAGTAGAGAAGAAGAGGAGGCGGAGGAGCTGAGGAGGATTCACTGACGATTCCACCACCACCACAGCCGCCGCTGCACAAGAACTGACAGCACAAAGCTCGTCAGTCGACACTCTTTGTTGCAGAAGCTATTCATTCTTTCGAGACACGAAGAAACTCATTGTTCTGCCTCTTCAACTGTAGCCAACATGGCACAAGCCGGCGAGGTATCTCTCTCACTTTCTAATCTGTTCTTGAACTCTAGACTATACTTTTGTTGAACCTTTGAAACTTTCTGTTATGTTTTCTTGATCAAAGTTCAAATTTTTGATGCGATAATAACGACATTCTTTGGGGCTTATAATTATGTTTTGTTTCGGTACAGGCAGCGACGGCGAGTGTGGAGTCAGTAAGCTTCGGGTTTTTGACGGACAAAGAAGTGAGGAAGAACAGTTTTGTCAAGATTATAAACCCCATTCTGTTAGACCAACTGGACCGACCGGCACCAGGTGGTTTATATGATCCGGCAATGGGTCCAATCGAGGAAAGGGATAGGTAAGCTCATTCAAATTTTCTTCTAATTTGGTTAGGCTCTATAAGCCTTTTGTTTCTGAAGCAGTTTTCGTTTACAATCACACCTTGTTCTTAAGCATATGGTCATGGTTTGCAACTTTGCATATATCTTCGGTATGAAATTCATGGTAACCCTTAATGGCATACAGATTTCTGGTTTTTAGCTGCTACATTTCTTTTTGTTAGAACATGATTGAAAGTGGATTGGAAATTCAGTTGCGTGGGTTAATCAATTCATTCACGGAAGACTAGGATTCATCGGCAAAACCCTAAACAAAAGTGAAAGTTACAGAATTCATCCCTAACTCTCCAACTCGGTCATCCTATAGTTCTTTATTGATGTTAATTCCTATTAGTCTCTCTTTACTTCAAATAAAAGAAATAAAAATAACACAAAAGCACAAAAATCTGTTATTCAAACCGCTCAATCATATCTTTTATACCACTACCATCGTTTTCCCCTACTTGATAAGAACTCGACCTCAACATGGTATACACATCTCCAGATCAACGGAAGACAATAACTCAAAAGAAATCCGTGTGTTATCACAATCAACTCGATTTTGACATTTGACTAAGAGAAGTCCAGGTTGTTGATCGAATGGGTTAACATCAGCAAAATCTAGAATTCACTCTACAGGATCCTTGACATTAGGCAATGGTAGAGGCCAAGGGAATAAGGGTGCATGATCGCCATGAAAGGGTGTCAAAATTTGCACATTAATGGTGCGACGCATACGAAGCTAAGGAGATAAGTCAATTCATAGGCATCCCTTAGAAAGAAACCTGTCCTGGATATTAAAATTGCCTGAGTGTGAGGTGCCTGCTTATATATTATGAAAATGTTACCAATTTTAGGATCCAACTCATATAAGTAAACAATTATGTCAAAATCTGCAATAGTTTGTCACATAGTAGAAACAAGACCGTAAGCCCGTCGACTCGGCGATAAGCCACTTTGTTTTCCTTGCCTGCATGTTTCAAAAAAATAGTGTAGTATTTCTTATGGTTATGATCATTCAAACAAGCAATAAATATTTTAATGAAAAAACCATGGTGACTGAGAAGGTCACATGTTTGAGGAGTACAAATGCATAGCAACTGTTACAGGGAAAGTAAACTATCTCAGGCAAATATACAAACCTAGAAATTTACATTCGAGAGGATATCCCAGATGTTACCCCAAACCAAGGTTTGATTTCTTTGCACAGAGTTTGACAATCCTTTACTCTCTTGAAGATTCTGTCATCTTTTTCCATAAACACCCCCAACCAGGAAAACCTTTTTCTAGAGCCAATTACCTTTGAGATAGCAACCATCTCTAGACCAATTCGAAGCCATGGCAGCCACAACAAAAGTGTATTTTTGAATCTCACTAACTTGGGTATTACTAGAGGTTTGACCCAGATACTGCTTATGGTACTGACCTCTGTTTACTGTTCACAAATGGAGAGCCACATGATTTGAATGGATGAGAAAGTTAGAAACATCAATGCCTCAACACTTTAATGACTGAAAAAATTCTGTCATAAGTGGATCAGTTGTGACCCTGCATTTTGCTAATGATACAACCATTATGACTCAAAACAACAAGCGTCACAAGGCAACTCAACACAATTGATTAAAATCTGATAATGCCAACTGTCGTGGAAAGTTTGAGATGCTTTAATGGGTGTTGCTGGAATAACTGCCCTGCTACTTGAACTGGATTGGAGGGGTACCTGCAAAGACACCTGATGCTCAAGTTAGAAAGAGCAAAGAGAGTTGAAAGTACTAGGTTAGGTTAGGATGCCCACTTGCAACTCTAGGCATCTTCTCTATATATAGATTGGGTTGTACCAATTTGGCTAGGATTGAAACTCTTGCTCCCTGTGTAAGTAGAGATAAAATTCTTTATTTAGTCCACAATCCCAACTAGTAATTGTTCACATCTCCCTAGGATTACTTGAATCTCCTTTTAGTATAATTGGGTTATCTAGAGTTCACCCATGACAAACTTAGTTACCCAATTGTATCTGGTGTCAATAGCAAATCTTGTCAAATTGGTGTGGATTTCAAGGTACACATCTTATTGTGAATCTCGAAGTACGCATCAAATCGTATGTCAAACTCGCTTTTAACTTTAAATTGTTTGCTTCGACAAAAAAATGGGTTTTCTTAAACCCTATTTTGCTACACCCTTAAAGTGAATGACAGAAACAGAGAAGCCACAAACATGTTTATCGAAACAAATCACAGATCTGAAGACGAGAAGTGAGGAAGAGAAGAAGATCTAGTGACTCGAAGCTAAGAGGAAGTGAAATTCGAATCAAATCTGTCATTAAGCAACTCTTTTGCGCTTTTGCGAAGAAACAACTGCTTTGTCTCGTGTTATGATGGTATGGTATATGTATGGCTTCAGTAAAACATAAAAAGACCATTAAAGAGGAACCAATGGGCTAGTCAGTAAAAAAATTAGACAGAATGACAAAAGACAAAACAATTTGTGTGGAGAAACTTATGAGGATTTTAGTATTTGGGGGCATTTCTCCTTTTAAAGCTGTGTTAAAATGGCACATATTTTAGTGTCTTATACATTTATATTATATTAAAAATAAAATTGACTATGAATCTATGTTTCACGTTTCACCTACGTTCGATTCACGAGTTGACAACCTTGACACAAATCGAACCGGATAATTAAGTACGCATCTCGAGAAAGTGTTTACTGCATGTTGCACCATTGTGTTCTTGGACATAATTGTAGCCACGTATCCTGAAAATATTTGTTACTCACACCTACGTTAGTGAATTTTCTGCTTAATCAAGTCAAAGGGCTGCTGTTGCTTGTCTCATAGAGTCGTATTACATCCTTCATCAATTCTGTCACGGGAGCTATGATAGAACTGAAACTCTCAAGAAATCACCTGTAAAACCTCTGCACACTTGGACGCAGAGAGCACTACATATCCAAAATGAAGATTTGGTTGTCTCACTGTACATGTAAAATAAATTCTACATGCTGTACGTTATTTGACCTTTGATGTACTAAAAATGAGAATATTATCAGAACACGCAACTGCACAAACTCCAAGGAAATGATGTAGCAAATGATCTATCATTTGCATAAAAGCACAAGTGTTTGCAAGGCCAAACAACATGACCAACCATTCGTACAAGCCATCTTTGATTTTAAATGCAGTCTTCTTCTTGTCTCTAAGTCTCATATATGAATCTGATTACTTTTCAAATCAAGTAGTACATGTAGTTCCACCATGCGCATAAACTAATAGGTTTCCCAACTGCAGGATAATAGGAAATCCAGTTCACTCAAATTTTATGAATAGCCCTTCCAACCGCTTGCACTATCTCTGCTAGATAAAAGTTGTCACCTGTCTAGGGGTATAATAAGAGGTCCATCTCCTATAAATGCAAGAAACTATAACAAAAAAAAATGTCAGATACAAAGTATTGATAAAAAATAAAATATTCAATCATGACAAGAATAAGGTTGTACAATTTTTTTATTAGTAAATTTGTACATTTAACATGAATTTCCTTTTATTGTATCTATTTCCAGAACTTCTTACTGTTTTTTCCCCTTCAAAATTGATACTATTTTTCCTTGAAAATTGAGCCCATTGGAAGTAATGATGGTGTTTAAGGCATGTGTAGGTTGTCGTTTAGGAGTGAAAAGGAAGGGAAGTCCCTTTAAAGTAAGTTCAAGTAGAAAAATAATGGAATCAAGTGGATGCTTTCTTCTATCTTAGCAATTCGAATGTTGAACTTACAACTTTGAAGATTTTTAAGTTAAAAAAATTGTGGTGAGGAGAGCGAGGTCGTATAGGAAGAGGAAAGAAACGAAAAATCTAAGAAGAAACAATAAAAAATGATTGACACCCAAAATGCACATGCTCCATAAGTTGCCTTAACAAAATCGTCCGCCGGTCACATTAGCTTCAAGATGATGCGTTTCCAAAACTTTTTTCATAAATTAGGAGATTGTAATTGTGGTTCATCAACCCCTTGTTGTAATCAGGGCTTTCTGGCTTTGTAGTTCTCCGTGGGATAATCAAGAAACATAATCTTGTTTGAGACCGCAAAAAACATCTACTTTTGGGGGGCAAACTACTTGAGCTCTATTTTTTGGGGTTTATTGGAGATGCTGTAATGCGATCATTATTGCAACTATGTATCTTAATTAATTTTGAAAAGTTCCTGAGCTGATGCTTGACACAATATACTGATGTGTCTGCTTATGTGCAGTTGTCGACAATGTGGCCTTAAGGGTTTTAAATGTACAGGGCATTGCGGTCACGTTGAGCTTGTAGCTCCACTATACAACCCTTTGATGTTCCGAATGCTTTACAATCTTCTACAGAAAACTTGCTTTCGTTGCCACAAATTTAGGGATGAAAGACGTCAGGTAATTTATTATTATTCTGGTTTCTCAGGTGATGCTTTTCTACAGATGGCCCAATGGTTATTTTTTCTTGGGTTTTTGTTTGTTTTTTCTGATAGTCAAAGAAATTGGAACTGTGACTGCCCTACTAATTACGTGTAACCTGGTGGCCTTTTTGTTTGCTTTGCTTCGGTGAGAATTCATTTCGTAATGAATTTTCCATCTCTTCTGGTTCTTAGGTCAGGAAATATACTTCCAAACTTGCACTCATCTTGAAGGGCGACATTGTTGGGGCTAAAAGTTTGGATTTCTCAAGCGAGTCTTCACCTTCTGAGGACAATAACACCACCCATGAGAGATGCCCTTCGTCTAACTCTGAGGTTGATGATCACATCATCAAGGATTCAGAGCAACACAGCTGGACTTCTCTTCAATACAAGGAGGCGATGTCCGTCTTGAGTGAGTTTGTGAAGAATAAAGCAAAACAGTGCTCTAAATGCAAGTTTAAGAATCCGACAATTACATGTCCTACTTTTGGGTGGATGCATGCGGTAAGACTTTCTTATGTAGTGCTCTTGAACTGAAATTATAATTTTGTTTGCATGCTAATCTAAGTGGATATCACATTTATGATTTATATGGTTATTACTTGTTATCAATGTTGTATAAATAGGAAAAGGGTCAAACCGGCGCTTTCCTAGCTTGACATGAGCAGGTTTTCTATAGTTTCATTTGGCATATAAAGCTTAATATTTTGTCAAATAAAAAAATAGAAAATGTTGAAATTGAGACAGATTTAATAAGGTAACATAAAGTCCGACCTTCCCTTGTGGGTCATCTAGAAGGACAATATATATTGATCTCCACATAATGTCATCTAGGAAGGACAATATATATTGATCTCCACATAAGAGGATGTGGGTTGAAGATAATATCTCAATTGCCTTGTGTAAACTTCTGTTTGGAATTTTTTTCTTCTTCCAATTCTATGAAACACCAGTAAAGGAGTGAATTACAACTTCAAAACTTCTGTGTCAAAAGTAAAAACTCATATAAAGGTTTCTTGAGAAGAAAAAAAACAGGTAATGAGGGTGTCTATTTGTCCAGCCCCCTTTTATATCCATCAATGGCTCCACACAACAAATAACCAAAAGATGACCTGGAAATTTATATTATTCTTACCCTAAAACTCCCTCAGAGTATAAGAATCAAATATCACCATCCTTTTGCTCAATGCCTTGGTGAAAATATCCCCAACTACTGAATTTTTGATGAAACGATCTAATGTAACCTCATCTTGCCAATTTAACTGAAGCCTTAGTAATATGTGGACTATCAATTTAAAAGCTTTTTTGTAAGGATTCCTAGTCCATTATGATGCAGTCATATGTGATGTTGTGCGTTTGACTTGCATTTCCTTGAGTTTGTTTTGGATGGGCTTTTAGTTAGTTGAGGTCCCATTCACACTGATGACTTCTAGGCTAGCCTTAGAAAATGAGAAATTTGAGTTGGAATTTTCGGAGAAAGATGCAGCTTGAATGTTGGCAAAAAATGTGGTAGGCTTGATCTTCTAAACTTGTTTAACGAGATGGCTTGCAACATGGTTGCAGGGATCACTTTTTTGTTTTTGTTTTTTTGGATTGATCTCCAGCAGGGAGGGGAGGCTGGGGTTGGTCACAGGTTTTGTTACTTTAAAAGGAAGCTTACCCGCGGGGCGGGCGCATAGCATAGTTGGGGCAGGCTTATGATCATGGAGTGCTTTTCTTGTATAATCTGAAGGAGAAGTAATTAACCAGGTACAATTGGGTGTCTGGCGGTCTTTGAGAGGAGTATCTTCGTGGGGCAATTTGGTCCTCCATTTGCAATGAAGCTGAACACCTTGTCTCCATCAACCACCAATCTCTTCTAATGGGTATCTTCTCGGGGCAAATTTGGTTTATCTTGCAAAGAGTTTTGGGTAAGGGATAAAGATTTGGTTTATCTTGCAAAGGTTTTGGTCAAGTGATAGATTGCTTCTGACCACTATATGGATAATTTGGAAGGAGAGAAATTACAAAATTTTCAAAGGGGGAGAGGAAAGATATCCACTCCATTATAAATTCCATCAAATCTCTGGTGTGCATTGGGGAACCATTTGGGGTATCATCACACATCAGCCTTACATGTCAGTATTTTTGATTGGGATAGTATCTTCCACATGTAATCCTTTTGGTTGCCCTAGGGCCTTGCTTTGTTTGTTGGCTAGTTGATCCTATCAATCACTAGTCTTGTATCCTCCATTTTTCGTTCAATAATATTTGTGGACTATTGAATATTAATGTAAACATTGTGCATAGTGAACATCACAAAAGATTATTAGGTGAGATTCAAAGAAAAGGCCATGCAAGGATCAATTTATCATCTGGTTCTACATGCAAAACCAGTAAGAATTGGGGAGGATTGTGGAATCTGGAGCACATGATTCAAAAGTGTAGGGGACTCTTTTAAATCGTTTGATGTTATCGTAAAGTTGACATATAAAATGTAGCTGAATACTCGTAAAAAGAATATATACTGGAAGTAACTTGGTGACTAAGGGGGTATTTGGCAACCATAACCATAAACACTTCTTATTTTAATAAACTTATGCTACAAAATAGGTAGTTATTTTTGTAGTTAGTTTGGTTAGGTCATATGTACATGAGATAGAAAAAGGTGAGGATATGTGTGAAAGAATAGGGTATGGCTATGGGTAGTTATTTCCAAACCCAAAATATTTACAAGTAAAAAGCAAAAATAATTAGCTTCGGATTTAAGCAAAAAAACAACTCCTTAGAAGTTGAAAGTTATCAAGTTTCCAAACTTAGATAGTTTTCGGTGGTTATAAGCAAATAAGTTGTTTTTGAGTGAGTAAAGGAAATGGACTATAATCATATTGTGGACTTTTGTAGAACATTATGTATGGTGACACTGGTCTCATTTTGGTAGTGATATCGATCCAATACCATCATAAGTGACTGAGATGGTTGAATAATGAACACTAAGAAGGACGGGGCTAAAACACGTGGCTGATCTTAGGAATGTGAAGGTGCGCTTGATTGATTTATGAGGAATGGCTTGTCTACTTATGGACGTTTTTACGAAATGCATGTTTTTCGTGGAAGAAAAAAATGCAAATCAAGCTTTATTTGTTGCTCGATGTACTTTGTGGTAAAGTCAGTTTGTGGATTAGAGACTGACCTCTTAATGAGACATTTCTCGGTATTTTCATATCTCTAACAATAGAGAGTGTAAATTTAGGGAGTTTGTTTCTGATGACCAAGGTCATGCTTGAACTTGTATTTCAGGTGGCTCCAATGATCGGGAGTTATCATTTGGTTGTCCTTGATCAAGCAGTTAAAGTCTAGAGCCTTTGATGAGCGAGATGATAATTGTGTGTCGAGAAGACAAGTCGAAAAATTTATCCTGTCAAAAGTTGCTACAAGCTCAACAAGCCTGAGGTGGATCTTGAAGGTACAGTCAATTAAGCATCACGACTTGGGTAAACAAGTGCCCCTATAGCATACTTCTTGCTCTAAATGGTGATTCGTGGAGAGATTTGACAATGAATGCCTTTTAGGTAGTGTATTGAGTGAGTTTGATGCATTTGTCACATGTTTTTCCTCTATCAATGAAACCATAAAGCAATGAAAAACAAAGAACATTGTTAGACCATGTTATTCATTTGATTGTATGGGTCTTTGGGAAGAGAGAAACAATAAGAAGGGATAAATAAATCTATACAAAATTATTGTGAGTGCTATAGTCACAACTTTGGGCATGGGGTTACACCTATTTAGCCTCGGGCGATGCTTAGGCGCACTATGGGGTGTCAGAGACTACCATCACCTCGCATTTGCTGGGCGAGCAATATCATAGTGTAGTCTTGCCTGTCTTGGGCGCTCGCCTAAGCGTGTGCTTGAGGGTTTTTTTTTTTTTTTTTTCCTTTTAAAAAATTGATTCAAAGTCAAATTTGACTCTTGACTTTAGTTAAAAATTAGACCTAACCCCCTCCCTTCCTAATCAAAGAGAGAGCAGCCCGACAATCACCCCGTTGATCGACCAGCCAGCAACCGTCCTCTTCTCCAACTCTCTTCTTCCCTTTGATTTTTTTTTGGTATGATGCCCTAATTCACAATTTTTTTCTTCATGTTTTTAGTTTAATATGCGGCTAATTACTAGTTAAAATAATGTATAATCGTATATATACAAGCCATAGAAATCATGCATTGAGGATCGATTGAAAAGAAAAAAAATGCTGCCCGGTGCTAGGTGACGCCTAAGCGAGCTAGGCGTCAAGCAAGGCCTGTTGCCTCGCCTAGCGTCCAAGGCAAGATAGGGTTACACATGGGACGACTGAAGGACATCCCAAATTTTACATGCATCATGTATGTATGATGGGGGGAGTTTTGTAAAGGTATAGGTTTTTTGCAGGGTTTGCTTGGGTAGTGCAAGGCCCTCTTAGTCTCCCATTTTTTGTTTCTTTGGTTGTTTAAAGTAATAGAAACTCTCATTTTCTTTTATCAGATTTGATGATGAGGTGTCGATTTTTTTTTTTAATACTATTACTTGTACTTGTGATTTTTTTACAAAGAATTTGACATTTTCATTCCTAAGTCGCAGTCACTAATTCATTATTCTATTTATTTTTCAGACACGATTAGCAGTTAGACTTAATTAACTTTCTACTTTTAATTGATAGAATTTGTCAAAAAGCTCTGGTCGAGCAAATGCCATTGTTGATTATAAACTGGAGGGGCTAACCACCAAGGAAGTTGAAGAAAGGAAAAATGTTGTTGATTCGGATGAGATGGAATCATCTGGAATTGATGATGATGGAACACTAGAATCTACTCCTGAGTCCTACAAGCCCATGTCATTTACAGGCCCTCTCTTACCTTCAGAGGTATGTTCTTCCTAGAGATCTCAGCCCTTGGGGGATAATGTGTCTTTCTGTTTGTTTGTGCTTTTGTTTTATTTTATTTGCTCCAACTATTACTAAATTTTTAACTTTGAACCGCTCTCTCTAAAAAAGTTTGGTTATATGTCTCAATTGCATATAAATACCAATTACTCTGTCACAGGTCAAAGATAAAATAAAGCGTCTGTGGGACAACGAGACACAACTTTGCTCGCTTATTTGCGACATTCAAGGGAAGAGATTATGCTTGTCTGAGAAGAATAGGGATTATTCTATGTTCTTTATTGAGGCCCTTCTTGTTCCTCCAATAAAGTTCAGAGCCCCTTCCAAAGGTGGCGATTCGGTGAGTGTAATTTTGATTAAAGGAATTTGATATTTTGTGAACTGTTCAGGAAACTCACTTTAGCATTATTCTAGTGAAGATACTAGTTGATAATGTGATACATGATTGTGTTATTTGTAAAGAAAGGAAAGTGAAACGTTTTGACAATAAGTGCATGGATGGTAGGGATCATTATGGAGATTTGGATTCTAAGTTGGCCCTTGTAATATCTATATGTAAGGGTATTTTCATTGAATCTATGTATGCATGTTCATGGAAACATTCTTTCTCAAAAAAAAATAAAAATCTTTTGACCGATAAATCTCTTGAGGCTTCCCTTTAGCTCATTCTCCAAGGATTTTGTATCTTTAAGAAAAAAACGGTTATGTACATGTTGCCACATAGGTAGGCTGGTTTTTGTTTTTTGAAGTGCAATTGTAAGGTCATTGAAAAGCAAAGGAGAGTAAATAGGGAATGGGTAAATACACATAATTTGTGTTCGAGGCTTCAAGAATATTGTGGAAAGGTAAGTCTTGGTTTAGGTTGGAGAGGCTGGAAGGCAAGTAAATCGATCAGGTTAGGGGCGGTGGTTTATTTGGTGAATTTGTAATGTGTTTGATTGGATTGAGTTGTGGCGGGGTTTTTATAATTTTTGTGTTGTTGAATTATATGAAGAGGATGTGTGATCTTTTTTTTTTTTGAAAGGCAAGGATGTGTGATCTTTACTAATGTAATGAACGTTTATCAACAATTGGGGTTTCGTCTATTTAACTATTTAACATTTTAAAGTGGAGAATTATGTTATCAGTCAATGTTGTTGGGAATTAGGTTGAGGGGGATTTATTGTTTGTTGGGGTTTGAGTGGGATACTATTAGTATTGATTGAGGAAATAATATATGGGTGTACAGGTTGTTGGCGTTTAGGTTTAGATGTACTTTAATGCACCATATGTCTTTTGTTGTTCAAACATAAGCGTCCGTGTTACATATATTGCACGCTCAAGTCATGAATCCCTGGCCAACCAGAAACAAATGACAATAACTCATTGACCACATCACATAAAATTTTATGATGATATTTTTTAAAGGACATAGCAAGTCGGCATTTAAAGGAGCATTTGAAAGACATTCTGATGAAATGTTCTTCGATTCATTGACTGTGGGTCCTCCAATTATTGTGTAATTAACCACCAAAATAGCTGCATACCTTTTCCCATTCAATTGTTTAGGTGATCCTAGTGTATGTACATATCGACGATTGAGCAGTGACTACCATCACTTTATTAATAATAACTTATGTTTTACAACATGCTGTTGTTTTAGCACTTCTATTCTTTTTATCTTTCAGTTTCCGTTATGTTGTTTTTCTAATACCGTGTCATTTTAGGTGACGGCACATGCTCAAACTGTTTTATTAAGTAAGGTATTGCAATCTAATATTTCATTAGGCAATGCACTCGTGAAGAAGGCAGATCACTCAAAAATTGTTCCTAGGTGGATGGAACTCCAACAATCTGTGAACTTTTTGTTTGGTAACAAGAAAACCATGGGTGAGTTGTCTTAAATACCTCTTTTTTTTGTGATCTTGCTTTAAACCTTTGACAATATGTTTTGGATTCACATGTCATTTATGTAGTAGCAGTAGCTTCCCAGGATATAAAATGGGATTCATTAGTTCTCTTTATCATTGGGATACCTGCCTGAAGGCTGCGCCCCCCCCCCCCCCCCCCCCCCCCCCCCCCCCCCCCCCCCCCCTCCCCCCTCCCCCCCTTTTCCTTAATCAGTAAAACAAGGGAAATCTGATTAAGCAAACACCAAAGCCAGTCACTGAGCCCATGAATTTACATAGTTTAGCTATACACGCAACTCTGATATGGCGAGCATTTAAATCCCCCAGCCCCAAATAGTGGTTCTATTGATCTATTCTCAGTGTGCTCGACAGAGCCTTCGTTGTTAAAAATTCCCTGTTGCGTTCTTCAGAGATCTTCCAAAAGACTGCAGAAGTTGCTTGATCATTTATCCATTTCTGCCTAGGAGATTCATGGCAAGAGATCTCTACTGTCCCATTGATTAACAGGGACTTTCACCTCAGCCATAATTCTACAACAGCTCATAGCAGAGATAATAAGCTCCCTTATTGCGCTCGAGAAGATGCCTTTCATTCATATGTGATGGGGGATTTCTTCATCTTCTTTGCGTAAGCTTCAAATGTTGGTCATCACATTACTCTCCGAACCAAGTTTATAAATTTGAGGATTTGGCAATTGTTCAAACCAGACACCAGAAGACCTACTTCTAAACAAAGCATTCGCAAACTGATATAAAACTCGTAGCATCTACTAAAAGCAAACTCCCTGCATTTGTCATCCCATATCCATTTATCTGGGTATCGTCCAAAATTCTTTGCTAGAGCAAGCAATGAGCTAAATTAAGGGATCAGTTTCACAGTTGAACAGACCTCTCCTAAAGTGCTTATTCTAGTGTTTAAAGATGGGTTCTATTCAGAATGGACTCTCATTGTTTTGTAAGTTCCAGTTAAGAATGGAATTCCATATAGCCAAATACTGCTTACACCCCAAGCCTTAAATTCTACACAGTTAAGCATTCTCATTTCATTCTGTTTCTGAAATCTGCATTTTGATGGTTATGAGCCTTTTGGAATCTTATTTCAATTGTGGAATAGCAGATCTCAGGTCAACATAATGGCTGTAACTTGGATGGGCCTAGTCTGAGCCCAACCATGTTTTGTAGGGCTTGGGCCAAGTTCACTGTGGTATCCCAAGCCTGAGGCTAGGCTTAACTATATGAGCCCGACTCAAATTCGGGTTAGGTTTGGGCACAACCATTTGGCAGTCCAACAAATAAGTATTGTAGTTAAAAAAAGGTAAATAAATAAATAATCAACCAGATCAACCTCCCTAACTCTATAATGGTAGGGCTTGGTTGAACATTTCAAACCCTATGTGGGGTTGGGCTCAGGCTTTCAGAAGTGTTTCTCATGTTAGGGTTGGGCTAAGGTTTGTGTTCAAATTCGTCCAACCCGCCCTAGTTGCAACCCTATCTGTATTGTACTTGCTGAATCAAACTTTTGTTGCATTTAGGCATGGCTCTTTGCCGACCAGTATAGGCCTTTGTATATTCTTTGCTTGGCGGTCTCCTGGCTTCTTACACTATTTTCCCTACTTGTTTAGGACAAGGAGAGAATGCAATTACCGGAATTTGTCAACTACTGGAGAAGAAAGAGGGAATCTTCCGGCAGAAAATGATGGGGAAAAGGGTCAACTATGCATGCCGGTCTGTCATATCACCTGATCCATATCTGGCAGTCAACGAAATTGGAATTCCTCCTTACTTTGCATTGAGGTTGACATATCCTGAGGTAGTACTGGAGCAATGGAAGGATCGTGTAGACATTAATATAACATGTTTCCATAAACCTTTTGATTTAACTTTCCAAATTGAACCAAAACAGGGAGATATATATATATATATATATATATTTTAATCATAACTGACATGTTATCTCCCCTCAGATAGTTGATAGTTATCCCATATTTGATGAACAACTAACGACTGATGGAGGAAAAATATGGACTAATGCCTCCCATGCTTCAGAGTGAAAATCATCTCACCTAATGACTCTGGGGCATTTTGGGGAATGCTTCACCTTGAGGCCTAATATGCCTCTTACACCTTTGAAACTGACCTATTCATTGTATATGCGTACACAGTCACACATCCACTTTTGTAAACCGACAATTATGCTCTTTGCATGCCGTCAAGAATGTGTTTGGGTGAGTTTTTATTTTCTTATTGCAAGGTTAACTTGGCTGTATGACTTTGTTTGTTTTCATGTTTTAACAGAGAGTGACTCCGTGGAATGTTGACAAGCTGAGGAATTGTATAATTAATGGGCCTTTGATACATCCAGGAGCTACAAATTATATGGATAAACTAAAATCTCAGAAATTGCCGGAAAATAATAGGAAAACATGTATATCAATCTCACGGAAGTTACCCTCGTCAATTGGTTTTGTTTCTCAACTTGGGAATACTGCTGGACAAGTACATGAAGGAAAAATTGTGTATCGACATATACAGGATGGGGATATTGTACTTGTAAATAGACAGGTACTTCACATGGCATATACTTTGAATACTTTTGTCAGTACTTGTACCCTAGTCAGCAGTTCTCTAGACTACTACTATGATTGTACTTGATTTCCTTGCTAGAATCTCGACATGTTTGTCACTTTTGCCTAACTTCCAGACAGTAAATAACTAGACTCTACTGAAGCCTGAATGGGGAAGACCAACTAGCATGGGTGTCAATGTTGCCCAGTTTTCAATTTGTAATATATCCATTCCTGATTCTAATTGCTCACAAGCTTTCAGAATGGCATTATTCAACTCTCATGGTCTCAAAGCATTTGTTGTTATTATTTTTAATGATCTCCTTTGTGTTTATTATTAAAAAGTTGTTGTTCAAGTCTTGGCCCTTGGGTATGTCTCAACACTTATTTAATCTAATCATGATTCGTGGTCTCTTGTCTATATTTCAATAGTTAATCTAATCACGATTCATGTTCTCTTGTCTATATTTCAACCCCTTTGGATCTCAATATATTTTTCAACCACCATTCATCTTTTTTCATATAGGAAGATATTGACACCCAAAATTTTATATTGATTACATTCCTTGCACAATCAGTAAATGACTTAAGCTGCCAAAAACATAAGTGAACTACATGGGATATGGTCATGTAAAAGAGAGTGACAAACGGGATGTGGTATGCTTTTGAAACTTCTGATCTAAGATAATTTTCATGAGAAACTGGAATCATCTTTTCTTCCCAGATGTTTAGCAGCAGGTCTTGATTGTGTAGGTATGTTGGGTTTCATTATAATTTTGCAATCCTTACAAGGAAGGTCAGTTTTCATATATTGTTTAATTTGTCTCATTTTTAATATATTATTATTATAATTAAGGTAATTACGCTTATTGTTGATTTGTTATTATTTTATCTGTTTCCTGTAGTCATTGTTAACAATTTTGTTTATTTTTTACGTGACAAATAAAAAAAAGGTCCTCTGTTTATTAGACAATTGGTGATATCTCATCTGCACCATGCATCTTATTATAATGATTGAATATTGCTTTACTCATTTTCACTGACAGCCTACTCTTCACAAGCCAAGTATTATGGCACACGTTGTACGCGTTCTGAAGGGGGAGAAAACTCTTCGTATGCACTATGCAAATTGCAGGTCTGATTTGGCTCTTATTTTTGTTTCACTCATTTAACAGTTAGGTTATTCAATTGGAGTGTCAACATAATGCATTTTTCTTGCCATTTAAATCCACACATCGGTTCCTTTTGCAGTACCTATAATGCCGATTTTGATGGTGATGAATTGAATGTGCATTTCCCTCAAGATGAAATTTCACGAGCAGAAGCTTATAATATCGTGAATGCAAATAATCAGTACATTATTCCTACTAGTGGTGATACTAGAAGGGGTTTAATTCAGGTTTGGGAATTTCAAGCAAATTAGAAGTGAAGATTCACGAATGATGCATTATTTTACTAATAGTAAATATTCTTTCTTGTTTACCTAAATGCACTAATGTGGTCCTTTGAAATTTGTTTTTTGGGAACTCATGTCGTTTGACCTCTGTATCATTGTCAGGACCACATTGTAAGTGCCGTGCTTCTCACAAAAAAGGACACCTTTTTAACAAAGGATGAATACAATCACCTTTTTTACAGTTCGGGTATTTTTGCTACTGCCCGGGGTTCTTTCACTGGCAAACCTGGCAAGAAAGTCTCCATGGTAAACATAGAAGATGAGATTGAACCCATACTACCTGCTATTTTGAAACCAGAGCCTCTCTGGTCAGGAAAACAGGTAAACAACAGTATTATGCAGCTTGTTCTGAATCTCAATTCTAGTCGCTCTGCATTATCACAACTTGCACACCATTGCTATCATCCAATGCTGCCTGAAATACTTGTATAAATCACTATTTTAGGAGTTTGTGATGAGTAGCTTTGATAAAATCTTCTCTTATTTACAGAGTTTTTAACACCAGGACACCCTCCCCAACCTATAAAAATTCAATCAAACAACTCAATTAAACAGTTCAATTTCATTACTCTATGAATTTGAACAAGGATGAATATTCTAATTTATGAATAACCAAAAAAATAATGTGAAGAAATCAGTTATATATATACTAGTGTATTACTCATGCCGTGACACAATATAAAGTGGGTTGTGACATTAGGGTCACACTCGATCAATTTTTTTTTTTCTTGCAAACATAATAGGTTCTCCCTAAACTCAAACCTTTCCAAGATATGGAGTTGGGGGGGATAACAATTGCGATTTCGTTTCTCGAGTTAATTTCAGTCTCCTTATTTTAAGAAATATTTAGATGTATAAAGAAAAAAACAGAAATTTTTTAGGATAATAAATTTCGAAGGGTATATTAAATATATGAAAAAATGACCAATGAAATTTGATACACAACAACTCTATTGTCTATAAGAATCACAATAACCAATGAAATCACTCAAACAAATTCATAAAAATATCTGCTTTAGACCAAAACATAATCAAGTTTGACTATTGAAAAGATCTCCAATAGACCTAAATCAAAAACCCATTTCTATTTCACAAATTCTAGCAAAACGCATAAATTAAAATCACAAACAAAACAACCCACGAATCAGAACTCCACAAAACAAATGAGAGTATGATGAAGAATACCTAACATCCATCACCGTGGACGAGGTTTGGTCTGTGATCCCGATCGGTTAGTCAGTCAGAGTTTGTTCCCTCAAATTCAAGTGAGAGTATGCAAATATGTCATTGACGCCCAATGTTATTTTACTCTTTTCACCATGGAGTGAGTGGTTTAAGTCGAAAACTGGGGTGAATTTAACATTGCTTGAATGTTTATTTGTCCTCTTCGCCTAAGCAGAACCCCCTTCTTCTTCTTGAGCCAACTGTTATTTTTTCTGCACGCACTAATTAATTTCTTTAATGCAATAAATCGATGCAAGAAAACAAGCTCAATCACCTTTTACAAGAGTCATCAAAGCTTTTATAGTCCCAAATTTCACTGCTTTCCCTCACACAGAACAACAACACTGCACCACGTTCGTCACTCACCAGGTAAGCAATCCATCTCAAATTCTCTCTATGTGCCTATTGGTTTTTTGCTTTTCTTTGGCTTTCACTTTCTCATCAGTTACACCAAACTCTACACCCAAAGCATCAACCCCTCTGATTCTCAAATCCTTAGATCTACAACAAGCACCTAAATCGAATAAGGAAACAACAAGTTGATAAGGAGATCGCACCAGAGAGAGATCAATTGAGAGAAGAGACTGGTTTTTTGCGAAATCCTCGAAAATTTTGAATTTATCGAAATTTATAGGCGAAATGTAAATTTGTTTTTTTGCATATTTTCTTTTCGTAATTTCCAAAAAAACAAAAATTAGACGAAATTTCTCGAAAACACATTTTTTGGGGGGTCTTCGTTTGAATGTTCCTTGCGACGTGAAATGCATTAGACTTTTTTTTTTTTTTTTGAAAAATGCATACGACGTGTTAAAATTGTAAGTGTTTTTTTTATTGATCATTGATTTTATTAACAAAATGTTCAAAAATGCATTTTTTAACGGTACCAAGTTGACCAAAATCCGACTATTAAGTAGAAAGCAAGGAAGCACGGATTCGCGGAAAAATCCTGCCGAATCCATGAAAACGCGAGTCGGATACGGATACGCGTGCGATTCGCGTCGGATACGTATCCGACACGTGGTCAACGAATCGGTCAACTTGACCTGGTCAGAATACGTCATGGACACGGTCTGGATTCGTTTGCTAAATTTTTTTTTTTTTCAGATCTTGATGAGATCGGACGGTTAAGATCACAAGCCCTAATACTAAAACCTAAATCTGTTTTTTTTCGTTTTGTTATTGGCTCATTTCAAACAGACAGAGAGAGAGGCGAGGAACTAGAGGAGGCGAGCAGGCGAGGAACCGAGGAAGGAGGTGAGGAACCAGATGAGGCGAGGAGGCGAGGAACCAGAGGACGCGATGAGGCGAGGAACCGAGGAGGCGAGGAACGAGAGGAGGCGAGGAAGCGAGGAACCGAGGAGGCGAGGAACCAGGTTCGTCTCTCTCGCTCGACTCTCACTCAGTCACTCACTGTTGGTGTTTATTCTTCTTGCTTCTTCTGTTTTTTTTTTTTGTTTTTTTTTTTGTGTTTTGTGTGTGATTCACTGATTATTAGCTTATTTTTTGTGTGGGAAGAAGAAAGAACTGTTTATTTTTTCCATCTGTTTTCCCTCTTCATTGGTACACCCTACAGTCTACACCTTCACAACATGATTTCGGTTTTCAAATAAACATATGCCCCTCGATTGAGTGAAACATTTTCAGTCTCCATGCATGAACTCACAGTCTCACACTTTCAGTGAAACATTTTCAGTGAAATATTTTACTACGAATGTATGCATGTTTCTTTGAATGTGGATAGTTTCCTCGCAAGAGGTTTTTACCACCTTAGTAAGAAAATAAAAATGAAAGAATCATTATTTTGAGGTTTGATTTATCTTATGACATTATGTTAATAATTTTTTAATAAAATATAAAAATTAAAATAAGATTTGATTGACGTGTCGCCGAGTCCCCGAATCCTAGTTTTTTGAAAATTGCCGAATCGCCGTGTCGTATCCGTATCCGATACGACACGCGTATCCGAGTCCGTGCATCCTAGGTAGAAAGTTATAACAATTTTCATTTTGAGAAGAAAACACAAATTTTCTCTCCGTGCCTCATGTACATTCCACATGCTTATTAACTTTGTGGTTCATTTTCTATTGCCTTTCTACATGCATTTTATAAACATTGCCCTCGTGGAGATTGAATCTCCAGTTCTCCACCATCAAGATCTTCTCCAATTTTTAATCCTATCCCTCCTTTGTCTCCAAATTCTTATGAAAAATTAAACCCCATCTATATATATATATTACTAAATTCAAATCAGGAAAGTTACTTGGAGCCAATGAGTAGAGAATACTTAGCAATCAAAATACACAATGAAATCCAAATCTTTGTCATGGAAGAAGGGTTATTTATTTATTTTTAAAATTTTATTATTATCAACAAAACACAAGCAAATATATCGATTGAGGAAAATATACAAGGTGACCAAGAAAGTCATAGTAAAAGAAGTTGAAGGAAAAATACAAATTTCAAAACTCTAAGATCAAATAATGGCACAAAAAAAACAAGCTACATCTTGGAGAATGCTTTCCCAATCAAAGATGCACACATGAAAAAGCTGGTCTTTGATTTTCAAGATGTTTCCCCAAAGCCACACTCTCAACATTCTTATTAGTTTCTTTGAAAACTAATGAATTTCTTTCCTTCCATAATCCAAATTCCTGCTAGGATGCCCCTACTCCATAATCACCTTCCCATGATGGAGCATGCTTCTTTCTTCCAATTAACAACCATATTAAAAAGGATTGTTATCTAATACCTTTTCTCTAGGGACCCTTTTCTCAAGGCAGTAAAATAACAAGAGGTGTTGATAAATAAACAAATGTAGAAAGTAGTTTGATTAAATTGAATGATGTTTTAATATACATATCGATTTTGTCACCTACCTTGTATGTGTGACGGTGTATATCGTGAGTCCTTTTTGAGTTTTGCTATGGCTTCCAATCGTGTCCTTCAAAGTTAGTAAAAAAAATTGGATCTTAAAAAATGCATTTTTTAATACGGTGGTTGCGACTTTGGTGATGCAAGACTTAAAGTTAGCTACATAAAACCATATAAATAGAAATGGTTTCTATCTTGAGTTTTTTGCAAACAATTTATGCTCGGTATGGAGATTAATATTTATAGAGTATTTAAGAGTGTAGGGTGGACTAGTTTTGAATTGGCTAGTATTTTGAATTGACTGGGTGTTTGAGTTTTCATCGAAGTAGGTCTACAATGAATTGGGTTCCCAATTTGTGAAGCTTGTTATTTATGGGATGGAGTCCTTTCATTGAACCAAATAGGATTTGTAGGATTTTCTTTTGTTATAATAAGAAGGGAAAACACAAACTTAATCTGGTTTATTGGTTGAGAATGTGTGTCTAGAAAAAAAGGATGCATGGTTATGAATTATAAATGTTACAATCATGTTAAATGGTTGGGGTGGTTGCTGAGGAAGTAGCTAGTGTTTGGGCTATTATTGCTAGACATGGGAGTAAAGTAAGGGGCTGGAAGATCGAATGGGTCAAAGGTCCATAATGGGTGTAGCGTATAAAAGGGCATTATGAATGGGGTTGATCACTTTTAAGTAAATGACTCAAACTCTGTTCTTCGTGTGCTAGGAGTAGGCATGGCAACAAGTTGGGTATGATTCGGGTCCGCTAGTACTCGAACCAGAACCGAACCGCAATTGGAACCAGAACCAAACCGAGTCCCGGGTCCAGCCCGGAAACACCCTGCAGAACCACCAGGACTGCATGATATTTCAGCAGTTTTTTTTTTATTTGCAATTTCAACATCTTTTTAACAGTTTCCAACCTATCGCACAAAATAAAACAAATTTCATGCTTTGAGCTGTTAATCACACATTCATAAATTTTAAATTAGTATCCCAACATAAATGGTATCTAAATCAAGCTTTCAATTGGAGCAACCCATGAATAAATTAACAAAATACAATATCACAATCACAAAGTTCTTGTTCTTAGTTTAGAAATTCAACATAAAGCCACAAACCAAAAAAATAAATGTCTTCCAACACAATCAAACAAACAAGTCTACACTTCCATGCTCAAAATAACAAAACACATGTTGGTGGTTGTATTTGCTTTCTTCCAGTCTCCCATCCCTTCTTCATTGCTCCAAATTAGCAAGCATGTTGTACAACAAATAAAAGTTTCATGTTAGTATATGAATCTATCAAAATATATGAAGATTGTTTGAAATTGGTGTTGGAGAAGATTGTTGTTGCTTTATCCGAACCATTAAGGTCAGTGCGGTTCAGGTACTTGTCGGTTCGGATCAAATTGCCACGCCTACCTAGGAGTGTCTGGGTCGGATTTCAATCTTCTTGTCAAGCTATTCACAGATTGTACTCCATTTCTGGTCTTCTTTATAGGATATCATGTATCTTTGGATTTCACATTTATGATTCATGTATTTTGGAAAACAACCATCAACTTGGCTCCTACTTTCAATGCCCAAACTTCTCTCAAGTTTGTTATCAGAATGAGCAAGGTAGCCTGAAGTTTTTGTTTCCTAACCTCTTTGGGATGTGCAACAAAAATAATGGGTGTGGCATATTTTTGGGACTCGAACACTGATCACCAAGGATGGAAATTCCATTTTAGAAGGGATGTCAATGAAGGACTTGGAGAATCTATTGTCTGTTATTCAAGAACAACATATTTCTCTTGAAGAAGATAGGTTATTGTAGGAAGGAAAGTAGCAAGGCTTCCCATTCAGCAAAATGTTTGAGGTTCTCCTTCATTGCTTGGTACTAAAAGAAGCATTGCCCTCCCGAACTCAATTCTTCTTCTGGACAATTGTGCAAGAAAGAACTTACTCTATTTAGAGGCATTCATTTCCCTAATCATTGTGAATTCTCTAATCATTGTGAATTCCCTAATCATTGTGAATTCCCTAATCATTGTGTGCTATGCAACTAAGTAGGGGAGTCTATTAGGCTCTATCTCTCAAGAACAACTCTTGAGGTTC
Source organism: Berberis vulgaris (assembly GCA_963556465.1). NCBI lineage: Eukaryota > Viridiplantae > Streptophyta > Magnoliopsida > Ranunculales > Berberidaceae > Berberis > Berberis vulgaris. The sequence goes on along the minus strand of OY747129.1, from coordinate 79,070,555 downwards.
TCTAAACTCGAGAACAATTTTGTTGAGAGCAATGCTTAACAAGCTATGGATCTCCATACAAGGACACTATATATAGGCTATCCAAACTAAACAAGGAGAACCTATTCCTAATAGGAAAGTGTTTTCTGTATCACTTCCGAGGCAAGGGGAAAACCTACTACTAATAGAAAAACTGTTTTTAGTATCACTTTCCTTGCCCCGCAAGGAGAACTTTTCATGTTTCCAGCAAAAAAAAAAAGAATTTAGTAACCACACCCACATGAACTCAGATTTTTATATGACTTTCCTTGTCCTAATTAGTCTAAGAAAACTTTTTCTTTGTTCAAATTGATCAAGTTTCCTTAACCAACTAGGCTCCTAAACGAAGATACTGGTAGGCCTTCAATCCACCTCCGTCTCACAAGAACAAGCCATTCCTTTGGAAGTTGTCTAAATATGTATTTCTAAGTATTAATTGATACCCCATTGAATTCTTCTCATATCGTTGGAACTCCATGACAATTGATATGATGATGCTACGATGAATGTGGTGATTGACTTAAATACCAAGTCCTTTTTGGATTAGAGATTAACTCTCATTTCCTTTATCCCTAGTCAAAGTAGTTAGAGTTGAAGAATCTATGCCCATTAGTCTTCTTCCCTCGGTTGCAATACTTGTTTTGAGAGTTATTGCAATTCAATTGACAATTGTGATGAATCAACTAGTATCTCCTTTCTAATCAACAACTATTCCACTCCTGCCTTAATTTGGTAAAATGGTATCGTGTTGAAGTTGGACATCTCTAAGGCTTTCGATACTGTTTGTTGGTCATTTATTGACAATGTTTGATACTCCTACATTAGTATCAATGTTACATGTTTTTTTTAAAGCTTCCAAGGGAATCAAATAAAGAGATGCCCTGTCTTCTATGATCTCCTTTGTGGGCAATTTTTTTACAAGAATGACTATCCAGGCAGCGATCGTTAACTATAACAGGAGATTCCTAGCCAACAAAGATAGTGCCCCTTATCCACTTTACAGATAATAAGATTTTTTTCCAATGTTTAAAAAAAAATATTTTTAGTACCAAAGTCGTCAAGGTTTCTTCAATGCAAAGCAACACATTGATGTAGATGAGGCAAAATCGAGGCGTGCGCTTCGATTTTTTAGAAAAAATGATGAAAACAATATATATGAATCTTAAAAAAATAAAAAATAATCGAGCAATCATTAATGTAATAGATAACATGAAACCAATTATAAAAGTAGTGGAGGCTTTAGAATTATGTCATCTGATACAACCTGCAGAGAAATTATTTTTGTAGCATTATGTAGCCTCTGTGACATTGTGGCATTATTGATATACTTATTACTAAATGAGTCAAACTTAGTAAGTGGATGAAGTAAACCATATAATTTAGTTTTGTGGTACATGTGATTGATATATTCGTTAACTAGCTAAAAATAATTTTAAAATAGGAACCTCCCATTATAATCTTTTATACATCTATAAATATTTGTAAACCATTGATTCAAACTTATATGTGTTCCACAGATATATTCTATTATCTCCCACGTTATGTAATTTGCAATCTTCCATGTTATTTTTTATATATCTTATAATATATATTATGTTATCTCTTGTAATAGTTGTACACTTTCACTATTATATGTGCGCACTATATTATATTCTAATAGACTAATAATTGTAACATTCCACCGATATATTATGTTAACTCTTGTATGTTTTATTATAAGTAAACTTTATTTTCGCACATATAGTTGAGATCTAAAATAAACCACTTAAATAACTCGTACTAATTATATACACATCAATGCATACACATTGACGAGCTTTTGGTCCACTTCGCATCAATCGCCTTTTAAAACAATGTTTTCATCATTGATGCAAACCACTCCACCTAGCTAATCTAAATCCGTTCCTTGGTTTGAATTGTGAAATTGATTTTGGCTGGGAATTGAATTTTCATAAGACAATAACCCAATTGGTGAAGTTGCAAAGAAAAATCTGTATGCAATTTTTTTGGGTTGTCGAGATGAAAAGTTTCCATCCCGGTAATTAGGCCTTCCATTGGGTGAAAGATACAAAACGTCTGCGCTCTAGGAAAGTCTTTTCTAAAGCAGGTCATCTCACTCTCATAAGGAGTGTCTCATAAGGAGTGTACTGGCAAACATTCTAACCCCCATCCTCATTAAAATCCCATGGTAGAGACTTCAGGAGCATCTTGTACGGCCCACAACTACCTTCTTATAAAATGGTATACAGTTTTCCAAGCAAATAAAAAAGATATTCGAAGAATGAAGGATGCAAAGATTTTGTTTCTAGGAAGATGTTGGTGCAGATATGGGATTGAAAATATGCTTTGGGGAGGAAAATCATTCACGAGAAATATGGAGGAAAATCATTCACTAGGGCTATGAATAGCTTATGAAGCAAATGAAAACTCCAAAGGGGTGTGCATTTTGGAGAAGTGTTGTGAACCTCAAACATAAAAATTTGAATAAAAAACTTACTTTCAAGTTGTAAATAGAAGAAGTGTGAATTTCTTAAAAGACAAATGCTCTCGAGTGATGTTCATTGATCAAGGATTTTTGCTGTCACAATTAGAAACATGGCACTTAAGCAAGCTTAGAATCTTGTTCCACGAAGATGACTTGGAGATTCTCCAATTCATGAGAGTGAGGATGAGTGGATTTGGGACCACTTAACTCGTAGTTTCTGTAGAAAACACGGCACTTCAATTCTATTGTCTTAGCTCACGTATGTTGGTAGGGGACGGGGGTCACTAAGGAGGTTTCCTAGCACTCCTACGACGCCTCGGGAGCGCCTCGAATGGGAAAAAAGATCAGATGCAAGTATTTGTGGTATTCCACATTTTCTTAAGATCAGACTCTAAACATTTGTAGTGTTTTTCACATTTTCTTAAGTATTTTATTTGTTAAGTTTTAATTTTTTACATTTTATATTCCTAATTGCCTCTAGGTCCTTCAGTACAGAACATCAAAGTGGCAACAACGACAAGTGACAAACCAGTCAATGATCATTTAAGTGTATTAAATAATGCACACTCTAGCCCCTATTTGAGTACATAATCAAAGTCTCAAATATTTTCGACTGCAAATCCTAAATAGCAGCAGGTGTTTCTTATACATAAGTGCAACCAACTAACCAACACAATAAGTCACACAAGTTTTTATGCTAGTCAAGTCATATTCATACAAGTCAAATAATTAAGTTTAAACTAAGCCCTAACAGGACATAGGTGATAACCCAAGATCTCGTATAGTCAAATAATATCCCCTTAACTATTTCGTCATTTTCATCGCCATCATCCCTCAATGGCCAAATCCCATTTATTAGTGATTTAATTCAGTTTTCTTGTTGCATATTCAATTGGAACATGAGCTCAGACAAGCCCATTCCAGAGCCTCCACTGCTGATCTAACTTCATCTTAGGAGATTAGTTCTTTATTTGTTTCTGTTATTTCTAATATTCTTCTGCTTGTTGTTTCCGCTCCCCTCTCGGTTCTTTTCAATAAGGATATTTTATTCTTAAAAAAAGAAAAGAAAAGAAAAATAAGACGGGAGTATAATCCCTTATCAAGCAACACTTGTGTCATCCCGCATACTGGATCATTGATTAACGCGAACATATTCCTTTCTCTAACTTTTAGAATTGTTTTCTTCTGACTATCAGCGCCAAGCTCCATCAGTATTGCAATGTTCTGTAACTTGTATAGCTATTTTTTTCTAACCATCGGAATGCATTCAATCTGTTTGTTTTTATTTGGAAATCAATGATTGGAAGCTGGATTATAGGTTCTCATACAAGGTTGATGTAAACTTGACAGAAGTAATCAAGCTTGACACTGACAGGAGAAAAATATTGCACTAGGGCTAAGAAAACTTAAAATATGGATTTATTTGATCTAAACAGATGAGAACAAAAAACTGTGGAACTATATTTCTTCTTATGGCTGAGATTCTTGTAATAGCTATTTGTACCCACACAGCTTTTAGGCTTTCACCTTTTATTAAAATCAGCTAAAGAAGCTGCAAAGAGACTTGATTGTATCATCTGATAGCCTTTTCCTGAATTATGTTCTGTGCTTCTGTGGCTTTGTAGATAATAACTTCGCTGCTCCATCATATAACTAGAACCAAAGCTCTTCCACCTTTAACTGTCGAGAAGCGTGCCACAATTCCAAGTAAATATTTTGGTGGCCGTGACGAAGGTTACTTATTGATTCGGAAGAATGAATTTGTGGATGGAGTTGTAGACAAAGCACAATTTGGCAAGTATGGTTTGGTTCATACAGTCCAGGAGTTCTATGGCTCGGATACTGCTGGGATTTTGCTTTCTGGTTTGAGTCGCTTATTTACTGTGTTTTTACAGGTAAGCTTAATGCAATTTCACTCTTAATCCGAAATTATTATTTCTGTTAAACTTTATAGCTATCTAAGATGCTTATGATTCAGATGCATGGATTTACATGTGGAGTTGATGATCTTCTATTAGAAAGAAGCGTTGATATGGAAAGGATAAAGTTACTTGGAGATGCTAAAAATATCGGACAAGCTGTGTATTTTGATTTTGCCAATGAGGCAGATGAGACTGAAAATAAGGATGGTGGAAAGATTGACAAAGATGTCAGAAATGAGTTGGGAGATTTCAAAGACAAACATATAGGTTGGTATATATATCTCAATTTTTTTTGTAAAGTTTTTTAATCCTCTGTTTTTCGATTTTTGACCCAATAGAGAGTATATCTTATTGTAACCTTTGGATGCAAATTTATGTGGTGCAGTATTGGCTTTTCCGCTTCTGATAACTAGTATGTAGTATTATCTTTTTCAATGTGTTGATTTTCATGATAATACTTGTTTCCTTCTGGTTCTTGTGATACTATGTGGAAAAGCATTTCAAACTACAAGGCTTCTTCCTTGATAGAGGAGTGTGCCAACTGGCCATGATGTTTGGATGGGGAGGTCCCTCTCTCGGTTCGATTTTCTCGTCTTTATGCTTTTACACGAAGGATGAACGGTTTGGTCAAGGAGTTTGGGAATGTGGAGGATGGTGCTACTCATTGGACCCTTGACCCTTCACTTGTAGCAGTCCTCTATCTCCACTGTGGAGGTGATCAGGTGAATGGATTTTTCTACCATCTCTGGTCCTTTGGAAGGGTATCACTTGAGAGAGAATAGGGAGTTGTGGAAATAAGATAGGGAGGGAAACTTTTAGGCTAATTTCTTATTGAAGGTGCTGCTGAATGCACATTCCCTCTGAATCACCATGCGCATATCCCTCTGAATCACTTTGGAAACTTTATGATAAAATTCGTTTTGAGAAAAGAAATTTTGGCGAGGATTTTTGTTTTCATGCTCAAAGGAGGTGTTGCCGCATAGAGGACTGCAATTAGATATGACTTGCATTGGATAAGTAATTCATCCCTGTCACCTTTTGCTTCATTGCCATTGGGCTAGGGACCTTTTTCAGCATTTCTTGAACCAAATATGCCTGGAGGGGTTGGAAGCCCTGGTACTTCTTTCCTTAAAAAGGAAAATCTCTTTGGAAGCTAGCCCCTTTTGGGGGTATTCAGAGGGAGTGCAATACTCTTCAAAAAGGAGTGCGAAGAGTTAAGAGAAACACATTGGGTGTTATGTTATCCCCTTTTTAAGGGCATTTTTTTTCTCTCCCTTTGGAGTTCTTTCATATTTACACCATAATCTGTGATGGACGCTTCCTTTTTAGTTGTTATAAAACTTACACAATGCTTTTGTTGCATATATACTGTGGGAAACCCTTAGATGAATGCATTCTCGATACATCTATTAATTTGTTGTATAGCATCTTTGCTAATACCTAGAGAGGAAAGGCTATGAGAAGCTATAGTTAATTATTCCATGAAACGAAAGGGAATTAATGGCATTTTTAAGTCTTTCAAATTACTACTTTTTTTTTTCCGCCCTTTTGGAGTGCCTAGTGGCCTCTTTTTTTGAATTATTTATTTGAATTCAAATGGAAAATAAAATATGATAAATAAATAGTATGCTACTTGAGCAACATTGCATATATATATTTTTTTTAATCGTTTTTAATACGATTGGTATGGCAAGTATAACTTTGATATGAATTATAATTTGACATGCGTTTTATTCTTAAATTCTCACTCTATAGATCCGGTGAAATTGCAAATGGATGTTGAGAGAGCTATCCGAGTTAATGGCGAATCAGCAATCTCTGTCTTGGATACAATGATGGCCAGTGCCATTAATGAGCTAACCAGCAAAGTGAACAACAATGTGATTTCATTACCCAAAGGGCTGCAAAAACCTTTCCCAGATAATTGTTTTATACTTATGACCATAAGTGGTGCTAAAGGTGGTCAGGTAATTGCACAACATTTCTATCTTGAACTTGCCATTCTAGGGTTTGCGCCTCTTGTTAATATTGTTTCCATTTTGTGCTTATGCTAGCTATGTTCGACACTAAGGTTGCCTAGGAATACTGATCAATGGATACTTGGATGAAAAGAAACTTTTACTTACCACTGAAGTCTAAATGAGATAATCTTATCATGTTAATATCTGTACTGTGGTGCAAACATTCTAGATATATTAAACTTTACGGATTTCAAAGTGTTTTTTTTCTTATCATTTTCTTTATTTACTTTTATTTTATATTTTTATTGTACATTCAAGGTATACATTGCATTTAGGTTGCATCTGGCAAAGATACTAGTACCTTTACTCGTATAAGCACTAGTGCTGTAAAAGTGGATACATGTTTAGTTGATTGTAAACGTGAAAGTCAAAAAATAAAATATAACAAAGAATTGGATAAAGAGTACAAGAATTTTTCTAAGCTTCTATATATGCATCATCTTGCAAGTTGATTTCACATACTAAAAACATGAACTTAAAAGCACCAATAGTCATTATCCAATAACAAACATAAAAAAATGGATATTGTTTGTTTCAACGAGCATGAAATTGTCTTTTGTTTCCACATGCCGTGCTTAATGTCATTGCAGATTTTCAATACTTGAGAGATGTTAACTGATTGAAATGTGTCATGGGCAGGTCAATTTCTCACAGATTTCTTCATTGTTAGGCCAACAATCTTTGGAAGGAAAAAGAGTCCCTCTTATGATATCTGGCAAGACCTTACCATGTTTTCCACCTTGGGAACCTGCACCAAGGGCTGGAGGCTTTATTAGTGATTGTTTTCTTTCTGGTCTTCGCCCTCAAGAGTATTACTTCCATTGCATGGCTGGTCGTGAGGGGTAAGAAAATTTCTATTTATCTGTTTATTTTTGGCTTCTTTGTAACTTTCGATAATATTTAATAATCTATATTATTTCTTATTGTCGACATTAAGGGTGTGTTTGGTTGCATGGAGTCCTATGCCATGGGAATTCATAAGGGAACCACCTAAATCTAAAGCTAATTTGAGTTCACTCACCAATCCACCATTAGATTTTGTGATCAATGGTGGGAATGAAAGTTCCATGGGAATCACATGCTTTGGGGGACCAAGGAGTGTGATTCCCATGTTCATGGTGTGAATGTAACCTCAAATTAGCTTTAGATTTAAGGGGTCCCCTCATAGATTCCCATGGCATAGGATTCCATGCAACGAAACACACCCTAAGTAGCATATTATGTTGCAAGTTCGTTGAAGTTTCTTTCTTACTCTTGACAAATGCACTTCATAATTTTTTATTTGGGATTTTGTATGCCGGATATGGAAACATGGTTGATGAACCCCTCGTCAAAGCCAAAAGAGATTTACATTATGGGGGTTCACTTGTTTGCAATTGTAAAACCTTAGAGAATACTATTATTGATCTCCTACAGAAATATTGCAAAGCAAACAACAGTTTACACAATGTAGAGTTGTGCCCTTTCTAAACTAGTGAATAGCAAACTCATAGTCATAGATAATTAAAATGAAAGAAAATGTTCTCTGCATCTGTTTGTTATTTCTTGTGACATTCATCTCATCTCCTTGTAAGACAGTGGGAAGGGGCAAAATAAAGTTGAGTAACTTTCTATTTCCTACCTCAAGTCTTAGTCATTATATAGGCAGTTTTGTTATTATTATCTATGGGGGAGAAAAAAGTAAAAGAGGATACTGTAACTGGTCAACTTTCTATATCCTGGTATCACTCCATTAGATGGACCAAAGGTTCACTATATAGTATATAGAAAAGATGATCACTTGGGGAATCTTACTTAGTAGCTTTTGAGGTTTATAAGATAAATTTGGGCAAGGGAAACATCACAAACTTCTTTCCTGCATGGAGACATGACAGAGCATGTCAATGTTATGGTCCAATACCTAAATATATTTTTGTTCATGGACAGCAGTCATTCTTGTGCTTTTTACCTCTGAACTGGTGCAATAGTTCATTCAACCCTGAATTTTTCAATAAGAAGCAGATTGTTAATATTTCATCGGTGTAGATTGGTTGATACGGCAGTCAAAACATCTCGAAGTGGATACCTGCAAAGGTGTCTTGTAAAAAATATGGAGTGCTTGAAAGTAGGCTATGATCATACTGTCCGTGATGCAGATGGATCTATTGTTCAATTTTGTTATGGTGAAGACGGTGTCGATGTCCATAAGACAAGTTTCCTTTCAGAATTCGATAAACTTGCTTCTGTAAGAACCTTACCTGTTTTGTTCTTTAATCTCATTACTCATTAGTAAACTATAATGTCTTACTCTTTTTATGCAAAAATGTTCAGAATCAGAGGGTTCTTGTAGAGAAACATGCCAACCAATATCAGGATGCTAAGAGTGTGAATTCTGATAGTTTCATCAGAGACTTGCCTGAGGCACTTGAAGAGCGTGCACAGAGATTCATATCCGAGCTCTCCAAAAAGCAGCGTGCTACTTTTAATTTGAAAAGAAGGAAGGACTTCATGAATTTAGTTAAGCTGAAATACCAGTCAAGTCTTGCTCAGCCGGGAGAGCCTGTTGGTGTTATTGCTGCTCAATCTGTAGGAGAACCATCAACACAGATGACGTGAGACATTTCTATTTTATGTTTCTTCTCGTGCAATATGATACATTTTGATCTTATGATTGCTTCTTCAAACTTTATAAGTGTTGGATATGCGATACCTTTGATTTACTCGAAATCCTTCAGGTAAATTTAGACTTTAGGTCCTATCATTTGTACCAGTCCAGTAAGTGGGTCCTGAATTTGTCCTAGTTTGAGTCTCGGTCCCCATATCACGTTGACCACACATGCAACCCAACTTCTGTCTCATTAATAAGCTCATTTACAATTTCATTAAATAAAATTTGACTATTTGATACGCAATAATGATTCGGAGGCGTAAAGCAATAAAAGAAGAAAACACAATAAACGTTTTTTTCCCCCAATCTTTCACTATATATTAGAACAAGGGTTCCAACCTCCCAAGAACCAACTCTCTTGACCTTTGCTCTTACAAAGATTACATACTCTCGAGAGCAAACTTAGAGGCTTCAACCTCTCAAGAACAAACTCTCTGGAGGCTCTAACTTCTCAAGAACAAACTCTCTCAAAGCTCAAACCTTTGTAATCTTACAAAGATTACAATACTCTCGAGAACAAATTCTCAAGGGTCTAACCCCTCCAAAACAAACACTCTCTTGAGACTCCAACTTCTCAAGAACAAAATCTCTTGAATCTCCAACCATTGTTGTCTTATTAACAAAGTTTTTGATATTCCCTAAAATCCAATTACCAATTTACAGTGAGACCTAAAGTTTGATTCTGGAAAACGAATACCGAGGTCTTCGGTTGAGTATGTCATGGTTAAGGTGGTCAGAAGTTGGTCAAAGTCAAAGGGTATTTTAGGCATATTCGTAGACGGAAAGTAAACGGCTTTTACGCAAACTTGGACAAACTTATGACCCATTGGCTGTACTAGTACTAATGATAGGACCCAAAATCTAAATATCTCAATCATTTATTGATTTTAAAAAAATTAATTATTATAATTATTTTCTGCTTTCCATTTATGATTGTTTAATGTTGTTGGTTTTACTCATACAATCCTATACATCCTCAGGCTCAACACTTTCCATCATGCGGGTCAGAAGGAGTCGAATGTGACGCTTGGTATTCCTCGTTTGCAAGAAATTTTGATGAGGGCTTCTGAAAATATGCAGACTCCTGTTATGCAATGTCCCTTAAAGGAAGGAAAGACAAAGTAAGTTATTTTAATTTCTTTACTGTAGTGCCATTTCACACAACCAGGAAGTACATGGCTTAGGATATGGTTTCCTAAAAAGATTGTGCAGTTTTAAACTTCACTGGAGATTTCTCATTACACTTCACCTTCTTTTGGTGCACAGGGAGGATGCCCAGCGTCTTGCTGAGAAGTTGAGAAAGGTCACCGTGGCTGATATAATAGAGAGAATTGAAGTCGGCGTTGTTCCTTTCTCTGTTGAAAATCACAAAGTTTCAACTATATATAAACTGAAAATGAAGCTCTTTAAACCTGAACTTTATCCGCCATCATCCAACATAACATTAGAAGACTGTCATGATACCCTGAAAGTTTTTTTTGTGGAGGAACTAGAAAAGGCAATACAAAATCATCTTACGATGTTGTCCAAGATTAGTGGCATAAAAAATATTGTGGAGAGAACTGAAAATATTACAGTTGAAGAGACAGACGAGGCTGATCCACACAGAAAACAAAAAAAGGCAGAGTTGGAAAATGATGATGACAATGAGAATGATGATGACGGCAGTGATGAAACTGAGGAGCAGGATGCTGATTCACGAAAAAGAAGGCGACAAGCTACTGATGAGATCGATTATGAAGACAGTATGGAGAATGAGAACACTGTTAGTGAAAATAAGGATATTGAAGAGGATGCATTAACCGAAATTGAAAGTGATGTAGATGTAGTTGGGGTTGAAGTTGACTGCAAAGGAGATGATAATAAAATTCTGGTAAACACTGAGGATGAATTTACAACTGGATCCATCTCAAAGTCTAAAAAAAGAGATAAAGAGCTCAAAGCAGAATCAAGAAAAGAGGGTGCTCGAGCCAGGCGAGTGAAGGAAACTGATAGAACAATTTTTGTGGAAGCGAAAGGATTAGATTTCGAGGTCCATTTGAGATTTACTGATGACCCACATGTTTTACTATCCCAGGTATTTATCTTTTTTCCATTTAAAGGTTCTATTTTTTTTGTGCACCCCGTCGGAATTTCTTGTTGTGAACCTCCTTTTAGTGGCTTGCATCATAATCTCTCTTTTTCATTCCAAAGGAAAGAAATATGCCTGTCACACATGACCGGACTTCGGAGATCAATTTTAAATTATTTTAAAGTTTTACTAATGTTTCTGGATGAAATCTTTTCCGATGTAAAAGATCTTTAATGTTATTGAAGTTTACTAGAATTGTTTGATTCTAATGATATAATGTCAACATAACCCTGTAATGATGGAATATTCAGATTGCCCACAAGGCTGCAAAGAATATCTACATCAAGAGTTCTGGTAATATTGACGAGTGCTCAGTGGTGGCTATAAAGGAATCCATAGTTGAAAACGGCTACTTGGTTGAGAAGGAACACCAAGGACTTCACACAGCTGGAGTGAACTTTGGTGCATTTTGGGATATGCAGGATGACCTAGATGTGCGGAAGATTACTTCAAATGACATTCATGCCATTCTCAACACTTACGGAATAGAAGCAGCAAGAGCCACCCTCATAAAGGAGGTGAAGGCAGTTTTCCAAACACATGGCGCATCTGTTGATGTCAGGCATCTGTCTCTGATAGCAGATTTCATGACCCACAGTGGCCAATATCGCCCGATGAGCAGACATGGAATGGCCGCTTCCACATCCCCACTTAGTAAAATGTCATTTGAAACAGCATCCACTTTCATTGTTGAAGCAGCATATCATGGTCTAGTGGATGATCTGGAGTCCCCATCTGCAAGGATCTGCCTTGGCTTGCCTGTGAAGATGGGAACTGGCTCCTTTGACTTGATGCAGAAGATTCAATTTTGATAGATAGAATATGTTGAAAATAGCTTTAATTGGCCACAAATGAGATTTTGATTATGTAGATAAACTTTCCATTTTGTTCCTCAAGGAGATCAGATAGGAATTAGATTAACAGTTAAACTTGCTTGTGGGTGCCATCATAATTTTTGTCTTGCTTATAGTAATGTAGCAAAGTTTGTAAATGTGGTATGATAATTTGTGATGCATTCATATTTTCTTTTGATGTTTGTTTGTTTTCCTTCATTGAAACTAAGGAGTAGTAAAAGGCTTTACTTCAATTCTAATGATAATGAAGCATAACAGATGCATTGAGCTTTTTCGTGCAGGAGTCAGAGGCATTCTGAAGATTTAATTGCCCTTGGTACCTTCATCCGAGTTGGTGCTCTATATCACCAAGCAACACAAAAAAGAGTGAACCTGCAGTGTTGATCTGACATACTTTCCAACTAGGGCCCCCTGATAACTCCTGCAGAATGATCTATAATATCTGGTAAGAGTCCTTTGTATCTTGTGTTTGAAGATGTATTTTGCTTGTGTGTATGCTTGGCTACTTAATTCATTTATTTCATTCAAGAATTTCAGACACCTCTCCAAAGATAAACTAGGTGCTCTCCTTTCACCTCGATTTGATTAAGTTCAATTGATTATGCTATATCTAGACATCCTCTACATCCCGCCAGAACGCATGAATCTGTTGTGGATTTTTCAAAAAGGTTTGGAGTTTTTCTTGATAGGTGTCACTGTGCCTCCAAAATGATTGGGAATTTAGCGTCTATTAAAATTAAGGCAGCAGCGGCTATGTGGACCCACAACTTCCACTTCGTGCCATTACATACTGCCTAAAAAAAAAGAAATTTTAGGGGGGGCTCCTAAAAAAAGAGTTTTTCTAGAAAGTCAGGCTGGACAAGTAGGATAGGCTCAACACCGTCCATCATCCTCGAGATATGCATATCTGAAATGATGGATGGTGTTGGGTCTGGCTCTTTAGATTTATGGTAAAAAAAAGTGTTGCCAGTACATGGTATAAAGGGTCCTGAACCATAATTTAGGCTATGTTTGTTTCACAGGAAACTCTTTTCCGGAATATTTATTTTCTTGAATTTAAACTTTTCAGTAGGGGTGTGCATGATCTCGTTCATTTGGGTTCGGGATGGGATAGACTTAATTCTTGACCTCATTCCATCACAAACAGGTTTGGGACGGGACGAGATGGGATGGGATGAACATGTACTAAATAGTACTCCAATTAAAAATAACAAAAGAATATTATCTCACATTGCTTACATACAAATAATGTCAAATTCATGTACTTATAACTTTCATCATTTAACAATATTAAATGGCATATAAAAATTGTGGAGGGTTACATTACAATGAAATTAAGTTTGTTAAGTGAATGATGAGAGATGGAATGAGCTCCTCCATAGATCTGTCTTGCATGTTTTCGTAAGAGATGAAACAAAAAACATAAATTTTCATAGGTTCTATTTGACCTAAATATCCAAATTAAAGTTTCTGTATAAACAAAGAGTACTAAATCAAGCAAGTAAAATTTTCTAAGATTTGATGTTTTGATGTAATTTCAACATATCTTAAACTTTATTTAAGAAGAGTAGTTTGATTAAAATTAATAATAATAAATACTAAATAAATAAATACCGGACGGAATGGGCGGGATTGAAAATCTCAAAAAGATAAAAGATTGAAAATATCGGGATGGGACAGATTAGGATGGGTTTGATCAATCCCAAAAAGACCCCAAAAAAGGGGACCGGGATGGGATGCCCTCCCAATTTTTAACGAGATTTTTTTTCAGGATTTTTTCTTAGTTTTTATTTTCACCATTTCAATTTTCTAATACCTACCACCACTAATGACCCTACCCTTGCAACCACCACTTCGACTCCACAGCCACACCACGACTTCCATGTCACAAACATTCATAGGATTGCAACACACCACACTACCACCAACATAGCACAACTATCGCCACCACAACCATCACCCTACCTCCACCACATTAGCGCGGCCGATAATACCAACACCATGCAATAACTAATCCCACCAACCCAACAACACACCATTACCACCTTTGTAGCCACCATCACCACACTCTCACCACCATCATTGTACCATATATATTGCCATAACTACTATCATTGCAATCACTTTCCACGTCGTCTATCATTGCAATCACTTTCCACGTCGTCGCCACCACCACTGCCACCATCACAACCATCGTTCTTACAACCAATTTAATTACGTTCGAAGTTAACCACACCACCTCCATCATTATCGCCGCAATCAACTCAAATATTTGATCAATGGATATTATTTTTCATGAAACAACTAAACAACGTGAAAAACTTTTATGAAATTAATATTTCATGAAAATATTTTTTCAAATACTTATTTTCTGTGAAACAAACCGAGCCCCCTATTTTCACTATATTATTTTTCTCTTAAATCGAACCATCTTCGAATTCAAGTTCGAAAAAATTGCATTGTTTTTATTGTTTAGTTGTATTCGAAGAGTTGATGAGCTTAGAGAGTGACAAGATAGTGTTTTACCTCCAAAAGTGATATTTGTTGATTCAAATCAGTCCCTTGTTAATCCAAGTTGCATAGTTGTGATTTCTTGGGCAATTCATTGTCCTGGAAAAAATTGTAAACTCAAAAAGAGTGTTGGAAAGTTTCTTTCCCATACTCTTTGCAAAAACCATGATTTTTTTTTTTTTTTTTGTGTTTGTGTATGCATAGCGAAGCAAGTGTCAATTTCACTCCTACTTAAGGGGCGAGGAAAAACATTAGATGAAACAAGAGGTCGATTTGAAGGAAGAGCTATGAATGGTGAAGTTGATAAAGAGAAATCAGAGGCATCGAAGACAGTAGAGAAGATACTGAAGGGGGAAATGTGACTACATTGAAGAATAAGACCCTGCCTCCAAAGTTACTGAAGATAGGATGAAAATAATAATAATCCATGGTCTAAAACCTGAATATACCAGGATTGTTACTGCCATGGTTGGCCAACTCAACCTTCTATTGTGGAGTTTGAAAATCTATTGGCCAATCAAGAAAGTTTGGCTAAGCAAATGGCAGGTGTCTCTCTGGAAAATAAGGAAGATGAGGCGCTCTTCAACAAAATAAAGGGCGGGTATAAAAAAAAGAATTTTGTAAGATCAAATAAAAAAGAAGATAGCAGGCCCAAGAAGTCTCAGGAGAGGAGCTACAAGAAAGGGGGAGATCAGCAAGGCAGAAACAACAACGACCGGAGAAAGGACGGTTGCTACAACTGTGGCAAGAGAGGCCACTATGCAAAAGACTGCTGGTCAAAGAAGAAGACAGCTGAAGGAAACTTGGTGACGTCTCACAATCACCAAGACAGCAGTGAAGAAGAATGGGACTTCCAAGTATCCTTTGCAACTACCCAGCCTGTTCGTAAGGATTTTTTAGATGAAGAAATTGACTTCTCCAAGGATGAGGTAGCCATGGCCGCTGAAGATCAAGACGTGCAAGTCAACTACAGTAAGGATTGGATTGTTGACTCAGGCTGCTCCAACCATAAGACTGGAGACAAGGAGAAGCTGTCAAGCTTATGTGAATACAAAGGAGACCGGGTCGTGATAATTGTCGATTACACATATTGCCGATTGCTCACACTAGGGAGGCTACATTCACTCCACGCTTCAGCCCTAATCAAGTTCAATTGCAAAATGTCTATCACGTTCCAGGTATGAAGAAAAACTTATTGTCAGTATCACAATTAACAACAACTGGCAAGTATGTGGTGTTCGGGCCGGAAGATGTTAAGGTGTACCAAACTCTAAAGCCATCGGGTACACCCATCATGACGGGAAGAAAGTTGGAGTCTATCTACGTGATGTCTGCGGAATCAACATATGTGGATAAGACTCGATGCAGTGAAACTGCTGACTTGTGGCATGCAAGGCTAGGGCATGTTAGCTATCATAAGTTGAAGATAATGATGACTAAGTCAATGTTGAAGGGTCTACCTCACCTGGACGTACGAGGAGGAACAGTCTGTGCTGGGTGCCAGTACGGAAAAGCTCATCAACTTCCCTATCAGGAGTCAAAGTTTAGGGCCAAGGAACCATTGAACCTCATCCACTCAGATGTGTTCGGCCGAGTGAAGCAACCATCAGTCAGAGGAATGCGATACATGGTGACCTTTATTGATGATTTTTCAAGGTACGTGTGGGTTTACTTTTTGAAAGAAAAATCAGAAGTTCTCGACATATTTAAGGCATTTAAGGAGGACATCGAATGCAAAGTAGGAAAGAAGAACAAATGCCTGCGTACCGATAATGGTGGAGAATACACTTCGGATGAATTTACCAACTTCCTGAAAGAGTGTAAAATCAGGAGGCAACTAACATATCCAGGCACCCCTCAACAAAATGGCATAGCTGAAAGGAAGAACCGACATTTGGCAGAGATATGTCGAAGTA
This sequence comes from Berberis vulgaris, assembly GCA_963556465.1. Classification (NCBI taxonomy): domain Eukaryota; kingdom Viridiplantae; phylum Streptophyta; class Magnoliopsida; order Ranunculales; family Berberidaceae; genus Berberis; species Berberis vulgaris. Next base: position 79,054,050 of record OY747129.1, on the reverse strand, counting down.
TGCTGCATGCGAAGAATGTACCGAGTCATTTTTGGGCCGAGTGTATGAAGACTGTAGCCCATGTTATCAACAGGCTGCCACAAGCAAAACTAGATTTCCTTTCACCGTTCCAGAATTTATGGCATACCAAGCCTACGGTGAGTCACTTCCGAGTATTCAGATGTGTGTGCTACGTGTTCGTGCCTGATCACCTAAGAAGTAAGTTCGATGAGAAGGCTATTCGTTGCATCTTTGTGGGATACGACAGTAAAAAAAAAGGATGGAAATGTTGCAATCCTACAACCGGGCGGTGTTATACATCAAGGAACGTGGTGTTTGACGAAGCTTCATCGTGGTGGTCTACACAACTACTTCTGCTAGACTCCAAAAGTCTACAAGAGGAAATGCAGTAAAATGAGTCATCACCTGCAAATGATGAAGAAGGAGTACGACCAAGCTCACCCAAAACACCAAGTACATCTTCAAGCCCATGGTAGACTGGTATTATAAAAGAACACCAGAAGAAGTTCAAGAAAGTGAAGAAGATGTGGGCCAACAGTTAAGAAGGACAACTAGACAACGCAAGCCCAATCCAAAGTATGCAAATGTTGTGACTGAAAAACACAACATTAAGGAGCTCGCAACATTTGAAGAAGCATCTCAGAGTCTGGAATGGAGAAATGCAATGGAAGAATAAATCCAAGCCCTGGAGCAAAATCAAACTTGGGACTTGGTACCAAAACCAAAGGATGTAAAGCCCATATCATGTAAATGGGTCTACAAGATAAAGACTCGTTCTGATGGCTCGATAGAACGGTACAAGGCTCGATTGGTAGCTCAAGGGTTCTCACAGCAATATGGGCTGAACTACGATGAAACATTCAGTCCAGTAGCAGCAAATAAATCTTGGAAACTATGGCAAATGGATGTGAAAAACGCGTTCCCGCACGGTGAAATTGACCGAGAAATATATATGGAACAACCGAGGGGGTTTGAGTGTAAAACCCAACAAAACTATGTTTGCAAGCTAAAAAAGGCATTGTACGGACTGAAACAAGCACTAAGGGCCTGGTACGGGAAGATAGCGGAGTTCTTAGTTCAAAGCGGTTACTCAGTTGCACATTCAGACTCCAGCCTATTTATCAAATCCCAGGAAGGAAAACTAGCAATAGTGCTAGTATACGTAGATGATCTGATTGTCACTGGAAATGATACAGAAGAGATTCAAAGAGTATGAAGAAACCTGGCGGTCCGCTTCCAAATGAAGGAGTTAGGAGAATTAAGACACTTCCTAGGGCTTGAGATAAAACGAAGTGACAGAGGCTTATTTCTTTGCCAGCAGAAATATGCTCGAGATTTATTGAAGAAGTACGAGATGCTTGAGTGTAAACCAACCTCAACACCGATGGAGACCAATGCTAAGTTATGTGCTGATAAAGGAAAAGACTTGGAAGATACAACAATGTATCGCCAGCTTGTCGGGAGCCTAATCTACCTAACCCTCACACGACCAGACATAGCCTACGCAGTTGGAATAGCAAGCCGGTTCATGCAGAAGCCGAAGAAGCCTCATCTCGAAGCAATTCGCAGAATCTTGAGGTATGTGAAAGGTACCACTGACATTGGAATTCTATACAAGAAAGATGAGGAATGCAAAATGGTTGGCTACTGCGATGCGAATTATGCTGGAGATCATGACACAAGGAAATCGACTACATGATACATGTTTAGTCTTGGTTCAGGAGCAGTCACTTGGTGTAGCAAGAGACAACCAACAATATCTCTCTCAACTACAGAAGCGGAGTACAGAGCAGCAGCTATGGCAGCACAGGAAAGTACTTGGCTAGTACAACTAATGAAGGACCTTCACCAGCCAGTCGATAATGCAATACCATTGCATTGTGATAATCAGTCTGCAATACGCTTTGCTGAAAATCCGGTGTTCCATGCAAGGACAAAGCACGTAGAGGTTCACTACCACTTCATTGAGAAAAGGTACTTCAAGGAGAGATAGAAATGCAAACAACCAAGACAGATAACCAAGTAGCAGATATATTCACTAAGGGACTTGGCACGACAAAGTTCGAAGACTTCCGGAGACAACTTGGCATGATCTTCAACGGAGTTAGTGATGAGGGGGAGTGTTGAAAATCATCACTAACTAGCCCAAATGTTTAAAGCCTAAAGTCCTAAAGTTAAAGCCCAAACCCATTATCTAGAAGATCATGGGTATTCTCTAGATGGCTCAATGTCTAGAGAATTCTACACCCTTATAATACTCTAGACATTTGAGAGAGTTCTAGAGAAGCAAAAATGTGTGGTTGAGATTGTTTCTCTAGAATCCTCCCACCTCCTTAGAACTACTATAAATAGGGGAGAGGTTGTGAGGTGTAGGCATCAAGGAGCAAACAAGCTCAAGTGTAGTAGTGAGTGTTGTGAGCATAGTAAGGGTGTGAAGTTGTAAGAGACTTTTGAGAGATTAATAAAGTTAGTCTTTCTTAAGTTCCAGTTCTTCCCAAATCTCCCAACAGAGGACAAAGAGGAGTAAAGAGAACATGATGGAAGAACATGGATCAGGAAGAACAGGGGGGATAAAGGGAAGCTAGGTCTGAGGTCTACGATCTATGAGAAGATGGAGGTGAGATGGGGTGGCTTTGTTCATTGCAAAGGAGAAGGGACAAAGGGTGGCGATGTGGAAAAGAAGTATGAGGCCTGATGCGAGATGGTGGCTGGGTAGTTACGAGAGGGCTGGATGTGGGTTGTCGAAGCGGTGTGTGTGTGTGGGATGGTGAGAAGCAACGCGTGAAAGAGAGGTCTATTTATTGGGTTGAGGTTTGGTTTGGATGAGCTTTGACATGCGAATTATTGTGGTGATTTGCAATTTCACCGGTCATTTTGTACCGCCATTCAAACATATCAAATAATTATTTTATGAAGTACGTAAGTTCCCAATCCTGTAAAAATACGAAAAATTAAATAATTAGAGTAAAATGCAATATTTTAAACACTAACAAATATAAATTATAAGGTAATTTAAGTATAAATTATGTGAATATAATAACCAAAACCTATATTTTGCTAGTCTTAGAGCAAAACAAAAATAAAATCCTATCTTATTTTGCAGAACTCATCGGTTGCACTTATCTTAACGTACAACAAGGCTTTAAGAAAATTTACTAACTCTAGAAATGTTATCCACCAACATTACTAACTCTATAAAAGAAAATTTATTTTAAAAAGATTGCAAAATCATGGCCACTCTCCTTTATTTTCTTTAGAGTACTTATCTAATTGTCAAATTTTTTTAAGAAAAACAACTAACAGTGTCATGGTAGTATATCAATAGACTTAGACAACAATTTAATTGTATCCAAAGGTTAAATAAATTTCATCATCATTCTCAATTCGAAGTGTGTGTGCATAGCCTTATCAACATAACTCTTCATTTCACAGTAAAGACACGATTAGATAATCTTTAGAAAATATGCTTCGACTACAAATCTTTCATGTCACTTAGAAATAAATCACGCAGAGATTGGGTATAATTATATGAGGAAAAAAATTATGGAAACACAAACATCACACATATATTTATCATGAAAAATGAATTTTTCAAATAATGAAATGAATATGATCTTATGGATAAGGATATCAATTACTTTTTAGAATGTTGGATCAAACCAAGGTAGTCAAAACAGAAAACGAAGCGATTTGCTACGAAACGCGAAGGCTTTACGCAAGTAAAATGACCCTAAAAATTGATTTTAATATTATATAAAAAAATGTAAATATATGCATTTTGTTTGTATCTAAGCTCTTAAATAGATGTATTTTGGTTTTTTACTAGATTTAGAGGTGTTAGCTCAAGTCAATGTAAGGGTTTGTATTGCTTCCTGTGCTATGATGTTTGTTACCATTCACTGCAACTAAAATACCAAATAACAAAGCAAAATCTCAACAATGAGACGAACCCCATTTCTCAAAACTTCAAATTAAGAGAATAGATAAAATTGAGATACGCAGACAACAAAATGAGCAAAAATATCAAAAATGAGAAACTCCAAATTTCAAATTGAAAGCTACAAAACCTAAATTATACGAAATAAATAAACTCCAAATGAAGAACAAAGTAAGATGCCTCAAGAAGATGATTATTGAGGCATCTGGGAGCGTAATCTCTGCAATATGGGTCTTGAAGTTCGAGAATGACCTTCGGGATCGCCATGAAAGAAGACTGAATTGGGGCTCTTCCCACGCTGCTGCGGCTGGTGGTGGTAGTGGTGATACTCAATGATGTGGGTTCCTTTTTTGCGGTCATGACGGTGGCATCCATTAGAAAATCGTCAGAATGTGCAAGTGCAAAAGTTGTGTGAGTGTGTTCTCCTTTGAAAATCAGCTTTTGAAAGCTCTGTGAAGAAAATAACAAAAGGGTGAGTGAAGAAACGTAGTGAATTTGATTCAACAATTGAGGAAGAAAGGAAGGAGATGAAAGGAGGGAAGAAGTGAAACTGAACTGCTGCTATCTTGAAACTCTCCTGAATCGAGATAGAGAATAAGGCAAGAAGAAGGTAAAAAGATTTGTACCTCGAGTAAGATCTCCAGCTGCTGCTCTATTGAAGCTTTCTGATTCATCCATGAAGCTTTAAAGAGATAAGGATAAAGAAAAAAATATAAGAAGAAAAACAAAAACACTTTTGTTTAATGAAGCCATGGCTTTGGTGGTTTCACGCTTCAACAAAAAAGGCTAAAATTGGTGGCTTTTTGTGGCTTCAGGACAGTGGCCTCGCTATGACCAAGGCAAAGCGAGATGTCATGGCTTGGTTTTTGGCTTTAAGCGGTGGCTTTGACTACACTGGATGAAACACCATAGTTCTCGTCCATTCAATCTCCACATCTACAGACCGAACCTTTACTTAAGATCAATTAGATATTTATTAGGTTGTAATGGGTAATGGATTATGGCTAACAAGAAAGAAAAAGGATATACACAAATGTTCATAGAATGGATACACCATTTAATAAACACACGGGGCACTGAAGAATGCATGTTTCTTCCTTTTCAATTCTTCTTTCTATATATATATATATTGAAGCATCAATTTTTATTTTATTTTTTTATTTCTATGACACATTTTTCCCTTTCTACACAATAAAACATTTCAACCTTGAGAATTCATTGGAATATCTAATTTCAACTCTTTTTATTTGCCAATTCCAAAAATATATCTAACCATACACATTCTCAGAGAAATTGGGTAAGGACAAAAACATGGGGTTTTACTCCATAATTGGAGTAGGTAATGATGAATGGGGTTAACAAAGAAAATGTTATTCAAAGGCTCTAATGGCTGCAAATAGGTATTTATTAGGCTAAAAGGCTACAGAATGGTTAAAAGAAAAATGCATATATCACTTCCTAAGTTCTAGTCGATATTATGACATCTCAACTAAATAAACTAAGAAGTTTTAGTGTAATTATTCAATTTTCATGTCATTCTCAAAGCAATAAATAAAAGAAACAAGAATAATCAGATCGTCAACGAGATAATGAGGACTCAATAAAAAACATAGTTTATTGAATAACCCTCAAAAAAAATAAAATGACTCAAAACTCACAAGGCTAAGTTTTCACTATTATTTAAGGCTTTCTAGTAAATATCTCACTCATCAACTTCACATTATGCTAATTTGGCTTATAGTACAAGAATAGTTGAGTTGAAAAAATCACATGAAAAATGTTTAACTTAAGGTAATATCAAACATTATTATTATTATTATTATTTTTTTTTTTTTTTTTTTTAAAGGTAAGCGTGCCGCCGATGGATATAGAACCCAAGACGTGGGGTTTAAACCACCACAGCCTTAACCATCCAATCAGGCTACCATTGGCAATATCAAATATTATTACTTCCTATTAATATATCAATGTGACAAGTGATAGCATGTATTTCCTCGAATTTAAAAACATACTTGAAAGCATATTCTCTTCCTTGGAAAGGAACTTCGAATTTTGAATGCATTTTTAAATCAAAGATTTTTCATAATTGTCATAATCATTTAAGTATTCAATGGAGATAGAATATAATACAATAATTAATCGGTAGATTGTGAAATACATTTAAGCTCAAAAATTTTGAAAACTGCACAAAAACTTATAAACCCCACCCCAACTAATGTAACGGACTGCAAAGGGAGAGCCCAAAACCCATTGCTTCGACAACTTTGTCCTACATTATGCGACACACCTTGATGCTTCTACAACTATGTCAACTAATGTAAATCCAACCCCACTTTGTCTTATATTATGTGACAACTATGATGCTTCTACAACTAATGTAATCCAACATCCATTTATCATACCGCGGATGAAGATCTGGATATAAGAAGAACAAATGTCGCAGAAAGAGCTCGAAACCCATTGCTTCCAAAAGATTACATTGCAGCGGAGCTACAATTAGCTACTACCAGCTTCAGTGAGGATAACCTTCTTGGAGATGGATTCCTTGGTTTTGTTTACAAAGGAAAATTTTCATTGATATTTTTTGAAGTGTTACAATAGTTTGGCTCTAATTATATAAACCAAAGCTTAAATAAACTTGTTCGGCTGTTGGTTTTGTTAGGAGATTATTTAGGAGGTTTATTCCTTTATTCTAGGATAGCTATATATGGGTACTTGCTTTGTTATAGGAAACTACTTCCTCAAGAAGTTTAATATTTCCTAAACTATTGCTAGGTCTTATGAGAAATTAGGGAAGCTACTGTTGGACTTTTTGTATAAATATTTTCCAATGAGTTAATGAGAATACAGAAAAACAATTACCCTAAATCTTTCATGGTATCAGAGCCAAAATTGCTTCTTCAAAATTTTTTTCCCTAAACCATGGCCGGCGGCGCTACCCCTCCATCACCGGTAAAAATTGATCCTAGTTCGCCTTTCTACTTAGGGTCGCAAGATCGACCAGGCAACTTCATTACCCCAATTCGCCTCAAGCTTGACAATTTTGATGATTGGTCTCATGCCATTCGAGTAGCCCTTTCCTCTAAGCGCAAATTCGGCTTTCTTGACGGGACGATCACAGATTTCGTCTCACCTTTCACGAAAGATGATTGGGTCACGATTCACTGCATGCTTGTGTCATGGCTCACGAATACAATTGACCCCGAGGTACGTTCTTTGCTATCAAATTATGATAATGCCAAACGCTTATGGGATGACTTGCATGAACGATTCTCGATCGTGAATGGTCCGCGTATTCACCAACTTAAGGGAGATATTAATCGCTGTGTGCAAAATAAAACTATGCCTGTTGCTGTCTATTTCAGTAAATTGAATGTTTTATGGGATGAACTAGATAAACATGAGCCTTTGATTAAATGCAAGTTTGGTAAATGTACTTGTCAGGTTGGTAAACAACACGAGAAACGGCGTGCAGATGATAGGCTGCACCAATTCTTTCTTGGCTTGTGTTCTGAATATTATGCCCAACTGCGCTCAACTATTTTGTCGCAAGACCCTTTACCTTCGTTGAATTGGGCATTCCAACAAATTGCTCAAGATGAGCGGGTTCGGGGGATCACCCGCATCACTGAAGAGAAACCCGATGTGGTAGGTTTCGCGGTGCGTATGGAGAATAAACCAAAATCGCGTCTTGATAGAGCGGAGAGAGTTGCCTTGATATGTTCTCACTATCACAAATCAGGCCATGACATAGCTACCTGCTTTGATCTTCATGGTACTCCAGATTGGTACTTGGAGAAATATGACAAAAATTTGAAGGGCAAGCCAAACACTGCTTCAACAAAGCTCACGACTAGACGTGGACGTAACAGAGTGCGTGCTAATGCCACCAACCTAGACATTACTCACAGCGCATCTCTTGGGAAGCCGAACCCCGCTCCTGCTGCGCTACCTCTTCCAAGTTTTATTGCAGAACAATGGGCGGCGTTAACAGCCGCATTTGGTACTCCTCACACTCCTTCTAACAGGTTGCATGGTAAGTTGGAAATGGATTCTTGGATAATTGATACTGGTTGTTCTCATCATGTTACTGGTGATGAATCTTGTTTAGTGGATACTACAGTAGTTTCGCCATGTCCCGTGGGCCTTTCGGATGGTCAAACAGTGGTTGCTACTAAGGAGAGTGTCGTGAAATTCACTGAAAAAATAATCCTCCAACATGTTCTTTTTGTTCCTAAGTTAAACTGCAATTTAATTTCGGTTTCACAACTAAATGATGATCTAAATTGCTTTGTCCAATTTAATTCTAACTTGTGTGCTATACAGGACCTGCATTCGAGGGAGGTGATTGGCACGGGTGAGAGACGGGATGGACTTTACTATCTACGGCATGGATTACAGGTGCAAGCGGTTTCGGTTGATAATTCGAAGTCCTTGGAGCTATGGCATAGTCGTTTGGGTCATCCTTCCGAGACAGTAGTGAAGTTGCTTCCTTTTTTTAATAATTCTAGGGGTCATTTGAATAAAGCATGTGAAGTTTGTCATCGTGCTAAACATTCTAGAGATCGTTTTCCTTTAAGTGTCAATAAATCAACTCGGATTTTTGAGTTACTACATTGTGATTTATGGGGTCCGTATGATGAAGTTTCTTCGTGTGGTGCTCGTTATTTTTTAACTTTGGTGGACGATTATTCACGTGCTGTGTGGGTTTATTTATTGATTGATAAAAGAGAAGTTTTCAAGATGTTTATGTCCTTTATTGCCATGATTGACCGTCAATTCTCTCAAAAGTTGAAAATTGTACGTAGTGACAATGGAACAGAGTTTAACTGCATGAAAGATTTCTTTCTGGCTAATGGAATTTTATTTCAAACCTCTTGTGTGGGTACCCCTCAACAAAATGGAAAAGTGGAAAGGAAACATAAACATATTCTCAATGTCGCTCGTGCATTGAGGTTTCAAGGGGGGTTGCCAATCTATTTTTGGGAAGAATGCGTTTTGGCCGCTGCTCACCTAATAAATCGGACTCCCTCTAGTGTTCTCCTAAACAAAACTCCATATGAAATGCTTTTTGGTTGTACACATTCTTTTAGTGACTTGCGAGTTGTTGGTTGCTTAGCTTATGCCCATAATCAACGCGCTAAAGGTGACAAGTTTGCCAGTCGAAGCCGTAAATGTGTTTTTGTGGGTTATCCGTTTGGTAAGAAGGGATGGAGTTTATTTGATCTTGAGAAAAAGGAGTTCTTTGTGTCGAGGGATGTGAAGTTCTATGAAAATGTCTTTCCTTATTTGAATGCTGAAGTCACAAATCATACTCCTCCCCTTGACAGTGATGTGACTTATAATGAGGGAGCCCAGGAAGAGCTTATTGATGGTATGGGGGATCATCAGGTGATGCACGAGGATGCCATAGTCGGTCCTCAAACAGTCTCTCCCATGGCCACGACTAACGTCACGCCTAGTAATGTTGAGCCACAGTCTACCGCGTTCGTGCCAAGTGAAAATGCTCGGGATGTGCCACCAGTGGACGCTTCATCCTCGGCTGTCGGGGGGTGGGTAGATGGTGCTCCCGACGGAACGGGGAGGGACAATTTGGGCCGCGGGTTCCGGGAGAAGTTCCCATCAGTAAAGTTGAGAGACTTCGTGACACATACGGTTATCAAGGACAGTCCATCTCTCACTCCATCTGCTCCGCCATATCACACTCCCTCAGGTACGCCTTTTCCTATAGCACATTATGTTAGTTGTGATTAATTTACTGTGAAACACCGGAATTTTCTTGCAGCTGTAACTGCAGGTGTTGAGCCACAGTCTTTTAATGAGGCTGCAAAAGGAGATTCGTGCTTTGGAAGATAATGACACTTGGACTATGGAAAAATTACCTCCCGGAAAGAAAGCTCTCGGAAGTAAATGGGTGTACAAAATTAAGTACAACTCAGATGGTAGCATTGAGAGGTTAAAAGCCAGATTAGTTGTTTTCGGTAATCATCAAGTTGAAGGAATTGATTATAATGAGACATTTGCCCCAGTCGCAAAAATGGTGACAGTTAGAGCTTTTCTGGCCATTGCAGCATCCAAGCATTGGGAGTTGCATCAGATGGATGTTCATAATGCCTTCCTTCACGGCGATTTAGATGAGGAGGTGTATATGAAACTTCCGCCAGGTTTTAGCTCCACTGATTCTGATTTGGTTTGTCGTTTGCGTAAATCGTTGTATGGTTTGAAACAGGCACCTCGATGTTGGTTTGCAAAGCTTGTGACAGCTTTAAAGGGATACGGTTTTCTTCAATCCTACTCTGATTATTCCCTCTTTACTTATTCTAAAGGGTCTGTACAGATCAACGTCCTAGTATATGTTGATGATTTGATAATCCTGGTAATGATTCCACTGCGGTGACGGCTTTCAAAGCCTATTTGAGTCAATGTTTTTATATGAAGGATCTTGGTGTGCTTAAATATTTTCTTGGCATTGAGGTGGCTAGAAGCTCCTCAGGGTTGTTTTTATGTCAAAGGAAATATGCTCTTGATATTATTTCAGAGGCAGGACTATTGGGCTCGAAGCCGACTTCATTCCCGATTGAACAGAATCATCAGCTGGCCCGTGCCAAGGGGCCTTTTCTTACGGATCCCGAGCCCTATAGGCGTTTGCTTGGGTGTCTTATCTATTTGGCGGTTACTCGTCCTGACTTGGCATACTCGGTTCATGTCTTGTCACAATTCATGCAGGAGCCGCGACAAGAACATTGGGATGCTGCATTACGGGTTGTTCGCTATTTAAAGAAATCCCCGGGTCAGGGCATTCTATTACGTTCAGACAGTGAGTTATCTTTGACAGGATGGTGTGACTCGAATTGGGCAGTCTGTCCCCTTACTCGGCGATCTCTCACTAGGTGGTTTGTGTTTTTGGGGCATTCGCCAATTTCATGGAAAACTAAGAAGCAACATACTGTAGCTCGTTCTTCGGCAGAGGCCGAATATCGCTCTATGGCTTCTGTTACTTGTGAATTAAAATGGTTGAAGGGTCTACTTTTGAGTTTGGGAATCCATCATCCTAAGGCGATTCCTCTTTTTTGTGATAGTCAGTCCGCGTTTCATATAGCGCAGAATCCGGTATTTCATGAACGCACGAAGCACATTGAGGTTGATTGTCATTTCGTGCGAGATGCTATCCAGGAAGGTCTTATTGCTCCGTCTTATGTGTCGACGACGGACCAATTGGCGGATATTTTTACCAAGGCTTTGGGGAAGAAGCAATTTGATTTTCTTCTTGACAAGTTGGGCATTTTAGACTTGCATGCTCCAACTTGAAGGGGGTGTTAGGAGATTATTTAGGAGGTTTATTCCTTTATTCTTTCCTTTATTCTAGGATAGCTATATATGGGTATTTGCTTGGTTATGCGAAACTAGTTCCTCAAGAAGTTTAATATTTCCTAAACTATTGCTAGATCTTATGAGAAATTAGGGAAGCTACTGTTGGATTTCTTGTATAAATATTTTCCATTGAGTTAATGAGAATACAGAAAAACAATTACCCTAAATCTTTCAATCCACAAAATTTGGCTGTAAGGGATATTAGAACAGAAGAATTGTTGATCCATGAAGAGGAGCAATTCTTGGATGTGGTTTGGATTGTTGTCCGAGACACCCTAATATTGTGACAAACACTACATTAAAATAAGCCTCTATCCTGTTGGAGTAACCGCATCAGTATTGCTATTGTAGTAGCTGAAGCTTTAAAGTAAGTGTTACGTATCTTCATGCATAAGTTGAGATATATTTGTCCTCCTAGTTTGTCTTTGTGATGGATTGTGTTTCAATGTGTTTAAACAGTTATGTGCACTCGGCATGCTTGCCACATGTTGCTCATGGCAACTTACAGGCTTCGAATATCTTGCTTGATGATGAGTTCATGCCTCATGTCTCTGACATTGGACTAGATATTCTCAGGCCTCTCACTAGGAACAACATTAAGCTCAAAGTAAATGCTATAGAATAAGAAACGTATATGAGGATGCACGATGCAATCATATTTTAACGAGTTTTACTTTCTTATGCCTTGACTTAAAATCTATCTTACAATTCAAAGAGCTTTTTTACTGTTCATGAACAATAAAATGTGAGTGTTTGTCCTACGTGGCATTTTTATGTTCTTGGCAGAAGTTAAGTGAAAAAAAAACCCGATGCTTTCCTCTCCCTCTCCTTTCCCCTCTCTTCCTCTACCCAAACCCCTCCCACCCAAACTCTCTCCTTTCTCGAAGCAGAGAAGAAGAAGGACCAAAGAAGGAAAAAAAAATAACCCGATGCTTTCCTCTCCCTCTCCTTTCCCCTCTCTTCCTCTACCCAACCCCTCCCACCTAAACTCTCTCCTTTCTCGAAGCAGAGAAGAAGAAGGACCAAAGAAGAAGAAGTTTGAGAAGGTAAGATCCTTCTTCTTCTTTACATTTCCTCTTCTTCTTCTTCTTCTTCAGATCTGAAGAACACACATATGTTTCTCTTCGCTCTTAAGATCCTTTTTTTTTTTTTTTTTCCCCCGAAATCACATATGTTTCTCTTTCACTTCTAGGGTTTAAAGCCTCCGACTTTCACCCCTTTCGATCGTTCAAGCGAATTTGAATGATTTCGATGGTGGCGAAGCCCTAATTGGAGCGAATTTGAGTTGAAGTTCCGATCCGATACTCTGCGGCTTCAACAGTTGCGATGCTCAAGGAGAGAATCATCGCTGATTGGCCTAAAGGTTCAATTTTTAATTACCCCTCTTGCGTTTTTTAGTGTTTGGGGATCTTTTGGCTCAAAGGGAAACTGATGGGTGGGAGTTAGAGATCATTTAATAGCATTTCAGTTTGGCTGGATTGAAAAGAATTTTTTTTTTAGGCTAATTTTAGAGAATGGGGTTTACCAATTTTAGAGAAGGGCCTAATTTTTTTTTTTTTTTTTTTTTCCAGATATCTTCGGTGGAGGAGGAGAGGTGAAGCAAAAGAGGAAAATGAAGACGCCTTCGCAAATAGAACTGGTGAGTGATTGATTGGTTGAAGATTTTGTTTTGATTTTGTGTGTTTTTAGGTTTTTGATTTGATTGTTTGTTTAGGGTTTTGATTTGTATGTTTTTAATTGGAAACAGTGGAGACTTATCCGTCGAAATCGTTGAGGGCGAAACTGTCGGTGAAATTCGGAAGCAAGAGCTATAGAGTTTGTTGATCCATTGCCACCTGGTGCTTTTGGTGCACCAATAGGTATGACACGGCAATTTTCATATTTGAGTTGTTTTTCTTATTGATATCATGCAATGCATCTTTAATATCTATAGCGTACTGGGTATCGTAGAGATTAATTTGGTGTTGTTTTTTTTAATGGGTTCAAAGATATTCAATAGTCGTAAGATTCATGCAGCGTCTCTCAATCTCCAATAGTCGTATAAACCCAATTGCAATTATTCGATAATTCCGTGAAAGTACGATTTACTCTGTAGTTGTGCCAACGACACGGGTATTACACTAGTGTTTATACATTGTAGCTAGGCTCTTGAACTGCTTACTAGCTGCATAGGCTACACTGATCCTGAAAGTGTTAAACCTGGAAAAGATACAACAAGAGAAAAGATACAACAAGAGCGATGTGTATGCATTTGGGGTGGTGTTTTTGGAGCTTCTAACAGGAAGGCGTCCCTTTGACAGGTCTGATATCATTCTAAACTCTCGTGATGGTAACCATCATCTCTATAGCTCACAAATTTCCATTCTTGTGATCGTGGGGATTTTCCCTGTTTGTTGCATTGTATAGTTCAAGACTTCAAAATGAGCAGCATCTAGTGGGATGGGCTAGGCCACGTCTACATGCCGACTACAACTCTTTGAAGGAGTTGGTTGATCCAACAATTAAAACAATGCTCCCCTCCAGGACTGTTTGTCGGTTTGCAAAAGTTGACATCTTGTGTGTTCAGGCAAGGCAAAATACTTATAGATCAATGCAATGCTATTTTTGTATTCATTTTATCGTACTTCATAGATCTGACTTGTGTGCTTCTTGAATGCTAACAGTTAAAGCCAGAACAGGAGGCAACTATGTCTATAGTTGTGGAATCCCTTCAGCAAATGAATAGGACTTCTATAGATGGGACTGATGATGTATATGAGACACCCGCGAGCAGCTTCTTAGGATCTCAAGAAATTATGTAACTCCTGGTTACTTGAGTTTTTCTTAGTAGGTATACAATTTTCAGTAGGAGCACAGGAGCTCAAGGCCATGTTCTTTCGAGAAATCAAGGTTATTTGGCTGCAATCAGTATGAATCGTAAAAACTCGTGAGTCAGCGATTTGACTCGATTCGGTCTACAACCGATCTAAATTGCCCAATAAATCGGGTTTCAAACAAATCGGTGTGACGATTCACAGTTTAAATCGCGATTGCAAAAGGATCGTGCGAGTTTAGAAGAGAAGAAAGAAGAAAAGAAGTGAGAAGAGATGAGAAGAGAAGAAAGAAGAAAAGAAGATGGAAGAAGAGAACACATTGCATCTGCTGTTGTGAAGAGAATAAAAGAAAGAAGAAGGGAGAGAGAAAAGATTGATTGCTCTAGCCACTGTTGTGAAAAGATTAGAAGAAAGAAGGGAAAAAGAGAACGAAGATCAGAAGAAGAAAGAAGGGGAGATAAAAGAAAAGAAGCAAGGAGACGAAAGAGAAAAAAGTCTTGACCTATTGTTGTTGTTAATGTTAATGTTACTGTGTTTGTGATGTGTTGTCCCTGTTGCAGTGTTGTGCTGTCTTGTTATTGTACTGTGTTGTTGTTGTCCTGTTACTTGATGTCAATGGTGTTGTGTTGTCCTTGTTTGTTGTTGCCTGTTTATGGGATTAGGGGGGATTGAGGGGGACTCCTGCGCACAGTGGGCAGGAGCAGCTCCTGCGCGGGTCTTCCAACCGTTGGATCAGAATCCAACGGTTCAGATCATATGAATTTGAATTTGAAATTCAAATTTTATTTAAAAAAATTTCCCGCCAAAAACCTCTCTCCTCTATCTGAACCGTTGGATTATGATCCAATGGCTGGGAGGCCCGCGCAGGAGCTGCTCCTGCCCACTGTGCGCAGGAGCCCCCCTCAATCCGATTAGGGGTGGCTCCTGCGCACAAAGCACAGGAGGACGTCCTGCGCAGGAAGCACAACCGTCGGATCTGATCCAGATCGACGGATTTCAAAAAACAAATTTTTTTTTTTTTTTAAATCCAGTTTTTTAAATCCTTCGATCTGAACCGTCTGATCTAATCCGACGGCTGTGCTTCCTGCACAGGAGCCACCCCGGGTCCCTGTTTATGTGGATGTTAATATGCTTAAATCTTGCGATTTACGATGCGATTAAATTGAAATCTTACACGTTACGATTTATAATACGATTTATGATTCACTAACATTGTTGCAAACAATGTCTGAAGAAAATTTTCATACTCTCTGTGGATCAAATTCTTTCATTCTGTAACCATTTTTTTCCACACAAATGAGCAATCGCGCTGCGTGGCAAGTATCAAAATTCAACATTTGTAGTCTATAGTTAATTAAAAAACAAAATAAAATTAAGAGCAAATTTTGTTTGATCAAACCAAGCACAAGGACAAGAGCATGTTGATGAAAACCATTGAGGTGGAACAAAGTAAAATAGGCCCCAAAAGTATATAAATTGCATGAACCTCTTTTGATGAGCCCAAAGCAATCTCTCCTCACAAAGCAAAAAATTTGGAGGGGAAACCGAGCAAGAAGAGTAGTTTTGTAACCGATTAAACGGTATTTCTCTTCTCTGTCACTCTGTTGCTCTCTAGAGCTGCAACAATGGCAGATCAAAGTAAACCAGCAGAAGAAGACTACATGGGGGATCTCTCTCGGTTCCTTCCTCCCGAAGAACCCTCTCATCCTCCTCTAAAAAAGGTGTGTTCTTTATTGCTCTCTCAAACACTTCTCTTCTCTTTTTTCCTTCATTGTTTCTTCAAACCTTCTAACAACCCCTTTTGTTTCTCCTCTTCAGAAGAGCTCGGACACTAAAACCCTAGCTCAACAGCCCTCGAAGAAGAAACCCAAAACCCTGAATTGGCAAGAACGTCGACGAATCGAGCGAGAGCAGAAGCAGAGGGAAGAGGACGAGAAGACCCTAGTGAACGTGAACGCTGCAATTCCGCAATCCAATATTGGGTTCAAGATGTTGAAGCAAATGGGGTACAACCCCGGTTCGGCATTGGGGAAAGACGGGTCGGGTCGGGCTGAACCGGTAGGGCTGGATATCAGAAGGGGTCGAGCTGGGATTGGGAGGGAGGACCCTGTGAAGGAGAAGATGAAGAGGGATGAGGTTAGGGAGGTGATGGGGAGGAAGAAGGAGGAGGAGTTGATGATGGAATTTGGGTCTAGGCAGAAGTTGCAGTGGCGGAGCCGGCGGGTTGTGGTTAGTTTTAATAAGGCGAAAGCCGCGCTTGATCAGTTGGAGAATAGGGAGGTTGTTGTTGAGCCGGAGAAGAAGGATGATGACGATGGGGCTGAGAAGAAGGAGGAGGAAGAGGAAGAAGAAGAAGTGATCACAGAAGAGGTAAGTTTTTTGAACTATTTATCCAATTTGATTTATTTTATGAAACTAAAATTGCTTTCATAGTCCTATTTATGATTTAAACAATTTATGCTGCATACATTTCGACAATGCAATTTATGATGAGAAACAAGTTTGAAAGAAAAAAGTTTCTGCACTCACCTTAACCTGTGTTGAAGTAAGGACATTCCACTTATGTTTTTTTTTTTTTTTTTTTTGGAAAAGCGAACTGGATTTTTATAGGATCTTGTTGAAAAAATAACGTAAAGAAAGCAAAAACAACGTAAAGAAAGCAAAAACAAAAGTAGGGAGGAAAACAGAGATCTGTATTATTCATTGATACGAGCCTCTATATATATAGAGGTAGCAATTACATAGTTTTCCAATTTGAAACGAGATAGGAAACATATGCTAGTAAGGAATCTAAATCCTACTCCATAACAAAGAAGATATCCTTTCTCGTTTGGACTAGTCACACAATCCTAGTTTAACTGCAACACTTCCCCTTGTGACGTCCAAACGAGACGTTACGTCGATGACGCATGCCATGTTGCCTCGTTAAAACCTTGTCAAGTAACAAAAACCCAATGAGAAAAAATAACCTTGGTCGAAGGAAAAGGAGTACAACGCGTCATTTCCTTGAAGATGAATTCATAAATGCTCGTAGGTTCATCTGTGGTTGACTTCAAACCACAAGCACTTCGAATATGCCTAATTATGGATCTCAACCATACACATTCACGAACTGTTTCGTGAAGAACAATAATTCTGCATGATTCGAAGAAGTAGCAACAAGAGTCTGCTTTGTCGACCTCCAAAATATTGCTGTATTCCCCATGGTAAAGACATAACCCGTTTGGGAACGTCTTTTGTGCGGGTCAAAGAGATATCCGGCATCAGCAAAACCTGTCAAGACATCACTTGGAATCTGACCAAAGCGAGCGGCAACACGTTTGCCGGCGCTGACGATGGCTTGACCTGCGGCGGCCAGTGGTCGGCCGGCGGTGGGAGATGTGGCC